>LPNX010750357.1:251174-331385 GCA_001517045.1 Pseudotsuga menziesii | reverse complement strand
CCCCAAGCTTGCTGCGTGAGTGGCAACAATGCAGAACCCAGTGTGTGAGAGAATATTTACATCCAATTCCAAAAGCGGGTCGAGAACACACTCAATTCCTCGCTGTGGGAAAATTTGAATAACAGTGGAGGTGGCTCCTCTCTCCTGGATGCGTGAGACCCAACAGGAAAGGTGCCCGTGCGTGAGAATAATGAATAGACAATGGTCCCTACGTGAGGATAAACAGCTCCGCCTATGCATGTGGATGAACATACAATGGTGAGGATGCATAGTAGTCATTCTTCTGCCCATTGTGAGGTTCAATCCACTGGTGGAGTGTGCGTGTGGGCAAGGACTAACATCCTGGCACACTCCACTCCCAGCCATAACTGCCCCAATTAACAGCAGTAGTTTTTAATGGTGGTGGTTGGATAAAACAAGGAAAGATGGGAAAATCAAAACAAGGTGGTGACACATGGATTTCCTCTCATGGCTCAAGGTTTGACAATTCCCCCACCCTTATCCTTGTGAAAATCATGCCCCTTCTCAATTTAGTTGCTGCAAACGTAGCTGGTTGGGTTATTTAATTAAAGATGCATATTTACATGATGACAAAACTCAATATGTATGCCGCATGCCCTGATATACCATCAGTGACAATTTATATCCGAAACATAGCATAACCAATCGATGGTGGGGCCTTGGCCTTTAGCTCCACACCATGATCATTTACAATATATACATCATATACATCTAATGCAACGGGGTCAAAATCGGGGTGCTACATTTATATATTTTGTTATCTTTAGCTCCCATTGTATACAGTATATCTTATTTGACATCCTATTTGTAAACAAAGAGTTTGGACAACATTTTGGAAAATTTTTTACATGAGTTAAATGTTTGACGGCTACTGTCTACTATAACATAAATTATTTTTTATACAAAATGAGACTACCTCTGTAAGTCTTTGATTTCCAATACTAGGATATTTTACTAAGTCAAATTTTAGATAAAAAGTAATATTCCCCCACTCTATGCTTAATGCTCGATGTGGTTAAGTCCAAAACTGGTGTGATTACATTAGCAAACATTAGAGCCACACACTTGGTTGGGTGGTAAAGTTTTCACATGAAAACCATGTCTTTAGTGAAGAACAACCTGTGAAGAATAGCCTGCAGAAAGTTTGTCTCATGGGCTGAACTATACAAGTTCAATTTGTCATTTCTGATATCATTCCACTTTCCAAAATTAGGTTTCCATGCTAGGCCAACTCAAGGTAATATTAGTTTTGCAAACACTTGAATTGTCACAGAAATCTCTTTGCAAACAAGAAATGCTCAATGGCTCTATATTCTAGAAGCAATATTTCCCTGTCATTGCAAATATGCATAGGCAAATCCACATGGCAACCATCAATAACCAGCCCTTGTCACTGATGGGTATGTCTCTATTTGGAATGGTTATTTCCTAGTATCAATGGGGTGACCCTAGGGGTTGTATTATGTTTATCAAACTAACAAATTTGTGGAGAGTCCAATTTGGTTAACACAAAAAAAAAATATCCCTTGAGATGCTAATAAGCAATCAAGGGAAAGGATAAATTTTAGTTTAAATTTGAAGTGGTTGAAACTTTAGATCATATTTATGAGCAAATTATAATAGTGAATGAAAGAATGAAACGAAGAGAGATGCACTTTAAGTGAATAAGAAGTCAAAGTAAGTACATCAAAGCTAACCAAAAATTTCAATATAGCTAACAACTATCCAACGAAGAGATTCAAAGATCCAGAGAGAAGGCAAAGTCGAACCAGATCAATATGCTACTCCGGATATTGAATAACATCATAATTGCACTAAGAGTAGTGAGGTGCTCTATAGCTGATTATGGAGGATATTTTTTCATCTAACATAATATAATGTATGTGAGAAAAATATTATTTTTAAAATAAAGCTATTCGGTAGCATATGTTGACTATATTTTCAATTTTATACAAAAACAAAAAAAATTAAATCCAAGAAAGATCCATCTTAAACCTTGATTTATCAAGCACAGAAAGGGATCAAATTTCTAGAGGTGTGATTTTTTTTATCTTTAGATTTACACATCAAGAAAATAATTTGCACCTCAAGAAATTTGATCCCTTAGTAATGATGAACATTTGTTTGAGTTGAGATGCTTTCACATAGCTCAAACTGTATAAGTTCACCTTTCCACGACATTTTGTCAATCATAGGTTTACTAGATTTCCTGAGGGTTTCCTTTTGTATAGTTGCTCTTATGATCACTATTTTCTGCAAAAAGATAATAGATCAAGAAGAACAGTTCGTCTTAATTCATAGCTTCCTGAGATGCATTTTTGAGAAAATGGCAAGCATAGGTAGAAAATCAATGTACTTATGACATTTTGTACCATAGCTGCTCATTCATTGAGTAAATATTGAATGAAATGTCTTTATTTATAGCTTCTTCTTATGGATATTTGAGATAATGTCTAGAATAGGAAACCAATAAATGTGCTTATGAAATTTTTATACCATAGAATCATTTATTAATAAATGCTTGTCCTTAATAGCATTGGCCATGGATGATTGTTGGGCCCAGGACAGAAGGGCATAATTTATATAGAATTCTTCCTGTGTAAGGGAAAAAGAGTATAAGGAAGAAGAAGAAGAATTTGTGACATAAGAAACAACATTAAAGAAGAAGGGAAGGATGTTGTGATAGAAGAGGGAAGAAAAGGAGAAAGGTAAAGAGAAGGCATGTGATGAGGAAGCTATGCTAGTTTTTTAATCTACAATAGAAGGACAGAGCAAGAGACGTGATGACTAGGCAGAATATTCATAGAAGTAGGCATGCAGATAAGGTAACGGTCAAAAAGTGACAGTAAGGCATGATGCTGAGAAGCAGCAGCTCTTATCAATCATGGGTACGATCTCGGTTGGATCTAGTGGAAACCACACGCATAAAGGCATTTTTGTAAATCAGGTTGATAGCACCTTTTTGGTCATATATTGCTAGAATAGGAAAAACAGTTATTATCAACCCAAATGGCACTTCTCTGTCCGAGTGCCGACACTTCATATGTTGGTACACAAAAGGACACTTATGGATTGAAGGTTTCCTAAACACTATAGATGGGCATGACATGAGATGCATTCACTATCCAACTAGCTTGCCATTTTACCTTTCTGTATGTTGATTGTCATACCGGACTATCTCCATGGAAACTCGCGTACATACGCGACTATCTCCACAGCATCCCGCGTATTGTACGCGAGTATCTTCATTGCAACCCCCATACAGATGTGTACGCAGGTTTCCCTTATAGCAACTCACATGTCATACGTGGGTTTCCAGTATCAATAGTCACTTACACATCTATTCGACATTAAAAATAATAAAACATGATTAATGGACATTTGTTGATCCCTAATCATTAACTATATCAACTGTCTCAACCTCCTCAACCTTCGAAACCGCCCTATTTCCCAATGTATAAATAGAGGCCTTGGGTAGGGCATTAATCAATCATACTTGGAGAGCAAAGTTATGCTGGTGGTATATCTTCAGAAGTCTTTGGAGTAGCAAAAATCAAAATCCTTTGGTTGTAGAGGAGTCCTTGTCTTAGGCATTGGGCTGTACACTTATCTCATTCACTATTGTTAATAAAGAGAATTCTTCTTCCAACTTTGTGTTGAGTCTCTTTCATGTATCATGTTTGATGAATATTTTTTTATTAATCACTCTATATATTGTTCATCTAACTTGTCATATATGCATGTATAAGATTGTACTTGGAGAATTTGCTCTTTGCAGGTGAAGGAGGTGCATCCCTGAAAGCTTTGGAGAGAAGCAGAGCAGGAGAAGAGAAAGCTTGGATCAACCGTCGTTAATCGGGTGAGTTCAACATTTCTTCCTATTCCTTTTCTGTACTTCAAAGCTAATTGTCTGCAAGTTTTAGAAGTACGTTGGTAACCCCAAACCCTAGGTTATAAGGGTGTTTATTCCTGAACGACAGAAATGGTGACTCCACTGGGAATCCTAGACTACTGTGGGTTATTTCTGTTGACTGTTGCCCAGTCTTTGCCTTGATTCTATGTGTGGTGTACTATCTTGGTTCATACTTAGAGTGGTATTTAAAGACCTTGAAATTTTTTCTTTTTATTAGAAACTTTTACACCTGTACGCGGGTTTCTCTTGCATATAGTCACATACAAAGGCCTGCGTACACAGGTTTCTCTCTAGGACAATCACGTACAGTATGTGGGTTTCCCTTATACACAGTTGCGTACAAGCCTGCGCATTGAAATTTTCTGTCTAGGGTTTTCTTGTCCCTATCCTTCTTTAAAGTTTGTTTGCTGGTTGGTCTTCCTTATAAGCATTACACTGTGAGTTTGATGACTTTTTTGGCCACACCTTGTGCTTTCTTGTAAAGCCCTTGAGTTCTTATTGTTTGGATTGTTTTCTGTTAGAAACTTGAAGTGGATTTTCCTATTTGGGTTATAGGTTCAAGTGTTAGTTGTCTAAATCAGTGATCAGGGTTCTAGACACTATATATCCCATTCTACTTTCGGATAGTTTTTGGTTTGACACTTGCATTTGTTTGATCTCAATGATTTTCTTTCATTGTGTTCGCCCAAGCTAGGGTTCCAAGTCTTCCTTAGGTGGTTGATCTTTGGTATTATTAATCTATTTAATTCACTTTGCTTACTTTATACAATTAGTTCAATTCAAGCATACTCAAGTTTTGTGCATTTAGGTGCATAGTAGTCTTTGATCATTTTATAAAGTGAAAAGAAAACATTTAGAAGCTTTTGCATTTGATTTTTCATAGAGTAGTTTCATTTTCAGTTTTTAAAATATAATCTCAAAAAACTACAAAAATATAGTCTTAGTGTTCTCTTTATCGTTGCATTTTCATCAATTTACATTTACAAAAAGAAAAGAAGCTTGTTTTTTTAGTGATATTTTGCTTTGGAAGTATACACCTTTGCTTTTTATATTTCTTATTGAGTCAAAAACATCATAGTATTTCATTCCACTTTCCTTCTGAGTAAAAAATAGCCCTTAAAATGAACGCAATAATTAAAATATATTAGTAATTTTTATTTTTTAGGGACATACACCTACTAGCTTAGGCTAGACTTGTGGGATAGGAAGTGTAAAATTCCCATAAGCATTAAAATTCAGACATAGTGGACCAATTGATAGGTAAAACCTTCTTTTTATCGATAGTATCTGGGAAGCTCCTCTCAAACGGGAGTCAAGCACGAGGCCGCGTGGAGGCTTTGGACTGAGGAGATAACCCTTTGATTCCTTATCGAAATGTAAATTAGGACCTTTGTGCATCTAGGGATTCTGTCCTAGACAAAGTTTTGGGCTCAGCTACCCTACCCATGCGTATGATTCAAGCTTGTGACTGTCCCCCAGACTGTTGGTATAGTTAAGGTAGCCTCTAGTCTCTTGACATCTAGGGTTCATACCTAGGCAAACTGAAAGGCTATTTCTGGTTCACCTTAGACGGGCTTGGAACGTAACCCTTGTTGAAATTGTAGAAGGGTGGTGGGTGATTCCTCTACTTCTGCCTAAGAACCTCTTCAAGGACGCTAAGTAACTATTATTCATCTTTCTTCGGGAAAGCATATATTTTACCCTTGCTAACTGTTGAGAATTTAGGATTTTTCATAGTGATTCCTCTATGGTTTTTCTATGTTTAGCCGACCTTAGGGTTTGAATTGTCAAATTTACAATTGTGGAGGACCAACCTATTAGAAGGTCACAAAGGTTGCAAAACCTTCCTCCTCTCATCACATTGGAACCTCCACCTCCACCTCAAAGGTGGAGATTGGACACAGACGGTTCATTTGAACCGATAGGAGTAAGTGAAGTTCCAAGTGAACCAGAACTTAGGGCAAACCATTTTGATTTTAATACAGTTGAGATAGAAGACTTGTAGGCTGACAAGTTTGCAAGGAATTTTAATACACCCTTGACTGACTTAAATGATCCTGTGATCATCTAGGTTCGGCCTTTTGATTCACCTATGTTAGGTGTCCATGTGGGTAGGATAATGTCTACTGCAAGAGAAATTTCTTTTTTTTTTCTCCTCATCCATTCCGGCTGAAGGGGTACTACCTCCCCCAGTAAGTGCCCCTAGATCTAGCATACCTACTACGCCCATAACTCTAGTGAGTCGAGTGGTTCAACCACCGGTTTCCACAAGCCTAGAAGGTGCTTTTGGTGGCATGGTTATTGGGATTCCTAGTATACCTATTGTTCCTTCCTCCTTCACACACACTTCCCAGAGTGGTTTGGAAGGATCCTCGGCTTTTTTCCAAGGATTTCCTTGGAATGGGGAGCATATCCCCCCATCCACTCCATACATAGGCCCATCACCTTCTTATGTAGGAGTGCAGTTTAGAAAAACTAACCCTTATGGGAAAGGTTTTCAAACTCTGATCTTGGCCCCATTCATGAGCTCTCCCTTTTCGTTGTTTAGCGGAGGGATACCTACTCCTATTTTTCAAACCCTAGTTTCGACTACAGTGGCCGAAATCTCTTATACTGCACCTCCCACCAATAATCCCGTGGCTTATGGATGGAATCTGTTCCAAAGTAACCCATCCACTTCGCAACAGGCGGTAGGGGGCAACCCAAACTTCACTTATGGGAATTTGGGGGCAAGTCCCTCTAATCCCCATTTTGGCACTTTTAGTGCCCCGGTTAGACCTAAGCTTCCATTCCTAGCAATGTTAAACTTTCCATATTTGTCTAAATTGATGAACGAACAGGTGAGGCATGACCCCTCATGGCCACCTATCCCCACCAAATTTCCATCAAACATGACAAAATTTGAAGGCAGAGTTGGTGAAGATCCTGGGACTCATTCCACCACTTTTCATTTATGGTGTTCTTCTAATTCGCTGAATGAATATTTATTTAGGTTGAGGTTGTTCCAAACAACCTTAACAAGTACTGCAGTAAAATGGTACATTGAGTTGCCTTCTGCTTCGTTCAATAGTTTTTGGGACTTGGCTAATGCATTCCTTAGCCACTTTCAGCTTCCAGTCCGATACGATTTCAGAACGGACTTGTTATCTACCTTCAAGCAGAACAAGGCTACCCACATCTAAGATCACATCCAAGAGTGGAGGAGGCAGGGGAGCCTTATTAAAGCCACTATTCCTCCTGAGTTCTTACTAGAATGGTTCCTTAAATCATTATTGCCTTACATATCTAAGGATGTATCTACTTCAGGAGTGACAAATGAGGAAGAGCTATCCTTAGGGCCCAGTAATTGGATTTGATTTATTCTGAATCTGGGATCTTGTATGAGATTATTCCTGAGGCATCAAGGCCTACCCACGATGTGAAGAAACTTAAGCCTGGACCCCATGTCAATGGTGTGGTTGAGTCAGTAAACTCTCTCACTGTAGAATCTTTGGCCAAATAGCTCCATCAGCTGTCTGTCAAACATTCTACAGTAGAGGTAGCAAAGGATACCCCCTCACCCCAAAATGCAAATATTTTTGCATAGACCTCTCAGAAGGGAAATCAGTAGCCCAGTGGGAAGAAGAAGAGAGGAAAGAAAGGTAAGGGAAATCAAAGCAAGAAGAAACCCACAAATAATGTTGATGGCGGAAATAAAGAAAAGAAAAAGGTGAAATTCCCATGTAAGTTGTACCATGAGGATCACCTCACCCATCTTTGTCCCCTTATGGAACAAGCCCAGAAGCTGCTAAAATCTCAACAACTAGTTGTCCTGAAGGATCCATTTCCCCAAGGGTAGAATTCTGCTTCAACTTCTAATGTAGCAGGGGGCACTCCAAATGCCCCTGACCCAAACTATATCAACATGGTTCGATATTTGACTTTGCTACAGACTAGGAATAAAAACTATGAAAAATAGACTTCTGAGAAGGGTAAGTCTATAGGTGAAACTTCTAACCCTCCCACGATCAAGAATCCTGCTGAAACTATGCCTAAGATACCGAAAGGCATCTTTAAGAAGATCTTGCATAACCCTAATGCTAGAGCTGCTTCAAAGTACTCTATGGTTGAAGAATTGGCCCAAACCACTTGTGCAATGTCATATTTAGAGGTGTTACAGAGCTGTCCTACCCAGCAGGATGCACTCTTAGCAGCCTTAGGCAACATGGACTCGTCGAGTGTCATGGTGAAATTTCACTTGTCTGATGTTAAAATTCACCTACCTTACCATGTAGCATTATCAATAGATGTCATCAATGGTGGACAGACCATTGGAAGGGAAGTTATTGATGAGGGTGATTCTACATGCATTATTGTTGAAATTAAGGCCAGCAATAGATTAATTTTACTCACAACAATTATCAATTGATCATGCAAAATCACTCACAAAAGAGACTGAATATGGATCTGTAACACTAAATTGTATTAACTGAGTGTACAATATCCAACCCTGTAATAACATAGGTTTCTGAATAAATGGAATACATCAAGAAATCGAATGCATGAGGAGGCATCCAAATCTAGCATAAAGCAGGCTTACCAAAAATAAGCAAATCCCCCATAGGTGTAAAAAGCTGATCCCAAATCTGTCATGGAGTTCACGAATTGGAAAAAGGGCTTAGGTAAGCTAAAGAGTGGTGGAATGGCATCTCATACATGATTTTTCATGGAGAAAAGAGAGGAGGATGTGTAGGACAAAAAACTAGTCAACCTCACCTAGTCTAGCTTTTCCTTTTGCCTTAAAACACTGAAAAAGCAGGAAATAAAGCAGAAAAAGCAAAAGGGCGCCTAGGAGGCCAGGAATAAAGAAGAATTGATTCCTTTAGCTCTCCCATGCACTACATGAGTCAAATAAGGCAAGTTTGACCATTATAGATAGGCAAATGACAACTTGCACAAGGTGGGACACATGAACTAGGAAAATAAGACAAAAAATAATGGAATTAATGTCTAAGTGGGTAAACTATGGGTTGATTATTCTAACACCCCCCCTTAAGCCTGAATTATGAGTAATATATTAGAAAAATATAGGGCCTAGCAACAAGGCTTAGTCACCCTTTACATACTGCAAATCCATTTAAACAAGGAAAGAGGCAAAACCAACTTGGGAAAATCCTCCCTTAAACATGGACTATAAAACAAAGTTGTAGAATCTTGTCTTCACTCATGCTTTCACAGCATGATCAGAAATCCCCAGCAGTGATTTGAGATTGCTGAAGGTCTTCTCACAAAATGCTTTGGTGAAGATATCAGCTACTTGTTCTGAAGATGAACAGAAGAGTAGGTGAATGGTGCCATCATGCACAAGTTCTCTGATGTAGTGCATATGGATCTCAATGTGTCTGGTTCTCTGCTTCTGAACTGGATCCTTGTAGATTTGAATTGTACTCTGGTTATCATAGTAGATGGTAGTTTATTACTCAGGTTCGAAGCCACACTCTCCAAGTAAACATTGCAACCATAAACATTGAGTTGTTGCATTAACAACTCCTCTGTACTCTGCTTCTGTAGATGAGAGTGCAATGGCACTATGTTTCTTTATTAACCAATTGATTGGCCCTTATGCAAGCATGAACACATATCCTGATGTGGACTTTCTGTCTATGCTATCACCTTCCCAATCACTGTCAGTAAATCCAATCAATTCAAGATCAGATTTTGCTTTATAGAAGATCCCATGTGTCCTTGTTCCCTGAACAAAGTTAAGGATCCTTTTGGATGCTTTCCAATGGATCTCTTGAGGCTGATCCATTAATCTAGAATCCACACTTACTACATAACAAATATCAGGTCTATTATGTGTCAGATACAATAAACATCCAATCAATTTCCTATACAGTGTATTGTTTACCATCGGTGAAGAATCAGCTTCTTCCAGCTTCACTCCTGAAAGGAAAGGAGTTTTGCTTGCTTTGCAATCCTTCATTTTGAATTTGTTCAGAAAGTACAAGGCATATTTGGACTGGTGCACCTTGATTCCAGCTTTGGTTTGAGAGATCTCAAGCCCCAAAAATTGACTTAAGAGCCCCAAATATGTCATGGAGAAGGCTTGGTTCATAGCTCCTTTTAAGGAAGCAATCTCAGCCTGTGAGCTTCCTGTAATGAGGAGGTCATCAACATATAACACAATGATCATTAATGAACCATTAACTAACTTCAAATAGACATTTGGATCTGATTTTCACCGAACAAAATTCATTGATAGCAAGAAGCTATCGATCTTGGCATACCAAGCCCTGGGGGCTTGCTTTAGCCCATACAATGACTTTCTCAACCTGCACACAAGAGAAGGGTTAGTAGCAAAACATTGAGGCTGCTGCATATATATCTCCTCAATGAGATCTCCATTCAAGAAGGCACATTTTACATCCATGTGGTGTACCTCCCATTGCCTTGAGGCTATAATGGCTAGAGCTAGCCTGATGGAATCCATTTTTTCCACTGGGGAAAAGGTCTCATTGTAATCTATGCCATGAACCTATGAGTAGCCCTTGGCTACCAATCTAGCCTTTTACTTCAGTGGTGAACCATCAGCAGAAAATTTGGTCTTATAGACCCACTTACACTGTACTAGTTTTCTCCCTGGGGGAAGATCCACTAGCTCCCATGTGTTGCTCTTCTGGAGTGAGCTGAACTCCTCCTTCATGGATGTTTTCCATCTTGGATATCCTGCTGATTATTTATATGTTTTAGGATCATACTCCACCATCAAATAGCATTTTTCAGAAAACATAGGATCCCTCATGCACAGACCACTCTCAAACTGAGATCTAGTCCTTCTTGGGTCATTGGGATCCCCATCTAGCTCACCTGCTGCATGTAGTGTCTTGGCTGCTCATTTTGGCCTTGTGGGGCTGTTAGGGTCTGAAATAAACTCATCTCCATCAGACAAATCAGAATCAGCATGTTCAACAAACTCTTTACTTACTTCTTGAGGTTCAGGTGGTGAAGAGGCTTCACCAACTTCCACTTCTGCAAGGGGTTCTTCTTCAAACTGAACACACCTTTCAATGAAGGATTTGTTTGTGATCAAATTTATCAACTTTCACCCTTTTGAATCTTCAGAGTATCCAACAAAAAGACACTCTTGGCTTTGGGGCTGCAAAGCCTTCCTCTTCTCTGTTGGGATTCTAGCCCAAGCCTTTGAGCCAAAAATCCTAAAATGGGTCACATATGGCTTGTTCCCACTCCATGCTTCGAAGGGAGTCATGCCATCAAGCTATTTGTGAGGCACCCTATTCTGAATATAGGATGCACAGTTGATAGCTTCGGCCCAGTACTTTGGTGGAAAAGTTTTGGCCTCCATCATGCATGTTGCCATCTCCTTCAGTGATATGTTCTTCCTCTCAGCAACACCATTTTGTTGTGGTGTGTAAGGGATAGAATGCTGAATTTGAATACCTGCATCTGCACAATAGTTAATAAACTCAAACTTGACATGCTCACCACCATTGTCAGATCTGAGGGCCTTGAGTTTCCTTCCAGACTGGTTTTCAACCAAAGCCTTAAAGACTTTGAATAGGCCAAAAACTTCAGACTTGTGTTTCAGGAAGTGAACCCAGCAATACCTGGAAAAGTAATCAATGAAATTCAATTCATATTTGGCCTGACTCATAGACATATGAGGGAATGGACCCTCAACATCACTGTGGATCAGCTCAAGGGGTGCAGAGGTTCTCTCATGACTAGCTCTCTCAAACTTATGCTCTGGGTGTTTTCCTAGGATACAACCTTGCCAGACTCCTTTGGAAAATTTTATCTTGGGAAACGCTATGACCATCTCTTTTTCACTAAGATCAGAAAGATATTTGTAGTTAAGGTGGCCAAATCTCTCATGCCAAAGCTTGTTGGCTTCATTAGCATGAATGAGAAGAGCAGAGGGGTTTGAGTAAGGTAGGAAGTGTGAGAACATGTATACCTTTTGAGCATGATTTGCAACTCCTTTTGCAATGACTCTACCACTTGAGATCTCTGTGATCTCAACTTCATCGGGGGAGAATATGACCTTCTTTGGACACCCAGTGTGGGTCATCTGGTACACTGACAGGAGGTTGGAGGCGAGACCAGGCACATACAGCACATTGCTGAACTGACCATGATCAAGATCTATTCTTCCTTTACCTTTACTTTCAGTGAGAGAGTCATCTCCCAGTACAATAGATGGTCCTTTCGACATATCCAATGAGGAGAAAGCCTCCTTAGTCGAAACCATGTGTCTTGAAGCTCCAGAATCAATGATAAAACTGCGTGAGCTTGATGTGCCAGCAACTAGAGCATGAACTCTCTCTCTGTCATCGGAACTTGATCCTCCTTCTCTCTTCTTTGAGATTTCTGGAAGGGAGATTCCATTCTTCTCCAGGAGATTGGTCAGCATGTCTATCTGCTTTTTCATACAAGAGCTTTCAGAGTGATTTCCCTTATTGCAGTATGCGCACTTGTTCATTTCACCTTTGTTCTTCTTCTTTTGGTTATTCTTCTTGGGACCTTGTTGATCCTCTGGAGACTGTTTCTTGTCTCTCTTTTGCTCATGTGGCTTTTTAGCTTTCTTTTTTCTTTTTGAATCCACCCTCGAATCTCCAGCAATCAAAGCTTGATCTTTGGATGGTTTGATGGTGCCCATCATCACCAGCTTGTCTTGTTCTTGTGTGAGAGATTCCATGAAATCTGCAAGGCTAGGCATCTTCCAGGTTTGAGCTGTCAGTTTTGTGGCATAGAAGGTAGAAACAAACAATGAATAATCAGGGCCCATCTTTGAGAGGATGGCCAGTACGAGCTGATCATATTTCTTTTCAATACCATACTGTTTCAGCTGCAAAACTAGTGCTTTCAACTTGGAGAAATATAGTTGCAGGGATTCAAAGCTTGTTGGACTCAGAGAAATCATCTCATTTTCAATTTGATGTCCCCTCATCTCATCTGTCTTTCCAAAAATACCAGCAAGCTTCTCCCATACTTCATTTGGTGATGTCAATCCATCGAGATGGAAAAGGAGGTCTCTGGAAATACTCAGGCACAGGAGGCCATAAACCTCATCCCTCCTGTTGTGCCATTTTATCTTCTCTGCAGATGCATTGGGCTCTGCTTATGTTGCCATAGTCACCCTGTAGAGGCCTTTCACTCTCAACAGTATCTCCATCTCTGCTTTCCATTCAAATAAATTGAAAGGAGTCAAGATAGTTTTTTGTGATTGATCCATAGCTCTAGAAAATCTGTCCCGGCTGTCAGTAGAAGGCTCCCAGTCTTTGATGTCAAACCTGCAAAACAATTTTTGAAGGAGAGAAACAACCTACAATGGCTCTGATACCATGTGGAAATTAAGGCCAGCAATAGATTAATTTTACTCACAACAATTATCAATTGATCATGCAAAATCACTCACAAAAGAGACTGAATATGGAGCTGTAACACTAAATTGTATTAAATAAGTGTACAATAGACAACCCTGTAATAAAATAGGTTGCTGAATAAATAGAATACATCAAGAAATCAAATGCATGAGGAGGCATCCAAATCTAGCATAAAGCAGGCTTACCAAAAATAAGCAAATCCCCCATAGGTGTAAAAAGCTGATCCCAAATCTGTCATGGAGCTCACGAATTGGAAAAAAGGGTTAGGAAAGCTAAAGAGTGGTGGAATGGTAGCTCATACATGCTTTTTCATGGAGAAAAGAGAGGAGGATGTGTAGGACAAAAAACTAGTCAACCTCACCTAGTCTAGCTTTTCCTTTTGCCTTAAAACACTGAAAAAGCAGGAAATAAAGCAGAAAAAGCAGAAGGGTGCCTAGGAGGCCAGGAATAAATCAGAATTGATTCCTTTAGCTCTCCCATACACTACATGAGTCAAATAATACAAGTTTGACCATTATAGATAGCCAAATGACAACTTGCACAAGGTGGGACACATGAACTAGGCAAATAAGACAAAAAATAATGGAATTAATGCCTAAGTGGGTAAACTATGGGTTGATTATTCTAACAGTTATGTCCTTGTCATGTTGGAAATCTCTCGGATCCCCATAGTTGGTCCCGTCAAACACTCTACTTACTTCTTTCGACGAAAGGTCATTCCATCCGCATGGTATCCTAATAGCTTTTGAAATTAAGCTGGCATGGAAAATAGTGTCTATTGAGGTGGAAGTGATTGATGCACCTTTGGACTATAATTTTCTTTTGGGAAGAAGATGGACTTATTCCATGTATGCTATTGCATCAGCCGTATTTCAGGTGGTAGTGTTTCCACACGAAGGGAAGTTGGTTACTTTTGACCAACTCAATTTTACTGGGAAAGGCCGCATGGAGTCTAATGAGTCCACTATGCCATTGGTTGATCAAGTGAAACTTGATACTGAGAGCTTGCAGATGGAATGTATGCATCGTTGATGGGCAAATTTGATCTTCCAGCCCCAATTAACTATATAGGTTCTACTGGTGTGGGGAAGTCCAAGTGACGATTGTCGATAGGAATGATCCTTAGGTTCTCCCTTCCCTCCATGAATCAGAAGTGCCCTTATCGGTAGTGGAAGTGGCTTACCAAGCTATCACTCAAACCACTGTTGATCCCATTCCAGACCCTCTCACAGTCTCAGAGGATCTGGAAGAAGTCTATTTGCCCACTTGGGAAGAAAACTCTTTGCATTCTACGGATTGTTTAGATATGGTTTTACGTTCTGATGAAGCCATTCTGGAAGCCATGTGCAGATGTGATAAGATCTGTGAAGATATTCATCATCGATCCTATTTTATTCCAGAGCTAAGCAGGATAGAGAATCAAGAGTTTCATATGAGACTGATAGACGATGTTGATATACCCATCAATCCCTTACCAAGGGAAGGAATGTTTGCTGAGGGGAATATGGAAAATATTTCCGCTACTATCCCTATCAACATCTCTGAAAATCCTGACGTTGTGGAAAATATACATATCAGTGCAAACTGCTCTCCTAAGGAGATTGCAATCTATACGTCCTTGTTCATGGAATTCTACGACGTTTTTTCCTGGTCATATGAGGAGATGCCAGGCATTGATCTATAGATAGTTGAGCACAAGATTTGAACATACCCTGATGTTAAACCTGTTTAGCAAAAGTTAAGACCTATTAAGCCATGTAAAGCGGTAGCTATGAAGGCTAAAGTTGAAAAACTGTTGAAATCTGGGTTTATTTATCCCATAGCTCTGACGAAATGGGTATCCAACCCAGTTCCTATTGATAAGAAGCAAGGGACCATATGCATCTGTACCGACTTTTGAGATTTGAATAAATCCTATCCTAAGGACAACTATCCAACGCCATTTATAGATCAAATTATAAATGATTGCATGGGAAGTGAAGTTTTCTCGTTTATGGATGGTTTCTCTGGATACAATCAAATTCAAATAAAATAAGAAGACCAACATAAAACTGCTTTCATTTATCCTTGGGGTACCTTCACGTACAAAAAAATGCCCTTCATATGGAAAAATGCTGGGGCAACCTTTCAATGGGAAATGAACTTTTCCTTCCATGATATCAAATCCATTGTCGAACCTTACCTTGATGATCTTCCTGCACATTATCGTAAGAGGATTGACCATCCAGATCACCTAAGGTTAATATTTGAGTGATGCAGATACTATAAGATCCACTTGAATCCTCACAAGTGCGTGTTCTATGTCGAGTCAGGGAGACTGATCGGATTCATTGTTTCTAATAGAGGCATTCAGGTGGATCCATTAAAAGTAGAGGCCATTGTAAATATGCCTCCTCCTCGTTCTATCAGGAAACTTCAAAGCCTACAAGGAAAGTCCAATTTTATTCGACGTTTCATTGTAAACTCTACCAAGATTACAAAGGGTTTCATGTGCCTGCTAAAACAAGATACCCCATTTGTATGGGATGAAACTGCACAACTCGCTTTCAAGGCATTGAAAAAATCTTTGTTGTCGGCACCTTTACTACATCCGCTAGATTACTCTAGGGATTTTATATTGTATCTGGCCGTGTCTGAGTCGACCATTTGGGTATTCCTGGTCCAGGACGATGATAAGCTCCAAGAGCATGTCATTTACTATCTTAGCCGTGCTTTAGCCAGACCTGAACTTAGGTACTCCCACGTCGAGAAATTGGCCTTAGCAGTTGTCTATGCTGTTCAGAGGTTAGGTCACTACATTTTACTGAGGACTACAATGGTAGTGGCAGATGTTAATCCTTTTCAATATGTTTTTCTCGACGGATTGTTAGGGTGGAATTTAACAAATGGATAGTCATTCTCCAAGAGTTTGACTTGGATTTCCAGTCCGCTAAATATAAAAAATCCTTAGTTTTTGCTGAGCTTATAGCATAATTTCTAATGGAAGAAGATGCAGTCATTGAAGAAGACTCATTCCCAGATGAGCATATCTTCTTGATATCCACCTTTGACCCCTGGTACAGAGATATACTCATATATCTCCAAACTTTGAAGTATCCTGCAGCTTCTTTGTGGGAGGAATGACGTAAACTATGCCTTCATGTTAATAACTACCTCATCATAGGAGATGCTCTATATCATCGGGGGGTAGATTCCATTTTGCGTCGATGGCTCACCCATGAGGAAGCGGAGATTGTCCTGAATTATTCCCATAGTGGAGCATGTGGGGTTCATTTATCTGGGTTAGCAACGACTCAGAATATACTACGTGTCGGTTATTTCTGGACCACAATATTCAAGGATTGTGTGGAAACCGTGAAGCACTATCATCCTTGTTAGCTTTATACCATGAATATGCAGTCACATCCCGCTCAGTTATTTCCCGTTGTCTCGGTGGGCCCCTTCATGAAGTGGGGGATTGATTACGTGACATGTAACCTAGCCTCGGCTGGGTGGCACAAATATATCATTATCACTGTAGACTATTTTACGAAATGGGCAGAGGCAATGCCCACCTTTAAAGCCAATGAGGAAACCATAGCTTTTTTCGTGTTCAATCAATTTGTAGCACAGTTTGGTATACCCAAGGTGATTATCACTGACCATGGCAGTCATTTTCAGAATAGCATGATGACGGAACTGACCACTATGCTTGGATGCAGACAAGAACATTCATCTTTGTACTATCCTCAAGCAAATGGTCAGGTTGAGGTTGTTAATAAAACTTTGAAGACTATCCTCAAATGTAATATTGATGCAACCCATTATATCTAGCACATCATGCTATACCTAGCACTTTGGACGTATCAAACTAATGTAAAAACTGCTACGGGTTTCTCCCTCTTCCAACTCATTCATGGAGTGGAAGCCGTTACCCCGGTTGAATGTGAAATCCCATCCTTGAAAATAGCTATTCATGTGTTACCTGATATGACAGAGCTTGAGGAACATCTTGATGAGTAGTGTAGAGATGCACTGACAACAAATCAAGCTCACAAAAATAGGGTCAAAGGCCAATATGATAATTCGGTCAAGCCTCCGATTTTCTCTGAGGGGGAACTTGTTTTGCTTTGGGACCAAGACAAAGAACCCACGGGGTAAGGAAAATTCAAGTCCATGTGGTTGGGGCCTTATTTCATGTCGAAGGTATTAAAGAAGGGCGTATATGAATTGATTTATTTTGATGGGAATAAGCTGCCCGAGCCTAGAAATGGGCTCTACTTGAAGAAGTACTATGCTTAGGATTAGCACTTTTTCTTGTATTTTATTATATGTATTTTTATGTACATTAGTTCGTCAGTTTCTGTTTTTATAACATCTACTGGTTGTTTCAGATGTCTTCCGAGAGGTTTGTAGGTTTCGTTGATGGTGCCAGTCACCACACTTGTAATCTAGCTTCAGCGGCATGGGTCATTTATTCTCCCTGAGGACAGTTAGTTTCCTCAGGAGGTGGTTGCTTAGGTCCTGCTTCTAATAATGTTACTGAGTATAGGGCTATAATTGAGCTTCTATGGGATTCTTTTTCACGTGGTATCACTCAACTGGAAGTCCGACTGGACTCTCAACTGGTGGTTTCCCAGTTCAATTGAGCTTATCAGGTGCGGAATATGATTGAATGTAATTACGTGACATGTAACCCAGCCTCGACTGGGGGGATTCCTTGGAATATGATTTAATGTAATGAATTCAAAATTTCTTTCTGAAAAACTAACTTACATAAACTAACGTAATAGAATAGGGTGATGTACAAAAAAACAGGCTGGGTTACACGTCACCCATAGCAGGCGGACATTGGCCCGCATAGGTGATGTACAAAAAAACTTGAATAAACCACTTGAACTTAAAACATTTACAGTGGGGGAATCTTGGAGTGCTTCTTGATCCATATGTTCATGCTCACACTCCCTCCACTCAAGCACCATCTTCAAACCTAGTAAAACAAGCATTGCAAACCTTTAGTTTCATGTAAAAATTCAAAATTTTGACCCTACATACTTCTTTTACCCTTCACGCAACATACGCGACTGTCTAGTTAGGCATGTCATGTACTGTACATGACTGTCCTTCGGGAAACTCACATACAGAACGCGTGTACGCGAGTTTTACTATAATGAACCTGCATACACAACGTTCCTTGCTTAAGGGCGCTCAAAAATATAAAATTTAGACTCAATTTTGAAATTCGCTAGGATCAAATTGAAGAGCTTGGGGTGTAGTCTTATCTGACACTTGCAGAATTGGATTTGGTCCACCGGATTGTCCACACCGATCAAATGAAGGTAGAGGTGAAAACTTGTCGTTTATGGCTAAAATACAAAATGGTGAGTTTTATTTATGTTTTTGAACTATTTATAGAAATTATATTTCTCAAGTGGGTTTTTTCCTTATAGTTCATAATTCATCAAACTAATACCATATCTTTTTTCCTTATAATAGGTTTATCATCATTCTAAGGTGTTTTTTGCTCATATAGGATGGTTTTTCGCCATTACACATGCATTTTGCATCTATACTTACTCCATCTTAAACTTAGCAATCAACATTTTAACCACGGACTATGGTATTTTTAACCATTAGCTCCTTGTCTTTACCATTGTTCTTCCATGGATAGGGCCTTTCTCTCATGAGTATCCTCATTTAGAACCTATGTTGTCTTTTGAAACTCATGCTACAATTGTCTTGGGTACAGGGGAATCCTTTTAGCTATTTTTCACGCCAAATGGAGCCTCATTTTGGTCTCTTTTTACAAGCCATCTCTTTATAGGACTCCCCTCCCTTATGGAGTTTCTTTAGGACCAGGTCTGACTCCTTAAAAAAGACTTGACTGTTGAGTTAACTTGTACATTCAAGCTTGTTAAGAATATGTGAATGGGCATCCACATTGGTGGTAGGTTATCTCTTTCTCAGACCATGCAGAATAATATGAGAAAGGATCACTCTCTTTTCTATGGAATTGAGAAGATTATTCTCAGGTATAGGTTTATCACTTTTCCAGACCTAAGGGACTAAACTAACGAAAAAGGAACACCCGGTATGAGCTTAGTTTTCTCTTTTTTGTGCTCTGGACCTAAACATGAAAAAGATTCCAAGTGTACTTTATGTCTTTGTCATGCTCGTTAAACACTAAGAACAAGGCATCGAGTTTATTGTTGTAAGCCCCATTTCTCGTACTCAAATGGATCTTTCTGAGTGATCTTTCTTTCCTTCACACTCGTAAAACTCAAGCTATATGTTGCTCTCAAAGGAGAATTGGGTAGGTGGTAATTTAACCTTTTTCGAACCTCCCTATCTAAGTATGAAAAAGGTTCACCTTCTCTTCTACGGAAGTTAAGAGAGTTCTTATGTGGTATGTTTTATACTTTTTCGGCCTCAGGAGACTAAATTGGATGAAAAAGGATCCCCCTGGAGTCTTTTTTGGAGTTTTCAGACTCTGTAAATGTGAAAACACCAGCTGAGCATGTACTAGTAGGGCTCATTAAATACACGAATCAGTGACACTATCAAGCAATATTCCCTCTTCTCTTCAAGCTTGTTAAAAAATGAAGAGAGATCCAAGTTGACTTTCCTGGACTCGTTAAAATTTAACAGGGAAGGTAAGGAAGAATTTTTCTCTTGGTTTCCAGTTAGTGGTAGCATGTCATCCTTGAACATAGCACTCTCTGTTTTTTCTTATACTCATGTCTCAGTGTTCACTTTTAGTTCAGCTATTACTTCAATTTTTTTACTCCTCCTCTTGTCAGTTCTAGCTAGGGAATCTGATCATGTCTCCTACATGACAGATAAGTCTAGTTGTTCTATCAATAAAGTTAAAAGCTGCCTTGGGTCATCTCTGTGTTGTGCTCACTGTTTAAAGATTTAAATCAATGTTTGATCTATAGCCTAATCCCATCATTGTCGTATATGTTATCACTTGTGTTTCCCTTCCTTTACCCAGTTGCTAGTCACTCTTGTGATCCATTGGAGGATCTATTGCCTTCCTTATCACAGTATGGTTCCGCATCAGCACTTCCTGACGACGAAGACCTAGAGTTTTGACGATTGTACCTTAGGATTCACTTTCATTATTGGTGAATTCCTTTGCTTCAGTTGTTGATTATCACCTATTGATCGGCAATTTGTTGAATCTGCTCCATGTTTGACTCCAATAACATCTATTCACAAGGCTTGGATTGTACTGGTTCTTTGGGATTATTTATGAAGACCTTAGTTTCCTATTTATGGACTAAGTTGCGCAAGAATATGTTGTACCTATTTACATAGCTTCTAGATCTTTGAAGACTCATCATTATTGTATATTGTGGCTTCGATCCACCTTTGTAATATACGTGGTCTTGTACCCGTATTATATGATGTACTCAAACTTTGTAAAGGAGCTAGTGTTCCAGTATATCGAACATAACATTATCAGATATGACTTTGTATATGACATTATTATGTATTTGTTTCAGGTACTACCTCTGCTTCATTGGATTTCTGAGTTCTCCAAAGATAATGATTATAATGTATTTCGGCCATCGCTTCCCTATGACCTCACACATTAGGGGGTATCTATTATCAACCCAAATGGCACTTCTCTGTCCGAGTGCCGACACTTCATATGTTGGTACACAAAATGACACTTATGGATTGAAGGTTTCCTAAACACTATAGATGGGCATGACATGAGATGCATTAACTATCCAACCAGCTTTCCATTTTACCTTTCTATATGTTGATTGCCATGCATGACTATCTCCACAACATCCCGCATACTGTACACGAGCATCTTCATTGCAACCCACGTACAGATCTGTACGTGGGTTTCCCTTATAGCAACTCACGTGTCATACGCGGGTTGCCAGTATCAATAGTCACGTACACATCCATTTGACATTAAAAATAATAAAACACAATTAATGGAGATTTGTTGAGCCCTAATCATTAACTATCTTCACTGTCTCAACCTCCTCAACCTTCGAAACCGCCCTATTTCCCAAAGTATAAATAGAGACCTTGGGGAGGGCATTAATCAATCATACTTGGAGAGCAAAGTTATGATGGTGGTATATGTTCAGAAGTCTTTGGAGCGGTAGAACTCATAATCCTTTGGTTTCAGAGGAGTCCTTGTCTCAGGCATTGGGTTGTACACTTATCTCATTCACTATTATTAATAAAGAGAATTATTCTTCCAACTTTGTGTTGATTCTCTTTCATGTATCATGTTTGATGAATATTTTTGATTAAGCACTCTATATATTGTTCATCTGAGTTTTCATATATATATATGTATAAGATTGTACTTGGAGAATTTTCTCTTTGCAGGTGAAGGAGGTGCATCCCTGAAATATTTGGAGAGAAGCAGAGCGGGAGAAGAGAAAGCTTGGATCAACCATCGTTAATTGGGTGAGTTCAACATTTCTTCCTATTCCTTTTATGTACTTCAAAGCTGATTGTTTGCAAGTTTTAGAAGTGCATTTGTAACCCCATACCCTAGGTTATAAGTGTGTTTATTCCTGAACAACAGTATGTGGGATGAAGATAGTAAGTCAGCTGGGATAGTGGCTGAAGATGAGTATGTTAGAGTCTGTATCGATTCATTATTGAGTCTGTAACAAGCATGTATGGGAATATATCGATTCTATAATAAGGATATAAAAGGAGAAACCCAAGTTGTACATGGGTTATCCAGTTAATCAGTTATCCCATTAGCTAGCTCTTGTTTAGATGATGTTGAGTTGATTAGAGGATACAACAATTTAGAGTAAATGACTCTGGATCACTGAGTGCATCAAAGTAGTGGATCTGCAGCTGAGTCCATAGACAGATAGAGAACGTCGAGTCGATCCAGGCTGTGTGCGGATTGCTAAGTAGGAGTAGAGTAGAGTGATAAAGATAGAGAAGAATAGAGAACATGAGAGGGAGGAGAAGTCTGTAGAGAGAGAAGAGAAGATATTGAACAAAGTCTGTAGCTTTATGTACAGACAAAAGGTGCATCTATTTCTTCATGCCAATGTTAGACTTAGAGCACCTTGTGTTTTTTTCTCGGATGGGTTTCCATGTTACATGTTGTGTATATTTGTGAATGTTGAGTAGCTTAGACAAGTGCATATTTACTTTGTTTAAATGATTGATTGGTTATTGTACTTTAAAGAGATAGTTGTATGAATGTTGTATTTTAAGTAATGAATATGTCTGTGATGTCTGTTCATTGTGCGGTTGGGTAAGATTGCATAAATAAGAGCGAATAATACTTCAATGTTGATATATAAAGTGAAAAATACCAACCCACCTTCCTGATATTCGTTGGAAACCTTGGCGTGGGGACAAGGAATTAAACACCCTCCCACAAAAACTATGGAAATGTGTTTCTGGAAGTTACCCATATAACTAATATATCTTGGGTGAGATGAAATCTGTGTTGCAGGTGCTTCCGGCTGGGCTCTACTCCGTATGGATGATATCTTGGGCTTTGTTGTGCTAACCAAGGAGAGGGGTTTAACCTGGGTCACATGGGAAAAAGGAAAACAAATGGTTATGTTTCCAAGACCTTGGAGTGTTGTGGTGAGGGACATATTCTAGCATCCCATGAAAGCGGAGATCCAAAACTAGGTAGACGCAAAAGAGCCAGAGTTTGTACGAAAAGAAATTGAAGGATATCGGTGGATGCCGATGAACTGGTTAGAATGGTACATATATTCATACATCCATGAGGTTTTATTTACTGATTTCCCCATTGTTTTGTATGAATAGTTTTATAAGTTGGAAAACTAGAAAAATAATTTTCAAGGAGGAGAACCGACAGAATGGAATATGTTCTTGATTGAGCGGCTGAAAAGAATCAACAACCCTATATAAAGGGTTGTGGAATTATAGGTAGATAGTATCATAGAAGGATATATCACCGAGTTTGTTGTTGATACAATAACCTCATACAATGAGGCCAAGAAAAAAAAAATTCAAGGACCGCGTAGTCGATATCACTCATCTTGGAAGACATGGATCAAAATGATTATATGTGAAAAGGGCATTTTGTGAATGATATATTAAATAAAAAAGGGTGGATATGTCTCAACAGAACCCTGAAGTGAGATGTTTCTAGGAGAAGTTGGAACTAAACTAGAATCTGGCATTTTGTGAAGTGGAAGAAGATTCAGGTCCGAGAAAAGGGGAAAAAATATGTTTGGACGAGGCAGTTGCAGCACAGAACAATAAGAATAAGGTTATGAGTTTACATTGTAACTAGATGAAGGATCATGTGATGAGGAAGAGGAGTATCAGTCAATATCATAAGGAGACAAAGAATCCAAGGAATCGACTGAAGCTTCGAAACAAGAATGTGTACATGACTTACCTGTTGTACCAGAGGTAAGATCACCAGACCAATATCCAAGTATTTTTGTAAATAAGAGTAGTACTAACACTGTCAATAGCGGGCAAGAAATTTCGACTAGTCCACATTTTGTTCCTACTATACTAGCATTTAATACACTACCGATCAATCCAATGGCTAGAACTAACATTAAGCTCCCAATATTCAAATGGAATGGGATGGAAGACCTAGAACAACACTGGTTTTTCTATGACATCATTTGGACTATACGACAGATCTAGGACGAGAAAATCAAGAAAGCATAGATGATCATGACTCTATGAGGCCATGTGCTAGACTGGTATATGAAGTTCTCCATAGTACTAGTGGGATTGGTCCCAAAGACACTCAATGATATTATATTAGGTTGATTGACAAATTTAAGAAACCAAAGTCTAAATCACAATGCATCACTGAGATCAAGGAGATCAAGCAGCTACTGACAGAACCTGTTTGGGATTTTGACCAAACATTTAATACATTAATGGACAAGGTGAGTTTTCAAATGTCAGATGTTCAACACAAGGAATGGTTCATTGCTGCCTTGTTGCCACACATATGAACGTCGTTGATGTAGCAGAAACTCATGCCATAGACAGAAGCTATGGAGATGGCCATGAAGTTAGAAGCCTCACCAGCTAGGGACACTGGCTCAAGAATGATGCAAATTCAGTCACAGTTGGCCAATCTTATGGTGCAGCTCTAGGACATCAAAAGAGGCAAGGAATTTCAAGAGGAACTATGGTGCACCATGTGTAGAACAAATGGGCACCATAAGGATAATTTCCCAGTGCTAATGAATTATGTTGTAGCAGGTACGTCGAACCCATTAAACACCCAAGGAATGCCTTGGTGTAGAGTATGCCATACTAGAGGTCACAAGTTCGAGGAATTTCTGTACTTGTAGAAGATTGTAAGTGCACCTTCTAGTCTGTATTGTAAATTTTGAAGATCAGTAGGCCATGACGAAAAATATTACATATAACTTTAGCTTCTCTAATAGAAAATGTTGGATACCTACCTAATGAAGAATGAGGAACACATGCAAGATGAACGAGCGCAGCCTCAGTATCTACCTGTGCAGTTTCAACAACAACAATATCCTCAACCACAATATCAATGAAACAAGTATCCTCAACAACAACAATACCCTCTGCAAAGGGGGGTGGGACCTTTAGAGGTCGAGGACAGCAACCAAGAGTCATATTTGGTCAAAGAAGAGGCCAAGTTGTATTCTATAATTGTGGGAAGTCAGGACACTTTTCCCGATATTTTCAAAGTCCTGCAAAAAATTGTACATATTGTAAAGCATTTGATCTCGAACAGTGTCTGTAGCTCATTGGGAAATCGCGGGCTAGAACTTTCATTAAACACAACCCAATGCATAATCTAAATCCAAAACCCAATCCAAATATTCAAATGCTTTATGTTGAACCAAGGCAACCCAACCTTGTTGTAGTCAAAAGAGGAGGTGATGTGACAAGCGTAGACCAAAATACACCGCAAGGACATTCGCGATGTGACCTACAGCACAAAATAAAGGCCCGTTAGATGTCCAACAGGAGAAGGAAGTATTATTGGAGGTGAGACAAGACTTTTTTGACACCAATCAGACATCGACATATGGACAAGTGGGAGCTATGCCTAAAATATTTGAACAACTAATCAGAAGGCCGCCCACTAAAAAGGTTAGTAAGATCAAGGAATTTTTCAAAAGTTGTTTAGCACTAATCCATGAAAAATATGCTATCGTAGAGTTGATAACACTCATACAGGACAACATAGAAGATCTACGCTCGGAAATATGAGTCAATTGATTCGAAAGAAAATGGAAGACAGGTCAAAAATTGCGAATGACTACGCAGATAAGAGATTATGATATGGACTATATCATACACAACTTATGCTCAGATGTCAATATATTGACAAGATAGACATGGGAAAGCATGAACAGGCCACGAATGGAATGGTCTCCTATTCAGTTAAGTATTGCAAACTAGTCCAAGGTGCTACCAATTGGTAGGCTTTCCCAAGTACCTGTGGAAGTCGAAGGCTTGAGAACATATGCCGACTTCGAGGTCATTGAAATTGTTGATGATACAAAACCCTACCCTGCACTTCAAGGGATTGATTGGGAAACAGACAACCAAAATATCATAAAGTTCAAGAAAAGGATCTTGTCTTTTGAATATTCTAAAATAAGAGTGATTGTGCCCATTGATCCCCTTGAAGGAGAATGATATGTTGAGCCTGTACATAGTGAAGGGAAAGAGAATTATCTGGACCAACTATATAACATTATGTATTCGAAGGAATATTATATTAACCCCACCATTGATGGAAACTTGAGTTGGCGCAGTCTAAGCTCGTGCACGTCCGACTCAGGCGAAGCGCTAGAAAACCGATAGAGTAGGTTGCATGAAGTCTCCATGCACATATGTGCGAGAATTAAAAGAGTTGTTTGAAGGGTAGGAGCTGAAGCAAGTGCACTTCCTACGTATGAAGGATTTCCTAACCTTGCATCCTTCTTGGAATAATTTGAGGAAAAAGTCATAGAATTGTAGCGACTGTCCGCTATGTACTATGTGTTGAAAGATGCACCTGCTAGATGGTGGGGTACACATAAACAATCTATCTCTAAATGGTCACAATGTCAAATACTAATGGAGATCATATTTGGAGAAGAGATATGTTATGATGATAAAAAATACACAAGATTGTTAGATCCTAGAAAAAATATTGAGGAGCACTGTCACACGGCTTGGAAAGCATATCCGCAATAGGAATTGGTTCACCGATTCATCCACACCTTGGAAATGGTTCCAAGAGGTTGGTACACCTCAGAGGAGCTGCGAAGAGGAAATAGTGAGTGGGAAAGTTTAACTGTAAACATTACCCAGACATTTGAAATTACAAGCGAACATCCAACAGTCAATGTTGCACTACAGGTAATAAAGGAGAATATCTTTGAAGAGATACCCGTTGCGCAGACATGCCACCATCAATACAGCATAAATATGCATAACTACATGACATGTTGTAATATCATGAAGAATCTGAGGGACATTGACCCAACTATCATAAACTCCATGTGTCAAAAGGAATGTGCGAATTGGAAATAGATCGCACATGTGAAAATACACGGCACCNTATATATATATATATATATATATATATATATATATATAAAGTCAGAATGAACATAATGTCAAGAGAGGAGAACGTCCCAGGGATAATTCAGCTTGTGCACCAAAAGGTGCGCAAGGTAGCGACCTTGATAGAAAGTAACATGCCAGAACACATGAGTTCCTACCTAGTGGAGCACATGCAGAAAGTTGAAGAAGAAGTGCGCGCAAAAAAAGAGAAGCTAATGAAAATCGTGGAGGTTTTGTCGAACAAAATTCGTGCTAGTTAGTTTATGGAGCAATAGCTCATGTGGCTCAGGATGAGGCACAGGTGAGTGTTGGGGGCATGTTGGGCTCGGGACAGAAGGGAATAATTTATATAGAATTATGCCTAAGTAAGGGAAAAAGTGTATAAGGAAAAAGAAGAAGGAGCTACGACATAACAAAACAACATCAAAGAAGAAGGAAAGGATGTTGCGACATAAGAGGGAAGAAAAGGATAAAGGTAAAGAGAAGGCACAGGACAAAGAAGATGCGCCATTTTTGTAAGCTACGATAGAAGGACAGAGAAAGAGACATGACGATAGGGTAGAATATTCGTAGAAGTAGGCATGTAGATAAGGTAATGACCAGAAAGTGACAGTAACGCATGATGCTGAGAAGTAGCATCCCTTAGCGATCGTGGGTATGAGCTCGACTGGAGTCGAAGGAAACCACACACGTAAAGGAAATTTTGTAAGTCAGGGAGATAGCGCCTTATTGGTCATATATTGCTAGAATAGGAAAGGCACCCTATGGGCTGAAGATAGTAAGTTGGCTGGGATAGTGACTAAAGATGAGTCTGTTAGTTTGTATCAAGTTATTATTGAGTCTGTAACAAACATTTATGGGAATATATCGATTCTGTAATAAGGCTATAAAAGGAGAAACCCAAGTTGTACATGGGTTATCTGGTTAATCAGTTAGCCCATTAGCTAGCTCTTGTTTAGAATATTTTGAGCTAATTAGAGGATACAATAGTTTTGAGTAAATGAATTTGGATTGTTAAGTGCATCATAGTAGTGGATCTGTTGCTAAGTGCATAGACAGATAGAGAAGGTCGAGTCGATACAGGCTATGTGCGGATCACTGAGTAGGAGTAGAGTAGAGTGATAAAGATAGAGAAGAACAAAGAGAATGAGAGGGAGGAGAATTATATAGAGATAGAAGATAATATATTGTACGTAGTCTATAGATTTATGTACAGACAAAAGGTGCATCTATTTCCTCATGCCAATGTCAGATGAAGAGCACCTTGTGGTTTTTTCCCTGATGGGTTTCCACGTTACATGTTCTGTATATGTGTGAATATTGAGTAGCTTAGACAAGTGCATATTTACTATTTTTAAATTATTGATTGGTTATTGTGCTTTAAAGAGATAACCATATGAATGTTGTATTTCAAGTAATGAATATGTCTGTGATGTCTATTCACTGTGCGGTTGCGTAAGATTGCATAAATAAGAGCGAATAATACTTAAGTGTTGATATATAAAGTGAAAACCACCAACCCACCTTCCAATTTTTTGTTGTAAAACTTGGCATAGGGCCAAGGACTTAAACACCCTCCCGCACAAACTACAGAAACATGGTTCTGGAAGTTACCCATAGAACTAAGATATCTTGAGTGAGATAGCATCTGTGTTGCAGGTGCTACCAGTTGGGATCTGCTCCATCGAGCCAATATCTTGGGCTTTGTTGCACTGACCAAGGAGAGGGGATGAACCTGGGTCTTAGGGGAAAAAGGCCAACAATGATAGAAACCTTTTTTCCCCTGATTTTGAAACATTTTCAATGTGAGAAGTGATGACCATAACTGTCTGAGGAGAAAAGGAAAGGGTTTAAGGTTCAATTATTTTCTTGTGTTATTTGAGAACATAAACCATCTATCATTTAATATCAATATGTTTAATGTTGAATTTGATTGCAATTATATCTTAACATGTGATTGAAAATGGCATATTCTTTTGTTAGACTATTTATCTTTTAATGATTATTTTTTGCAATTAATCGAAGGCATTATTCAAATGGGTTTATTTGAATTTCATTGTTATGCATTATATTTTTTTGTTATCAAGATATTGAGATATCATTATAGAATCCTACTTCATTATGAATTCCGCCAAAATTATATTGTTCTGCTCATGGATATTTACTACAGATAGTGGGAGTAGAGTGTTTTTACTTACATGGTTTTATGTTACCATTCATCTCCTCTTGGCATGGTTTTATATATTTATATAGTATTTTATAGTAGCATTTTTTTCGGTGGCACATTATCCATTTTGGATATTCTCCTTATATAGTGATGATAAAAATATATGGAACACACCTGGCGATATACCTTGAAAGAGAAAAGATTAAAGTCCTTGGTCCTATAGGTAAAAGGGGTTGGCTCCCCACCTTTATGGTACACCTTGGTATTGTTGGTATGGGGGTTTCCTTACCACCTTGTTGTGACCCTTAGTTTACTTATGGAACTTTTGGTACTAGCACCCTTATTGTTTGTGGTACCATGACCTATTTGATATGATGAACTAACCTTATTTTTTTATTGTTGTTATTTATGTGGCCATTTTGACCTTTGCTACCCATATATCCCGCTCCTTTTTTTTTAGGAATCGGGGTGACCTGCCAACTAGAGGATGTTTTTGTAGAAATTGGGGTCGACCAGAGGAATTTTTTTGTAGAAATCAGGGGCAATGTGAGGATTTTGGAAGATTGGGGATTTATTTCATAGGGCTATTTAGGTGAAATGGATTATTTTATTAATAATTAGTGGACACTTTTAATATTTTATAAAAAATGTTTTAATATACTAAATTCGCCCATCAAAAATTTTAAACTCGTTTAAAATCACCCATGGGCTATAATTCGCCCCTAAAATCATCTACATTGTTGTTATTTATGTGGCCATTTTGACCTTTGGTACCCTATACTAAGTCAACCTATTTTTATTTTATTGGTAACCATCCTAAAAGTTGGGTTTGAATAAATACCCCTTAGAAGTCCTTTAAAGTTATAAAAACAAGTCTTATCCTTCATTATGTATCCATCCAAGAAGATACAACTAAGCTTTGATCTTTCTATTTGGTGTCAAGGAGTATGTTTCTAGGGTTTCATTGCTTCATCCATGGGTTACCAGATCTGAGTTTAAGGGTTTCTTTGTGCTCCTTTATTTGTCGAATCACGAGTTGTGGCGAATTGTGACCTTATGCATATGACTCGTGGACTGTGTGGTGTCTCTCCTGCTAAGTCATGACCTTATGCATCTTACCCATGGAATGTGTGGTGTCTCTCCTACTTCCATGCTGGTTTGTGACTCTATGAAGTGAACTCATGATTGTATTAGGTTGATCCAATACAATTTTGTTGCTGAAAATATAGGCCATGTTCATTTATGTGGGCTACTCTTGGACTGTTAGCTTTGGAGTCATCCCTCTGGAAGTGATAAACCTTATTTGTGATTGTGTAAGGTCTATCCTAATGGATTGTGACTATGTATGATATCTCCTAGATTGGCTATGGACTGTGATGACCTCCCTCATCCTTAAATTAGGCTGTGGTAACCTCTCCTAGACAGGTAGTGGCTAATTTGACCTTACCTTTCTAGACATGACTTGTTTGGTGTTAATTATGCTAGAGGGAGTTGTGATATTTTATGGTTGATTAGCTGTGTTTTGGGATAAATATCACTACTACTATCCTACTAGGGTATTCACACATTGTGACTGAGATATCTTTTTTTCTACTGTATGTATCTAACCTCAAACTACAACACTCTAACCTACTCTCTATCATGGTATGCCATCTGTTCCTTTGGTGACTTGTCCTTTCAGTGACAAGATTTGAACCTAAAAGTATTCAAGTATAATGTTGATCCAAACAGTTCTAGACTAGCTTTATTACTATTCTTTGTTAACTGGTTATTAAATTTACTAGTATTTATATTAGTGATTTATTTCTTGTACATTGCTATCGTTCTTTTCATTAGTTAGAATATTGTTATTGATTATGTTTTATACATGGTAACTAGTAAATAATCTCAAGGACCAACTTTAAAACAGTGACAATTGGAGTGTTAAAATTGGAAGAGATAAAATTCTATTTTTAATTTATTACAACAGTACTATTCTGGATCTAGTTATGTTTTAGTTTTGTTTTAGGCATTAAAGTAGAAAATTTTAGTTTGTTTAAGATGCAAAAAATGGTTAAATATGAACTATAAATTTCTATAATCCAATCTTCTTGCATGAAGAGGCTATATATATTACGTGATGACTCAGATGGGTTAGATGTTGTGCTATATTCTTGACAAGAATCTACAATATTGTTCAACCTGGATTTCTTAGTTGGTAGACTGTTATAGTTTGAAGGAGAGAACAAAACAAAAGAGTGAAGTGAGTTTAAGATGCAAAAAATGGTTAAATATTAGAGGCCAAGATTGAGCATAATCTCTAATTCTATAATTTTATTCGTTTTTCAAGATACAGGTCCCCACATGTCTACTGGACCATTAAGGGACGAGATAACAAGTGGAGTCCCCACTTTCCCTGAATCTAGTAAATACAGTTGTGTTTCACTGACACCTTCTAGTTGTCACTCGTGAGTCTACATGTCCTATCGTTGATGATGTGATTCATGTTATTTGACTAATGTTTTTGTTCCTCTATTTTTACAATATTTTATAAATGAGTGAAAGATTCACCAGTTTTTACATTTTTTTTAAAATGAAGTGAAATATTCACCAAGATTTTAAAATATGTTATAAATTAGTGAAAGAATCGCCAAGATTCTACAACATTATATAATAAAATGAAATATTCACCAAGATTTTAAAACATTATATAACAAAAAGAAAGATTCACCAAATTTTTCATATATACATATTATATTATGAATAAAATCGCCTTCAAATTTTCCTATATATCAGAGAGATTCGCCCATTTTTTATACATATAAATATGGGGGGGTTCTTAAAATCATCCTTGTGAAGTGCCATAGGTGGAGGACCTTGCAGGGTTGGGTTTGGCTATGCCGGAGCGACAGCAATGGTTTCACGTTGATTTTAGGATTGTAATAAGTGGTGGACATGATGCAGTTGGGGTAACTGATGTGAATAATGGCCATAGACATTACAAACTGTACATGGATGGTTAATTTGTAACTAAGAGTTCTTCCAAGGTCTAGGTGGACTATGGGGGTTCTGTGCAAGGGATTAGATCCATTGTTGTTAGGAGGCTTGGGTTGTTAACTGCCCCCTTGAGGTTGGTTGTTTCCTTGGTTCCTAACTCTCTATATTATTCCTCTCCCTTGTTAGTTATTAATGGACGGTTGATTAGGGAGGTTCTGTAGAGCGTAGAAATTTCCTTGAGGAATAGGAGGAGTTGGGGCTGGAGCATATGTGGGTTGCGCAAGTGGTGGGTAGTAGGAAGGATCAATTAGAGGGGCTGCAAATCCTATCATCTAGACAATACATGCAACTTCCAAGAAATTAGGTCCATGAACATGAGGAATAGGTGCAGGAGATGCATACAAAGGTGTGGCTCTGGACTAAGCCGTTACGCATCAAACATCTGGGGCATGGCCAGGTTGGGAAACACTAGGGAATTACCGGAGTGAGGTGGCATCGAAGGAGCTACCATGTACAAGTGGTAGTGTTGGGTTATAGAGCTAATGACTCCATCAGCAGAATGGGATGCCCCCAACGTATCACACCATGAGGAGCCAGCATGAGGAGCATCAGGTATGATAGTGTAAAGGTAACTTGATTGGGCATAGTAAGGTCAAACTATTTTGCTTTAAGGATTACTTCTTCCTTGATTTGTGGGAACTTGGATGCAACATCCTTTGTGATAGGGGGGAATAAGATTTTGAGAAACCAATCGAGGAAAATCCATTCATCTAACTGGATTTTGCACAAACTATGGTGACAACTCCACTCATGGATGTGATCCATGATATGGGTAGAAGGGTTATTTCTATAGGATAACATAATTTCCACGCCCTGATTGTAACAGATGGGTAGCTGGAAGTATTAGAGGGACATACATGCTAACGAGAAAAAATCAGGATAAGTGGTATGGGGCGGTACAATATACCATTTAGCTTCAACATTAGTGAGTGTGTGATGGAATGGCCGTAGCTAGATAGAGTCCTCCACTATGTTTTTGGAGGAACACCATAAGTGGAAGGACATAATGTGGTTATGAGGGTCTTCCCCCACCTTTCCCTCAAACTTAGGGATGTTGAAAGGGAGTTTGGTAGGCATGGGAGCCTATATATAGATTAGAATTGAAAATGAATATATAAGTGGATATACCAAAGGGAGAGGTGATAGCAGAGAGTAAGTGAGAAATTGAATCTTTTGTTATCTGTATGTGACTCTGGTGGTTGATATTTCTCTTGTTGTGGAGAAAGATAGTTGTTGTTTTGGATCTGTTGCACAGAAAGTAATATGATATGACTGATGTTGAGCTAAATCACTATTGTCTTTTGTATTTTGTTGTCTTTATATACTGCGATATCAATGTCTGATTTTGTTTTATGAATGAAGAATCTAATAATGTTGTGATGAATAGATGAATGAAGCAATATGTTAGAACTATAGTTATAATGGTAGATCTTTGATGAATACTGTGATATATGATAAATGGATCTGCTAGATCTAATATTTATGATGATAAATCGTTGATGCCCGGATCCTCCTTCCTATTGCTGGAAACTTGGTTTAGACAGCTCTCCCTCGAACATCTCAGATGAGACTTCATCCGCTCTACGAGTGTTACCAGGCAGGGTAAAACCTGTCTGGGTCAGTGCTCAGGTATATTGCGCTAGTTGAGCATCGAAAGAGCAAGAACCCCTGTCGACGAGGATTTGTTGGTGGGTTTTGGCCAACACGATTTAAGGAAACTAACAGAGGTGTATGCCCCCTAAGTAGCGTGGTGGAGAAATGGTGGCATGATGGTGTCCTATATAATGAATGAAGGCTCAAGGATGTCAAATGCAAGCTCAAAATTCCAACTACATCCTAGTGTACAAAAGAAGAGCTGATAAATGGTGGAACACAGCCCAAAAAAAGATCTAAAATCGAACTACAACAATGTGTCATGACAAGCTAGTCTACAACAAAGAAGCTAGAAATCCAACAAGTAACACTACCTATGAAGAAAATGATGCACTAGCCTATTTGGTATAAGTGCAAGCAAGCTCCTAGCTTCCATATGGAAACCCCTCACAAATCGTTTCCTCTACTGGGTGGTGAAATCCATAGTCAAACAATCAAAATGGAAGAACCAAATTCTAAGAGAATCCCACTACCGAGAGGGACCTTGGGTAAAATATCCCTAAGAGACTAGAAACTAGGCTACCTCATTCATGACACATTTGAGATGGTTTCCTGACACTTCATCCATTTTTTCCTAAACACCCGATATGGTCCTCGGCATGCATGAGGAGGACTATGAAGGGTTAGACTTCCGTACAGAATGGAGTACGATATTCCACCCTAACTTCTGGAACTCCTTCATTGCGGCTAACCACCGCAGAGTAGGAGGCCCCCCAATAAACTAGTCGTGACCGTGTCAACAAATACTAGAGGATTTTGGTTCCCTAGAAGACAACAACTATGTCTCAAATGTAAGTGACAAAGGGGTGTTATTTGGATGCCTTCCCCATTGTCCTAACTTAACTACAATATTTTTTTGGTACTCAAATGACGTTACAATGTTGGTTAAGTTAAATTTTAGGATCAGCTTGGGGTCATGAACCAAGAATTTATTTTAAGGTGTGATATTTGTGCACAAATGAAGTGTAATTTTTAAACCTTGACGCTCTCATTCTAGAGACACATTTGCTAAAAAAATAATGAACAATAATGAAAGTAAATATTTTTCAACAGCTAATAAATAATCGTTCCAAACAACAAAACATACACAATTAAATGAGCACATAAGGAACTTCACAAGCTATAGGAAACATGTGGGGGGATTAACTACCAATCTTGACTAAGATGGGATCACATATAAGGAAAAGAGGACCACAAAACAAACCAAGGGGATGTAGGTAATCGGATCTAAAATGAAATAGTCAGGGAAGGGGTAGAACACAGACATGGGGTTTGGAAAGTGTCTCAAAACACCTTAAAGAGATGGAAAAACTGCAAGTCACACTTCTCGAAGGAATGGGTGCATTCAGGTCTCATAGAACTATAAAAAAATCGTGACCGAGACAAAAAAACAACAAAAAACTCAGGTCACACTAAACAGGGGTTTTTGCATGACAAGTCGCACTAAACTGGGTCAGAGTAGCAACTGGGATCGCTACGAAACCCTGGAAAAGTGTGATCTAGAGTTGAGGTCCACGAAACACTTATCAGGGAAAAAGGCATGACTTATGTCATTCTTATTGGGAAGAAAGGTGTGATCCTGGTCATAGCTTTCTATCGGATAGGTGTGATCTGGTCGTAAGTGAGACTTTTTAAGGAAAAAATTTTGGCTAGGGATGAAGGGTAGGCACTATGATAGGACTGGTTTGGATATACAGCAGGGGGGTAAGATCTGTGATGGCTAAGGGTACTCAAGTATAAAAAACCAATAAAAACACCTACAAAAAAAAATATATCCAAGGGGGTTTAGCTGACGAAGTCACCAAAACTGTAGTGGGGATTTCTCCCCTACTATGTACAAAATAACCTACCTTAGATCAACCAGATCTAATAGTAGAGTTCATGGTGCAAGGGATATCTCGACCTTGAATTACAACAAGAAATAAGAAAATATTTTTTATGATTTTATATTTTTTCTCTAACTAATAAAACAAAGGAACAAGCATACATTTGAATTGGGCCACTGCAATATTTTGGGGAAATGGTCCACTGAATCTCATGGTATGGTTCTCTAATCATTTTCACCAATGGTTCTCAAAGGGAAATGGATCAAGGAGGGTATATAGAAATCTCAACATACATCATGGAATGATATGGAAAAAGTATGGGAATTATTGAGGAATCAAAAGTTTATGGAAAATAATGATTGGAAAAAAATGTTTTTGGGGAGACCTTCACAATGTATTTATAGGATGATCCAGGATTTTCTTACCCATGGTTTTTCATAATGTATGGTATTTATCCATCGTTTTTGACCCATTCTCTTTTTAGGGTTTTTTTATCCTTTTTTGGAGAATGGGGGTTATGTTGTAATAAATGACCAACTTCCCTGTATTTATGGGGGAATGAATAATGATGTTTTGGACCAATGTCAATGTAATTGTGAAGGTCAAAATGGAGGGAATAATGGTGGGACTATGATTTATAATTATGTTTTGGACCATAGAGATATATGTGGAAAATTTTTGGTGTTAACAATATGGCATATAAAATCATACCAAAATTATCTACAATAGGATAAATCCTTTCTTGTCCAAGAGTATGTCTAAAGAACAATTTGGTTTTCTAGTTGAAAGGCAAATCCTGGATGCTATATATATCACACAGGAAGTTTTTCACTCTATCAATATTAAGGATGTTGAGGTGTTATTGTTGAAAATGGATTTAGTGAAGGCCCATGACCAAGTGGATTGGGTATATTTGAGGCTTCTCCTTTTACAAATTGGGATTCATATTCTCGTTACTAACTGGATTTTGTCCTGCATTACTTCAACAAAAATATTTTTTATTATCAATGGTTCTCCTTTTGATTTCTTAAAAATTTCAAGAGGAATTAGACAAGGATGTCAACTATCTCCTCTCTTATTCTTTCTTTTGCTTGGAGGTTAATCTGCATGATTAAAAGGCCAAGTTTGACGGGATGTTAAAGAGAATCAAACTTTTAACATCTAATTCATCATACACGTATTGTTTTTTTGATGATGTTATGTTGTTTAGCAGTGTTTTGAGGAAAGAATGGAATTGTTTTGCTAAGAATATCAATATATTTTGTGCAACTACAGGGATGGAGGTAAGCATTTCAAAATATTTCTTTTAAAAACATAATATTTATAGGAATTTTTAGAATTGGATCTTTGCTAACGTGCATTATAAAAGTTTTAGATATCGTGGAAGGTTTCATATATTTGGATACATTTAAAACTAGTTGGATATAGGATCAAAGATTGGTTTTGGTTAGTGGAAATTTTTGAAAAAAGGATAAGTCACTGGACCTTTAGAATTCTTTCATTAGGTTGCATATTGAATCTATAACAAATATAAATGTTATAAATATTAACATTTAATACTAAGTAGGTTAGTTAGGGTAATTAATTAATTACTCAAGAGGTGACTTGAAAAGACACCCCTCTTACCACAAAGGGTATAAAATACCCGACACTAATTCTTGTAAAACATCTTTTTATCTATCCAATTATCAATATATATTTTTCCTATTAATGGCTTATCGAATATTCCATGTGTTCTGGTAATATTGATTGTGTGAAGTAAATAAATATTCGCTTCATTTGGTATCAGAGCTAGTTTGTGATCCAAGACTTTGGCCATATTGTGATTTTTAATAATAATCCTATGGAGTCCCTAAACTTAAGGTATTTGACCAAGTAAAAAAAGAAAAGAAAGTCAAAAGAAAAAATAAAAAGGAAGAAGTAAAAAAAAAAAGAGAGAAGAAGGAAGATTTCCATAAAAAAATGAAGGTAAAAAAAAAAGTAAAAATAAAAGAGTAAAACCACAAGTGGTTTCTCCACCCACGGTTTTGTTTTAATAAGTGGTTTTTTAATTCTAGGGTTTAAACCCTAACTCCCACCCCATTCATAAAAAGTATATATCAATAATACTATTAGTAATAATAAAATTTATTATTGTTATATATTTTTTCAAAAAACCTTTCTACCCAATTCACAAAAAATATATACACTATATTATTATTTTTAAATAATAATTTGTAATATATTATATTTGTTATTATTAAAATTTTAATAATAATAGTAATTAATAATAATAATTATAATAATAATAATTACTTAATAATAATTATTTAATAATTGTGTTATTTACAATTATTACTTTATACAAGAATGAAAAAGAATCAATGAAGATATTAAAAGAGACATATTGAGAATTATTACAGATTTTGTATCTACCCTTCTAGGAGAAAAGGAGACAAAAGTGAAGTAAAAACATAGTCACAAACAATGGCACCTAGATATTCAGTAATGAAGTCACAGCTACAAACAATAGTGGACGAGTTAGAGCAATATAAGGCGACCAATAAAAGTCTACAAGCTGAGGTTGAGACACAGAAGTGGTTGAAAGAGTGGAGATACAATGAGTATCGTCGCTTATGGAATCAAAATCGACAACTAGTACGAACCATAAGATATAACAAGAAAATGTTATCTGATCAGGATAAAGAAATATCATGTTTAAAAATTCATAATCAAAACCTAGAAGACCAAATTAGAAAGTCAAAAAATGAGAAAAAATCACCATATGGAAGTGATAATGATTTAGAAGAAGAAATAAAACATCTAAACAAGCTCATCATGAAAAAAGATGCTAAATTGGCGCAAGTCCGGATGAAGTTAGAAAATCAAGAAACAGAGTTGCGTCATCATCAACAGCAAAAAGAAAAACTCCAGCAACAGTATGATGACAACAAGAAGACACATAAGTTAGAACTGACAAAATTCAACAAGGTGTTATCAAGCAATATCGAAGAGATTTCTCGACTATGAAATCATAACAAAAAACTGATTACAAATATCAAAAAATTGAAAAATAGTAGCAAGAAGGAACACTCTGGTGAAGACCTCAAAGGAAGAATACTGGAAAAGCAAGAAGAAAACTAGTGTCTAAACAATCCTAGTCAGGAACTAGAGAATCAAATCAAGAAATTATAAATTGAAAAAAAGTTGCAAGATGAAAGAATTGAAAATATTCAAGATCATAAAAATCTACTAGAGAAAAAAGAAGCACAAATCTAAGAAAATGCATCCAAAAATCAAATCAAGGAAGTGAAGATAGTCTTCACTACAATCCAAAAGAAAGAAAAACAAACAACACATACAGATTACAGACATCCTAATTATAATCGTCATTTTGGCCAACGACGAGATCAAAACAAGCACTCATAGAAGAATTATGTTGATAGGCAAAAAGACCAACATGCTAAGCAACAATTGAAACAACTCATTCCACAAAATGATCTCAGAGCTCCAATAAAAGTAGATCGAGGATGGACCACAGCAGATACGATGTGACAATTCTCCTTGGGAATCGGTAACTCATATCGTCTCATTTCATCAAGTGTCACAAATACAAAGGAAAGGATCCCGAGACAACAGTTCAAGGGAATTTAGACATTGTTGTCGATACAAGATTTGAGGACAAAGATTCAATTAAGGGGNCCCCCTTACCACTTAGGGTATAAAATACCCGACACTAATTCTTGTAAAACATCTTTTTATCTATCCAATTATCAATATATATTTTTCCTATTAATGGCTTATCGAATATTCCAAGTGTTCTGGTAATATTGATTGTGTGAAGTGAATAAATATTCGCTTCAGAATCTGGTAAAATTTGTGTTGGTTGGTATACCTCTTTATTGGCTCTCTTTGGAACATGTTCCTAAGACTATTACAAGATTGATACAAAGGATCATGTTTAATTTTATTTGGATTGTTAATGAAGAAGGGGGGAAGTTATAGATGGCTAGCTGGGAAAGACTCTCTATGCCTTAAATTTTGGGTGTATGGGATATTAAGAACATCTACTGGTTCACTACATCTTTATGCTTTAAATACTTTTTGAGGGGTCTTTTTAGAAGAGTACTATAGACTAAATTTCTCCATGGAAAACATAAAGGGAATTTATTGAAATGGATAAGGAATCCTATGAAAACTACTATGAATTCATCAAAATTTTGGTTTGGATTTATCAAGGCCTGCCCATGGTTGGGTAGAGGTTTAACTTGGACGGTAGATGCAGGATCAAATGTGTTGGTAGGAATTGATCCTATTATTGAAATGGAAGAGAATTGTGAACTATATTCTTTCTTCTTGCAATATCTTGGATAATTGGGTTTTTTCACTTTGGAACATATTAAAAGACTTAGGTGGATCCATTCTTCAAATTCTTATTGGATTTATGATGAATACCAGAGAAAATTCACTCATCTAGTCCTTTAAAGTTGCTACATGTAGTACTTTGGCTAAGACTACATACACAGTGATTGCTCAAGAAAATACATTTAATGTTCCAAGATGGTGGTATAAAAAATTGTGGAGCTGACATGTTCCAATGAAAATTAAATACTTTTTATGGCTCTCATTTGAAAATTGTTTGAAGACTTGGTATAATCTTACTCATAGAGGTTGGATTGGGATAAACATGTGTGCTTTATGTAGGTAAGAAATGGAATCTCTTGAACATATTTTTGTTAATTGTTTATTTACCAAGCTTGTTTGGAAGTCCATTTTCTCTTCCCTTAATATTTCTCATACCTTGTAGTTGCAATATTTTGAACATAATTTCTTCCTTTGTTTTAATAGTTGTACTAACCACAATACTTTACCTACTTCCATATCTTGGGGCTTATGGAAGGCTAGAAATTCTATCATTTTTTAATATAAGAAACTTAACATTGAAGATGTATGTGTGAAGATTATAATCATGTACAAAGAATATTTTATACCAGAGGAAAATATTTTCAAAGTTATAAAAGTGGTGGGTTTATCTTTATCCGATGAAGTGTAATGCCCCGTTTTGACCTAACCATCTAAATTACCATTGCCTTTTTGTATTTTATTATTGTTATGGATTTTCATCAGTTTGATGACACTGTGGACTTATGGATTTATTATTTTGCATAATTTATATATGTGTGTGTGATGTTAATATTATGAATTATGTTCATGTGTTGATTATGTCTCTAACATGCAAATTTAATAAAGGATGGTACATGGATATCAATTTAAAGTTATGTGTTTAATAAAGGATTATGACGTGATATGCATGATAAAAAAAATGATTACATTGTTGTTAGTATTAATGGAATATGTATACATGTCGATTATTGCAAGATATTGCACAAAATTTTGTTATGAGACTAATCGACAGGTTCAAAAGAGTTAAGGGATAGATGATCCCTACAAAATGGAATTACATCGACTGTATGAATTCCAAAATAGAAATGGTATTAGAATGAATCATTATTGTTATATATGATTATTGTTATTATCATGATGTGTGGGCTAGTGTGGGGTTCAGGAAACACAACTGCCCAAATTGGTTATTTGATGACCAAACCTGAGTACAATAGTCACAACGTAGTCACTATATTGATGTAAACATAGTCCCTTGTTCCATTAGGTGGTTAGAGGAATTACCCACATTCTATCCCCGAAACCTGCATTCTTGGGAGAGTTGTTATACTACACGCTCCCCAAGGTGTGTGATGATGAGTAGTAGGTGCCTGCTGGGGAATCTTCTTCAATGGATTTGACACATTTTCTTATGGTTTCTAACTAGATCTAGGTCATGTAGTTGACACTCTAGGGTAGTCCAGTAGAGGAAGGATAGGATGTGGAAGTTAGTTGTGAATTAGATAGAAGGAAGTAGGAAGATAGGAATGGCATGGAAGTTTAAGAGGGAAACATAATTAACTATGTGTGTTGAAAATTTTTCTCGATTCTTGTGTTATATCTTAGTATATTATGTTTGTGTCATATATTATTATGATCTAAGTTACTGGATAGACATTGAACATTCATGTTTAAGTATGCATCGACAAATAGTAACTTATGTGATTATGTGTGATGTGTGGTTGAGTATTATTACTATACCTACACGATGTATGTAATCATTAGCTATATATATATATATATATTCTTGTATAATTGTATGTCATGTTGTTATAATTTGGCCTTGATGTTTTGTGATTATGACTATTTACATTATACTTGTTATTTATTAAGTTATGTATTGAAACTAATGCATCAAGTTATTACTAAAAATGGGTTCAACTATGATTAAGGTAAATTATTAATTATGGTCATCACTAAATAAAGGCTAGTTAATGGTTAGAAGGACTATTATTAACTTAGTTAGTAAATGTTAATAAGTGTTAATAATGTTAATTGTTGTTAACTGTGAATGTTTGAGCAAAATCAGAGATTCTTTTTATCAATTAAATGTTAGTGATTGAGAAAAATATGAAGAAACTTGAACTTTAAAACTTTAATCCATAATAACAGTGCATATAAATCCCATCAAGAATCCAAAGACATAAATCAAACCGTAGAACATAGGATATACCCTTGGAAAACCCTCTACTGATTTAGAGGATAAAAAACTCAGCAAACGATCTTAGAGAATGATAGATTAGTAGCAAAGAATGATTACAGCACAATAGCAGATTGCTTTCACAGAGAGCACCAAAGAGTGGAGATCAAATGGAACACCATATATAATCTTACTCATAGAGGTTGGATTGGGATAAACATGTGTGCTTTATGTAGGTAAGAAATGGAATATGTTGAACATATTTTTGTTAGATGTTTATTTACCAAGCTTGTTTGAAAGTCCATTTTCTCTTCCCTTAATATTTCCCATACCTGGTAGTTGCAATATTTTGAACATAATTTCTTCCTTTGTTTTAATAGTTGTACTGAGCACAATACTTTACCTACTTCCATATCTTGGGGCTTATGGAAGGCTAGAAACTCTATCATTTTTTAATATAAGAAACTTAACATTGAATATATCTGTGTGAAGATTATAATCATGTACAAAGAATATTTTGTACCAAAGGAAAATATTTTTAAAGTTAGAAAAGTGGTGGGTTCATCTTTATCCCATGAAGTGTAATGCCTCGTTTTGACATAACCGTCTAAATTACCATTGTCTTTTTGTATTTTATTATTGTTATGGATTTTCATCAGTTTGATGACACTAGGGACTTATGGACTTATTATTTTGCATAATTTATATATGTGTCTATGATGTTAACATTATGAATTATGTTCATGTGTTTATTATGTCTCTAACATGCAAATTTAATAAAGTATGGTACGTGGATATCGATTTAAAGTTATGTGTTGAATAATGGATTATGATGTGATATGCATGATAAAAAAAATGATTACATTGTTGTTAGTATTAACGGAATATGTATACATGTCTATTATTGAAAGATATTTCACAAAATTTTGTTATGAGACTAATCAACAGGTTCAGAAGAGTTAAGGGATAGATGATCCCTACAAAATGGAATTACATCGACTGTATGAATTCCAAAATAGAAATGGTATTAGAATGAATTGTTATTGTTATATATGATTATTGTTATTCTCATGACGTGTGGGCTAGTGTGGGGTACAGGAAACACAACTACCCAAATTGGTTATTTGATGACCAAACCTAAGTACAATAGTTGAAACATAGTCACTATATCGATGTAAACATAGTCCCTTATTCTATTAGGTGGTTGGATGAATTACCCACCTTCTATCCCCGAAACCTGGATTCATGGGAGAGTTGTTCTACTGCATGGTCCCCGAGGTGTGTGATGATGAGTAGTAGGTGTTTGCTGGGGAATCTTGTTCAATGTATTTGACACATTTTCTTATGGTCTCTAAATAGATCTAGGTCATGTAGTTGACACTCTAGGGTAGTCCAGTAGAGGAAGGATAGGATGTGGAAGTTATTTGTGAATTAAATAGAAGGAAGTAGGAAGATAGGAACGGCATGGAAGTTTAAGAGGGAAACATATTTAACTATGTGTGTTGAAACATTTTCTCAATTCTTGTGTTATATATTAGTATATTATGTTTGTGTTATAGACTATTATGATTTGAGTTAGTGGATAGACATTGAATATCCATGTTTAAGTATGCATCGAAAAATAGTAACTTATGTGATTATGTGTGATGTGTGGTTGAGTATTATTACTATACCTACATGATGTATGTAAGCATTAGCTATGTTTATATATATATGCTTGTATAATTGTATGTCATGTTGTTATAATTTGGCCTTGATGTTTTGTGATTATGACTATTTACATTATACTTGTTATTTATTGATTTATGTATTGAAACTAATGCGTCAAGTTATTTATAAAAATGGGTTCAACTATGATTAAGGTAAATTATTAATTATGGTCATTGTAGAAGGAGCAAGTCAATAAGTCGACTTGAACGAGGATCGACTTAGTCGATCAGTCGACTAAGTTGATGGTATGACTTAGTCGATCAGCCGACTAAGTCGGCCGGCCGACTAAACCAAAATATTAGGTCGGCTATCTAAAAGTCACTTCGATTCACCGAACCGATAGGTAGTTATTTTGTAACTGTTCGTAAATTGTATATATTAGGCTGTTGAGCCAAATGAGAACTCAGTTCAGTTCTCTGCTTTGTATGAACTCATTTGTATTAATATAATCTGTTTAATCCTATATGTTCTTGTCTCTTGTCTCTATTCTATATTTATGTATGTTTTAGTATGTATTATTGGAAACCTTATGTGATATATGAGATTACAATATTGGTTCCATTTCCGGTAGTACATGACTGAGATATATTCTCACATATGATACCAGAGCAAGAGATTAAGGATTGGTGGGAACGTAAAATTGCAAACTACTTGCAGAATTATGCATGAAGGAACAGATTAACAGTTGCTGAAGCAAAAGAATGATTTTTTATAGAGACACATGAAAAGTTTGTCGAATTAGTGCCCCAACTCTTGAAGCAACTCCTGGATGAGAAAGTCGGACGCAACTAAAGAAAAATAGTTGCTGGAGAAACTGATCCGAGGAGGCAAAACAAATCTGTCGGAGTGGTTTGAAAAAATCACTGATGACTTCTATGAGGAGCAAGCAGTCAAAGATAGAACTTCGGTGGAAACTGTCAAAGAGAAATTTTACACAAACTTCATCGAACAATTTTTGTGTTCCCTACCGACCTTGCTTTTCAAATTCTTGATCGAGAAAGGAGCAGGACATATTGTTGAACCTCGACCACCACTGTACGAACAGCCATCCAACACTAACTGGGAGGAAAAGCAGAGGAAGTGGGAGAAATTCATTGCAGAAAGGGAGTGGGAATACTTCCTAAGAAAATAAATCGAACTATCCGGGATTTCTAAAAGCATCGGGTAGGAAATGGGGGGGTAGCTGGTCATGTGTCGAAGATAGAGTATAGTGGATCCTAGCTGACACAAACTAGATAACAGTCACCAGTAATGAGAAGTCAAACAAAAGGGACCTTGAGAGAATAGATCATACGAAAGTATGTCAGACATTCAGAAATTAGAAAGGGACGAGAGACACAAGAGAAGGGAAGCACAACGAGAAAGGGCCTTAGAGCTGCACAGAGGACAAAACCCTAGGGAGAACGACAAGGAAGAAAATCCGCCAGAGTCGGGTCATGACCGATAGGAAGAGGGCGTCAAGCAAGAAGCGTCCCCTAAGGAGGAAGAATTATGGATAGAGCAGCCAAAAGCTCTCAAACTAAGAGATCCCGATGAAGGAACAACCCTTTCCCCATTAAATCTGAGTACTAGAATACAGACTATTGTCAAAGACGACCTCCGACTACGAGCTAGTGACTTCACTATATGGAGTCGACTAGGCGACGAAACGGAACCTGGACGACACCTTATTATACGTCGACCAGTGGAAGGGAATTGGGTGACGTTTCAAGTGGTAGCCTCCCTCCGAAGTATCCACTTTCTCTCACTGACACATGAAGGAGCGCCCCCCCCCCCTCCAAATACAGCTTTAGAAGAAATCAAACAATTAGACCTGCGAACAAATAGTTGCAATAGACCATCGATAACAGAAGTCGACATCAACCGAGTGCAAGTCGATGAAGACTCGACAACTGATGAAAATTTAAGTTCCGTCGATTATAATTCCATAGGAATGAATACCCCAATAACCCCACCACCCTCACCAACACCCCCACCTCCACCGTCACCACCTTCTGAGAGCAGTGACAGTGATTCAGACATGGGTCACGGCTCTGCTCACATTCCTCTTTATGAGGGAGATGAAGACCCCAGATGACATTGGTTCATCTATGAGTCGACCTGGGAAGCCAACTAGGTTACAGATGAAGATCGACAAATGGCACAGTTCACAGGAGCCTTAAGGAAAAGGGCATTGACATGGTACATGACCTTTTTGGAAAGACAGCCTAGAGTGACAAAAGCTGAGATTAAGGTGCAATTTTTGTCATTCTTTAAAACTCCAGACGCTAAGCACATGGCCATGAAGAAGCTTAAAACCACATCACAAAAGCCATGGGAGACCGTTTGTGACTACGATAAACATTGGAAAGACCTACTAAGCCAGTTGGATTATGTTATTGATGAGCAGTTACTAAATCAATGGTTTCTTGCAAGCCTATCACAGAAAGTACGCTGAAACATTAGTTTGGAGACGTTCAAAACGTATGAAGATGCGCTAACAAAAGCTCTTCAGGTGGAGATGGACGAAGACATACCTGCTTACCCCATGGACCACATATTGGAACAGCAGCTCGAGAATGTACAGAAGTCTCTGAAGGATCTTAGCCTCAAGAATCAGGAGATTTGGTGCACCAAATGCTCAATGGCCGATCATTCAAAAGATAATTGTCGACAAGAATATAGTCGACAAGACGTTCGATTTGTACAAACCAAATCCTTTTGCAACATTTTCCAGGAACATGGAGATCACTCCACCAAATACTAACCATTTAACATGAATAATAGTAAGGCTTCCTGGTGCACCATCTATGAAACAAAAAGTCATAACACTGCCGATTGTCAGTTAAACCTAAAGAACCGACAAAACTATCATGCGGTATACCAAAAAAATGCAGTAGTGCAACATAACGAGGAAAACAATCCAGCAAACGATCAGAATGGACAAAGATACTACGACGGACGATATGAGCACCGGTACGATAATCGATGCCAAGGCTACGGAGGAAGAGGTCGATTCCCTGGGAATCGCGACATACGCCCACGTCGACCAACCCAGTGCTTCACATGTTACAAAGAAGGTCACTGGTATGCAGACTGTCCATATAAGGATAGGACTGATCTCAAATTTTGTACCCACTGTGGAGTAGGAGATCACTCGTTAGAGGATTTCCCTACTATGTTAGAGAAAATTAATACTAATAAAAATGTTAATGTCTTGTCTTGTGTGCAAAAGAATGATGTAATAACCACTAAAAATCTACATATTATAACTCGACAAGGCACAAAATAGGACTTGATAACCCCAGAATTAGTAATATTAAAGACACAAATGTTTATCCTAACCTAATGAAGGAAAAACAAACATATAAAGAAGCCAGACATGTTTTTCAAAACATTGCATGACAAGAAGACCTCCATAACAGTTGACCCAATACAATAAATCAACTAATCCAACTTGTTCAAACAGAAAAATCAGTATCGCAACTTCATTGACTTATTACATGAAATAAAAGGAACAAACCCAGAAAAACAAACCAAAAACATCTACAAAAGACAAAAGTGATGCCGACCCACTTGTCGACCTAGAAATCGAAGGTTACCACGTACGACAAGTCGTACTCGACTTTGGCTCACAGGTAAATATCATGACTCGGGATACTTGGGAACATATGGGTAGACCTCGACTTTACGAGTCAGGCATATACCTAAAACTCGCCGACCAAGGCCTCATTGAACCCATCGGAGTCTGGAAAAATGTCGACATGACCATCAAGGGAATCTCGACCAAGGTTGATTTTGAAATTATTGACCCAAAAGAAGGATCCAGCTCCTTCCCAGCACTAGTCAGTTGACCTTAGGGTCGAAAGATGAAAGCATCCATATCTTTGGACAAGGAACGCATCAAATTAAAAGGAAATGGTCAAAAGGTCATTAAACCCATTCATCCAGCCCAAGGGGAGCCCTGGACTGAACCTATCGATGAAGAAGTCGATATCAGACAACTTTACCAAATCCACAATGATGCAGACTACACAGAACCAAAAATACATGGAGAACTTAACTTAGGTAACCAAGACTCAGTTGGTTATAACTCAGATGCTGAATTGTACGACTGGAAGATTTAGAATTATGAAACACAAGCAAGAGGGTGCTGGACCATACAAAAAGTACAGAAAAAACCCACCCAAAAGTGCTTCGTAGTATCCATTATCCCAAAAATATTCGAAAAGAAAATCAGGGAACACCCTACCTTACAACCAACTAACTTAAATTCTACACAACTACCAAGGTATAAGGAGAGGGAATCACTAGTCGGGCATATTGAGCAAGCATCTAAAAATATTGGTGAATAGCACCGACTTCAAAGCTTAGTTGAAATGTTTACAGGTCAAGCAGCTAGTTGAAACTACAGACCTAGACAACTGCTTCGACTTACTTTGTCGAGAGGTTCGGAGGAAAGAAATTAACCCAGCAAGCTTAGATACCTATCTTTACCCAAGGAAAAGACCCAGAAGAACATATCAAAACCTGTGAAAAGGAGTGGAGAAGACTGGGATACAAGGATGAGCGAGCCTGGCCACATTTGTTCCCCTCAACCCTAGCCGACTTACCCAACAAGTGGTATAAGATGGAAGAAGCTAGAGGTGAAACCTTTCTATGGCACGAACTCAGGGAGAATTTTATTAAAGACTTCAATTTCATACCACAAAACGAAGCTTTGGTTGAGACAGCAAAACAAATTAAACAATTCATCCAACCGACCGAAAATCAACCCTTACAAGACCATCGACAGATAAAGGACTATAACAATCTACAAATATGGTCAAAATCACAGTCGACCTGTTTACAATTAGAAAATGAAAACACAGAAGGAAAGAGCTTCAGATGGAAATCTACCACATCAAAACAACAAAACCTATCCGATCCATCCTAAAAATCGCCACAATAGACAAACAAGATATTGACAGAATGACTGCAGCCGACTTCTTGGCCACATTCTCACAGTTCAAGGAAGGAAGTCGGCCGATTAATGAAACTAAAGCACCAGAGTGGCTAGATGCCAAAGTAAAAACTAAAGAAGTCAATATCTCAAATGATGATCGACCAAAACTAGCAAAAATTGGTGACTATTGGAATGAACAACAGACCATAGAGATCGTGAACTTACTAAAAGAGTTCCAAGATGTCTTTGCCAGGGACTATAAAGACCTAAAAGGCTTAGTCCAAGAAATGGGAGAGATGAAAATTGATACCAAACTTGATTTTCGACCTGTTAAGAAAAGACCTTATAAACTGGCTCACAAGTATAAATAAATAGTCAAAAAGGAAATTGATAACATGTTAGCAGTAGGGATCATTTACCCTATTGACCAGTCAGAATGGGCAAGTCCAATGGTCATACAACCCAAGAAACATGAACCGACAAGGTTAAGAATTTCTGTCGATTTTTCAGGAACTCAACAAAGTCACACTAACAGACCCATTCCCAACCCCTTACGTGGATGAAATCTTGAATCAAGTTGCAGGACATGAATGCTATTCATTCATAGACGGATTCTCAGGATATAACCAAGTACCAATAGCTGAAGAGGATCAAAAGAAGACAACATTTGTGTGTGAATTTGGTTCCTTTTCTTACAGATTTATGCCTTTTGGATTAAAGAATGCACCTACAGTGTTTTCTTGAATTGTTGTCAAGACATTCCAAGAATACATATATAAGACCATGGCAGTATACTTCGATGACTGGACAATATACTCCACCTTAAAAGACCACTGCAAATGGCTCAAATTTATGTTGGAAAGATGTCGACAGATTCAACTCTCCCTGAATATTAAGAAATGTGTATTTATGACTCCCATAGGCATACTATTAGGGCATATTGTCTGTAAAGAAGGTATCAAGGTCAACTTTGCAAAGATTAAAATTATCCTCGACTTGAAACCACTAGTAAACCCTAAACAAGTCAGGGTGTTACTTGGCCATACAGGCTATTATAGAAAATTCATAAGACACTATTCAGATATGACCTATCCTCTATAAGAACTACTAAAGGAAGATCAAGATTTTAGGTGGACAAAGGAATGCCACATCTCTTTCAAAAAATTGAAAAGAAAATTAGTCGAAGCCCCCATTCTAAAGTTTCCAAACTGGTCGATCAAATTTCATGTGCATATTGATGCATCAGGAATAGCAATAGGAGCAATCCTGAATCAACCAGGAGATGATGGGATGGATTACCCTATAGTTTACAGCAGTCAAAAATTAAATAAGGCTGAAAGAAACTACTCGACCATAGAAAGAGAAGCCTTAGGTATGGTATTTTCCCTCCAAAAGTATCGACATTACCTTTTAGCCAATCCCTTCATATTCTATACTGACCATCAAGCCCTGAAGTACCTTGTCAATAAACCACTCCATCATGGGAGGATTTGTCGATGGCTACTCCTCTTCCAACAATTTGAGTTCGAAGTCATTGTCTGACCAGGCAAGCTAAATGTCGGGCCCGACCATCTATCTCGAATAGACATAGGAGAGGAACCTACCGGAGTCAACGACGACTTACCGGATGCACATTTATTTCGCATAGAAGAAGTGCCAGTAGAACTAGAGGAAATAGCTCAGTTCTTAGAAAATGGTCAAGCACCAGAAGGTATGAATACCAAGAAGAAACAAAACTTAGCTATGAAGGCTACACCATACAGCCTCATCAATGGATTTTTATACAAAATGGGATTAGACAACATCCTCAGAAGGTGCGTACTCGAACATGAATGAGACCAAATCATGCATAAAGCACACTATGGACCTGCAAGAGGACATTTCCAAGCAGACACAACTTCAAAGAAAATCCAAGACTCAGGATTATGGTGGCCGACACTCCACCGAGACTGCAAAAGTTTTGTTAGTCGATGTGACAGATGTCAACGAATTGGTCAACCTCTACCAAGCACAGAAATTCCCTTGATATCAGTAAATCCCAGTCTCACATTCAAAATTTGGGCTATAGACTTCATAGGACCATTTCCTGTCCCAGCAAAAAGATCAGGTGCAAGATATATTATCACTGCAGTAGAATATGTCACTAAATGGGCAGAAGCTGAACCTGTCGATACATGTTCGAGTGAGATAGCCGCTAAATTTATCTACGAAAATATCATCACTAGATTCGGATACCCACTAACATTGATTAGTGACCAAGGGACACACTTTGTCAATAAAACTATCAAAAACCTGAACGAACAATTCCACATCGACCTCCGACGGAGTACAGCATATCATCCTCAATCGAATGGGGCGATTGAAGCTTTCAATAAAACATTGAAAAAAAGGTTAACTAAAATATGTAATACGAACAAGGATGACTGGGATGAGAAAATACCTGCAGTCTTATGGGTGTACAAGAAAACCTATAAATGGTCGATCGACCAAACCCCCTTTCAACTAGTCTACGGACAAGAAGTTGTAGTCCCTCTACACTTCTGACAACAGACACCTACTATTGCCAAAATACTCCATGTCGATGTCGAACAGGGAAGGAAGGACCGACTACTTCAGCTCAATAAGCTGGAAGAGCACCGACTCATTGCCATACAACAACAAGAAATTTAGAAGCAACAATAGAAAGCATGGAATGACCGCAACATCAAGAACAAAAACCTAGCAGTCAGTGACTTTGCTTTACTCTACAATAGTCGGATCAAAGGAAAACCTAAGAAACTCCACACAGAATGGATGGGACCTTACATTGTCGATGAAATACACCCCAATGGTTCAGTCCGACTAAAGACGATGTAGGGTCTAATATTTCATAAACTTGTTAATGGAGCCCGACTAAAACGTTACAAAAAATGAAAAAAAAATCATATAACGACCATAACCAGCAACCAAAATCCATAAAAACCTAAAAATTCCAAAAGTCAAAACAAAATACTCCAGACACAAAACCATGACAGGAAAACACCACTTCGACAATCTCCATCATGACCATCGACCATCTTCATCGCCCTGTCCTGTCGACCATTCTTCATACCGACACCAGTCGATGACCTCAATAGTCCCATCACGCATTTATAACCTCGAGCACCGAAAGCAATTTGCCATTAGTTCACACTCACGTATTACAGCTGGAACGTCAAGTCCACCATTAATACATCCATTACCGCACACCACCACACCAGCACCTATAAATAATGGACCGTCGAAGGTTCATTCACCGCACCCGTTACACACAGAGCACTCAAACACTCAGTCGACCAAAAACCAAGAACCCTCTAGTAACCTCGACCAAACAGACATAGTGGCACCCAAATAGACCAGAGAATCGACCAAAGCCAAAGAGATACATGCTGCAGATACACCTTTGGTTCGCAGACTAAAGAACAACAAAAACACCAAAGTGCAGGAGGGCCCATGGAAAAAAATATGGGTTGAGATCCAAGAATGGTCCTTTGTCAACAAGAAAATGACTCAAGCAGCCAAAAAATTCTGATGCAGCACCCTCTTTGGATATGCCAATGCACCGCTGATGGAAAGCTTTGGTGGGACAAAAGAAGCTGCTGTGAAATTCATTATCAGCTGATATCACAACGGTCGGTTCTACTTTGACGAGCCAATCGACATTTCTGTGGACGTAATCTCCAAACTAACTGGCCTATCCAACAAAGGAGACTCTGTACCAGTCAGAATCAAGGAAGGATTGGTCAAAGAGCTTATGGGATTGCCATCTGTGAAAAATTCTAAAGGGTTGATGATCGGGAAAATCACAACTCGAACGCCACAGATTGTGGCCAAAATCATCGCAATCACACTCACATTGGTCGGTCGAGGCAGTGAACTCAAGTTGGAAATGCTGGAGGCCATCGACACTATTGCCATCGATGGTTGAATCTACATATGGGGAGTTTATGTCGCTGACATGATCAAAACCGTATGCGAGCGATGCCAAGAGATGGGAGGAATCATCAAGTTCCCCTCCCTCATCCTATGGATCGTTCTGTACCACATCTGTCCCGAAGGAAGCCCAGTCTTCCGAGAATAGTCAAGGTTTGACATGTACAGGTTTAAACCCTTTTCCCAGAAAGGAACCCCACATGAGCTAGAGCAAGGGAAAGTGTTTCTGGAAAATTGGTTCCAACAACTAAAGGTTTGCACAACTAGATGGAGGGTGCCTCAAAACATCCGACGAAATCTACCAGCGAACTCCCACATCCAGCTGGAACTCAACCATACCTCAGTGTGGTATATGCAGGGCAAGGCCTCCAATGCCAAAGCCCTCGACTACTACTCGACTGTCAACCAAATCTTCCAGGAATTGTCTCGACAGACTAAGACAAAGATTCCAGTGCCTGAAGCAACGAAAAAGGTTGACTTCTCCATCGAGGTGCCACTCACCGACCAAGAGAAAGAGGAAGACTACGAGTTCAACCTCTACATCAGCACATTTGTGTCGGAGGACATACCAGTCAAACCCACTGGTCGGATACAAATAACAATAAAACCGCTGACCGCAAAGGTAGCTAACCCACAACCGCCAAAACCAAAGCCACAACCACAGTAGCAAACAACTCCTTCAACTCCAGTAAGTGTCTCCCTGACTACGGAACAAATGGGTGAAGTTGAGCCCGACAACCTTGAGTACACTCTGTCAACAGGAATCATTCAGAAAATTGCCAATGAGATAGCAGCACCAAGGAAGAAAATCAGAGCACAAAAAGAACAACAAGGAAAGGTAAGCGCAAACTTATCATTGCTGACTCATCTGATGATGAAGAAGAACTAGCAGCTATGGCCCTTGACATTATAGAGGATGCAGCCACAAATAAAGTACTGGTTGAAACTTAGTTCCAGTGGTTTGTGGAAGCAGGGGCCCCCAAAGGTCGACCAAAGAAGGAAAAAACAATGACGACGCCTGAAAACGTCATTGATCTTGTGTCGACCCCTCCACCTCCATCGCCGACAAAAATAGTCGAAGAGAAAGCACCGGCACAACAGTCAGTCAGCCCCCTTGACTTATACAAAAGCTCAATGCCGAAGAAGGTAAAAGAAAAATTTGATAAAGACACCGACCTAAAAGCATTCTTCGAGACATTGCCTGCGCTGTTTCAGTCGGCCCAGAAAATTACCACGCAGGCTCCCATGTACACAGCTAGCAGACCACAACCCACAGTATTCGCACACATCACATCAACCTTCACCTGACAATCCGACCAAGAAGACGACGTGATTGGACAAGTGCAGTCTACTATCGAACCGGCTGACCCCAAACCCCAAGCCGAATTACCAACCACTACATCTCCGGAAGCAGACATACCTTCCGACGTAAGTCCACACCGTACTTCCCCCAAACCCATCACCCCCGACCATTCCCCCACTCCTTCACCACCACCACCACCCCCTGATTCACAGATAGACATACCCCAACCAACTACATCCACACAGTCGAAAGTGGTCATACCACCTCCCCAGCCAAAAAAACCTTTGACTTCCATCCCGCAAACCAAAGGCCCCACCACAACTGTTGTAGGTACACATGAGACAGAAGCAGAAAAGCACAAAAAGAGGAAGGATCATCATGGAAAGACTACCAGACTTCGGATTAGCTTGAAGGATGCAAGCTCCTTGACCGACACAGAGGTGGGCCAACTCCTCAAAACTGTAGCTAAAGAAGCCAAGACACGGACTAAGCAAAAAAATAAAGAGCTCACAGACAAAAATACATAACAGGTCGAGTTTCTTGACAAATGCAGGACTTTAGCTCAGTCTGTCATACCAGACCCCATAGAAGTCGACACCGATAGACTACTTGAAAGAGCATACCAGCTATTTGAGAGCATGATGTCAACCATACAGGCGTGCCTCCAGGAAACCAAAGAGGAACAGAAAGAGGAGACTTCCAGACTACTACTGGCACAGCACACTGCATTCTCCGAAGCATACAAAGTACTACAAGACCACATGGAGGATTCTGTCATCACTGAAGAAGTCTTAAGAGACTGGCCTACTCACTATGGTAAAGTGTATCAATAGACATGACAGACTTGGCAAGGGATTCAGGCTTTGGAGAGCAGGAATACCACAGAGGCAGCACTTAGGCTGACAATAGAAGAATAGATAGTGCTGGAAACCAACAAACTGCAGAAACTGGAACGGGAAGCACATCAGTGGGTGCAACAAGCTCTTCCCAAATTAGAGAAAGTCAACATCATCTACCCACAAATGAAATGACTCATAGACATAGCAGAAGAGCAGAACCCGTTCCTGGGCCCCAACATGGAAAAAATCGTAGAAGTCCCCATCTTGGAGAAGATGTCGGGCTGTCAAGCTTAACCACATTAACCATCGACATCCAGAAAGCTTTGCAGAGTTGGATAGAATTCTAACATCACCTCACCATCACAGCTCCAGCCATTGTTGAGGTCTGTGTGTAGAAAATACCAACCATCCGTCTTCACAACCCACCACAATAAAAATCTTGAAAACCAAACAAAAAAATTTTGTACCTCCCTGTTTTCTTCAGGACGAAGAAACTTTTTGTTCATGGGGGAGATCTAGAAGGAGAAAGTCGATAAGTCGACTTGAACAAGGACCGACTTAGTCGATCAGTCGACTAAGTCAATGGGCCGAATTAGTCAATCAGCCGACTAAGTCGGTTGGCCGGCTAAACTAAAAGATTAGGTCGGCTATCTAAAAGTCGCATTGGTTCACCGAACCGATAGGTAGTTATTTAATAACCATCTGTAAATTGTATATATTAGGCTGTTGAGCCAAACGAGAACTCAGTTCAGTTCTCTGCTTTGTATGAACTCGTTTGTATTAATATAATCTCTTTAATCCTATCTGTTCTTGTCTCTTGTCTTTGTTCTATATTTATGTATGTTTTAGTATGTATTATTGGAAACCTTATGTGATCTGTGAGATTACAACAGTCATCACTAAATAAAGGCTAGTTAATGGTTAGAAGGACTATTATTAACTTAGTTAGTAAATGTTAATAAGTGTTAATATTGTTAATTGTTGTTAACTGTGAATGTTTGAGCAAAATCAGATATTCTTTTTATCAATTAAATGTTAGTGATTGAGAAAAATATGAAGAAACTTGAACTTTAAAACTTTAATCCATAATAACAGTGCATATAAATCTCATCAAGAATCCAAAGACATAAATCAAACCGTAGAAAATAAGATATACCCTCGGAAAACCCTCTAATGATTCAGAGGATAAAAAACTCAGCAAACGATCTTAGAGTATGATAGATTAGTAGAAAATAATGATTACAACACAATAGCATATTTCTTTCATAGAGAGCACTAGAGAATGGAGATTGAATGGAACACCGTATCTAACTTTCCAAGTGCATAGCACTTTAATAACAAGTCAAATTAGGTTTTACAACAAAAATAGAATGGTTGCATGTAGCAACAACTTGTTAACACTTAAAACATTGATCCATCTTTAATCATGCACCCCATACTAATCTGGTGTCAAGCTACCACTCCATAATTATCTTCCACATGAATATACGTGCCTTACATTAATTAACTAACTCTAACTGAGTAGTTAATTGAGTTGAACTGAATGTAACTAAATTGAATTGAATGTGACTAAACAGAATTGAATGTAACTGATCAAAGCTGAATGTAACTGAACAAAAATAGTGCATCTCCATCATTGTTTATTTCCAATAACCATTTGCATAAATTGAGTTGAACCCTTAATTAACTGAACTTGTTTACCATAATTGCAATTCAAATTCTCTCTCTATCTTTGTGCTTATACTAAATATCTCTACATGGTCCATGTGTGTTTTCATTAATTAATTATATCATACTCATAATATTGTTTCCGAACCTATGATCATATGTATTTCCCTAGGTCATATAGTCATATGCTAAAGTAAATCACTCTAGGGGTAGCTAATCCCTAAAGGAGACTTGTAGCACCTGTTGACCATGACTAGCCATACATCACATAGTATATCTACTTTACATAGTAAAGTACAACACCTCACAACATGAGGATATTTGTAGGACTACACAAGCCTACTGTCCACCTCAATCATATGAGGATATTCGTAGGACTACACAAGTCTACTGTCTTGATATTACAAGATTGGAGAATGATTCTCGATGCTGTAATCTCAACACTCCCTCTCAGTGAGGGAGACATTCTCTGCCATACCAAGCTTATCTCTAAAGTGTTTAAACTTTGTCACAAATAGAGGCTTGTCACAAATTTGAAATCTACTCATCCATACCTATGTACTGGAAATCATGACCATGACTTCAATGAAGTAAAAATTCATCTCGAATGTATTTTATCATAAAACACATATAGGTTTTTGAGAAAGCTTGACTATTAACACCTAATGACTATAGGCTCAACTCTTTCACCCTAGTAGGTAGCTTCCTAGGCTACACTACTCCTTGGTATGTAGTACTATCCATAAAAGGAATTTTTTTTGTTTTGTGGTACTCTCATACATACATCTTTCTTCTATAGTACAATCCACAATACACTTAGCTTTTGTAGTACTAGCCTCAAATTACATCATTTATCTCAGGCTAAAACAATATCTGGATAGCACAATCAATTAATAGTTCTTCCATGTATCAAATACAATAAAAAGCATATTCTAATGTACCTCAAAGGTACTCAAACATATGCTTAGTAGTAAGCATAAAACACAACAGGTCTGCTAAAAGAGCAACCGGCCACTTACACAAAGTAGCATCATCTAGATCCAATCTAGAATAAAGTTTCTCTAAACTAGAAACCATGGATTTTTTAAATCCATCACATACAACATTATACAACAAATGTGTAATAACATGCAGAAAGAAATACTTATCTTTTCTTTCACTCTTCAACATTTGTTGACTTCTTGAATCTTCTGTTATCTGGAGAAGTTCTTTGTGAGCATGCCATTCTTTGTGATGTTCTTCAAGTCATGATCACTTTCTCAGCAATCATTCTCTTTATATTTTCAGCACCCCAAATATATCTTCAAGAGGTTTTAACTATTCTCTAACAGTCTAGACTACAAATAGTATCTGATACTTTTGACCATGTCTCTTCTCATGTGGATTCTCTCCACAAGCTATCACATCCCTTGGCTACCTAAGTCATGTGCGATGACTAACTGGTGGGGATTTTATCTGTTGTCACCTATGAAGACACATCAATACTCCCTCTTCAACTAGAGGATTTATTGTGTACTATACTAATCTTGTCTCGGACAGAAGCTTAACAAGAATGATGGCAATGCTACTCATATATGGATATGTACCATGTCTCAAATATAACTGACTAGAACCCTCAAAATCTTTACTGATTTTCAACATGCTCTATCTAGAGAAACACATGTGATCTTCCTTGACCACTATATTAGCCAGATTTCATATATCTTTAAAAATATATTTCACTGATCAAGATATATATGAGTTCACATACACTTGTACCAAGTAGGTACCACAACACATTATTTGTACATGTCTATGTACAAACTACAAAGCACATAACAAATCCTGGGACCTGTGACTAACCAAATACATCTCAATTGACTTGAGATCCTCCAAATATGAAATAATAATTATAAAATTTCATATTTCCCTTCATATGTGTGGCCATGGATTTGTAGTCCATCATCTTGAAACTCTTCCGGCTCTTTTACTGCATATTTTCCTTAACTGAGGAAAATCTTTGTTTGGTGACTGCCACACCACTAATCATAAGAATCATAACAATATTATTGAATACATTTTTGAGCTTCCTTCTGAATATGAGCATCATGCATATATCCTTTTTATAGGAGGTACATCAACCAGTTACACTGGTTCTTCAGTAGCTAGTGAGACTAGCAACTCCCTCTCACCATGTAAATGTGAGAATCATAATATGGGTCCTCCATCACATATATTTATGCTCATATATATATGAAGCTCTTATTTGACACATGAATCTAAATAAGATAGAATATCTTCAGGAATCTTCACATCTATTACAATATAGCTAAGCCATCTATTTTGTCTGCTTCCCAAGAGACATCGGAACCTATTGAACTGTTCTCTTCCAAGCTCAGCCATTATAATGAATCCACATTCATGTCCTTCTTTACTTGTAGGTAAGGGAATATTAATTTTCCCCACAAGACAAATTATTCTCATCGTTAGAACCATTTCATACTCATGAATTTTATTCACATGAAATACTTTCAATATACTGATAAATATTTACTTAGTTATGTACAGATATTGACCAACCGATTTATCATAACCCATTATAATCTTATGTATTGATATACAGTCCTATATCAGTCCAAAAATTCATTTTATGAAATAAATATACAACCCCATGTTATATCATGAGGTAAGCATGAAGCCCTATATCTAGCCAATCATGTAGTCTTATGTTCACAGTTCATGAAACAATCATGCTGCCCTAAATATCATGTCTTATGAATGATGTTTTCAACCTTGTATCATTTCTACATAAGTCTTATATCATCCTGCAAAATTTGGACTCATGAGATTAATAACATTCCAACAAATATAGGAACAACAATGTATATGCTAAACACAATTCCAAGTCCAAAAATACAGATTGTAATAAAACAGAATCTGATTTTATAAAAGAATATGATAATTAAATAATCATGCAGCCCAACATCAATCATGTCCAACTTTCATATCCAATGAATCAATCATGCAACTCTATATTTATGAAACAAGCATGCAACTATATTCATATCTTTATCATGCATCCTTTATATTCATAATCAGGCATGCTCTATATTCATATCTTATGAACAATCATGCATCCTCTATATGACTGTAATGAAAATATTCAAAAGCATATAGATCTAAATTACATATAATAAAAAATTTGGGTACTTATCTTTTTATTGTTTTGCATGCTCCCTCTTGATCTTTGCTTCCTTGCGGAGATTACTGTAGTCCCCCAGTCTTGATATCTTTGCAAATTTGAGTGCATGTGGGAGGTAGTGAATTTATGCATGGAGAAACTAGATCCCATGCAACCTAAAGCGAATGTTCTTATTTCAAAGAAAAATTATTCCAATGATCATCCTCTTCTTTGGATGAGATCTCAACTCTATGAGGCTCTCATTATACACAATATCCATTGAATAATTTTAATATCCAACTTATGGATCTTGGGGTTGTTCCATCAATTGTTCCAGTTTGGGAAAACGACCATAAAATGAATTATGACAATTTCATCTTCAAATATCTAATCGTATCTCTCACACAGTTGTATTTTTTGAAATATTCTCCCCACTAAGATAAATCGGCCCATTTTGGAAGTGGGTTTTCAACCATTTTGTCTGATTCCTCATGGATTGATCAAAACATCTTTGTGACATTTGTCTCCTGAAAAGTGATGGAAATTGTGCATCTTGATTTGCTATTTAATTCTCCCTGCATAAAGAGTCCTTACTCACTGAGTTCAAGTAAACATCTAGATCATTATCCTCAAGAATGATTCACACTCTTTCCTTCAATTTGGAAGTGTCTTCAAATTGGTCTTCCGGTTGGATGGAGATCGATGCCATGGCTCCAAGCTCTTTGCTAAATACTTCTCAAGATCACGTAGGCTTTAGTTGCTTGCACAAACTAAGCTCTTGCACACCCTTTCTCTGATACCATATTAGCGATTGAGCAAAATATGAAGAAACTTGAACTTTAAAACTTTAATCCATAATAACAGTGCATATAAATCTCATCAATAATCCAAAGACATAAATCAAACCATAGAACATCGGATATACCCTGGGAAAATCGTCTAGTGATTCAGAGGATAAAAAACCTAGCAAATGATCTTAGAGTATGATATATTAGTAGCAGAGAATGATTACAACACAACAGAAGATTGCCTTCACAGAGAGCGCCAGAGAGTTGAGATCGAATGGAACACCATATCTAACTTGCCAAGTGCATAGCACTTTAATAACAAGTAAAATTAGGTTTTACAACAAAAATAGAATGGTTGCATGTAGAAACAACTTGTTAAACTTAGAACACTGATCCATATTTAATTATGCACCCCATACTGATATGTTGTCAAGCTGGCACTCCATAATTATCTTCCACATGAAGATATGTGCCTTCCATTAATTAACTAACTCTAACTGAGTAGTTAACTGAGTTGAAATGAATGTAACTGAGTTGAACTGAATGTAACTGAGGTGAACTGAATGTAACTGAATAGAACTAGTGCATCTCCATCAATGTTTATTTCCAACAACCATTTGCATAAATTAAGGAGTTGAACCCTTAATTAACTGAACTTGTTTACCATAACTACAATTCAAATTCTCTCTCTATCTCTGTGCTTATATTAAATATCTATGCATGGTCCATGTTTGTTTTTATTAATTAATTATATCATAGTCATAAGATCGTTTCCGAACCTATGATCATATGTATTTCCCCAGGTCATATATTCATATGCTAAAGTAAATCACTCTAGGGGTAGCTAATCCTTAAAGGAGACTTGTAGCACCTGTTGACCATGAATAGCCATACATCACATAGTATATCTACTTTACATAGTAAAGTACACCACCTCACAACATGAGGATATTCATAGGAATACACAAGCCTACTGTCCACCCCAATCATATGAGGATATTCGTAGGACTACACAAGCCTACTGTCTTCATATTACAAGACTGGAGAATGACTCCTGATGCTATAATCTCAACATTAAACTCAGCACATATGAATCTCATAAATAAACCACATATGAATATATCAACTATAGATGAATCTCATAAATATAAAATCCACATAAATCAATCAACCATAAGAGAGAAGATATACCCTGGGAAAACCCTCCAAACACGAAGGAAGAAAAACCCAACAATTCTTTGAGTATGATAGATAGATTTGCAGAGAATGTATTACAACACATAAGAATATTGCTCGATAAGAGATATCACCTTAGCAGTAGAGAAGATAATTCCAATACATAATAATAATAAATTTTCCAAGGGCTCGACACTTTAATAACAAGTTAAAACATCTAGCATGCATAAAGTAGCAAATGGAGGTATTCAAATAAACTAATGAGAGTAGTACATGGTGCATATAAAATGAAGAGATAACTATAAGCCCCTCCATGCAAACATTAGATCCCTCCCTAGAACTTGTGCCAAGTTGGCAGTTAGAATTCTTAATCATGTACAAGATATGTGCCCTCCTTTCCATAATGATATTTAACTCGATGTTCACTAACCTGAACTGATTGTGAACTAACTGAACTGAATATGAACTCTCTAAACTGACTGAACTAAGATCAATATTTAACTCAGTGTATGACCATAAACTTAGGAGGCTAACTGAACGTCTTTGGTGCTTCACAATTAGTGTTATCCATGCTCAATTTCTATTATTATCTTTTTCATGGATCTTCTAAGTTAAATGATGGATTCTTATTACAATTGAGGCTTCAACTCAATCTATATCAATTCGAGTTCACTTCGAGGCATATATGGGAAATTCAAATTCTTTCACTTTCTCTATATTTTATCTAATTATCATTAATAAATTATTGCATGGTACATATGTGTATTTATGTATCCATATCAGCATATCATACTCAGAAAAATTATTCCATACGTATGATCATATATATTACCTGAGACCATATAATCACATGCTAAAGTATATTACTCTAGGGGTAGATAATCCCTAGAGGGTACTTATAGCACTTAGTAACCATGATTAGTAATACATCACATAGTATAACCACTCTATCAAGTAAAGTATGCCACCTCAACAAATGAGTATATTGGTAGGAATTGATATTACTCACAAGTCTACAGTCTTGAAATTACTCACAAGCTCATCTCCTTAACTGGAGGTCCATCTCATACGGTACCATCTATGAGATTACTTGACTTGATATTACTCACAAGTATTATAGTCTTGATATCACTCACAAGACATTACAGCACGAGCATCCCACCTCAACACATGAGGATATATACATAGGATTTGATATGACTCACAAGTCCCGACTTGATACAACACAAGTATGGAGAATGACTCCTGATATTTTACAATAAACATTAACATGATTATTATTAACTTGAATAATAAATATTAATTGACTATTAATGATGATTAATTAGTGCTACTAAGTTTAATATTCACTTCTTGGTAAGTGTTAAATAAGTATTAAAGATGTCAATTTAAGTTTAAATGTAACTAAGAGTGGAATGTTAAATATGGTAATAGTTCAATGAATGGTGATTAGGATTAATTATAAATAGTTAAGAATAATTAGAATTAATTAGAATGTGGTAATAAATCAATATTAATTAGATTAATTATAATTGATTAGAATGTGGTGATAAATGAGTATTAATCATGATTAATTATAGTTCAAATTCAATTGTTGAATGTGGTAAATAGTTCCATAACTAATCATTAAAGTCAAAGAGTATTAATTAGTAATAAATAAATATTAATTGATTCTTAATTATAAGAAATGGTTCACTCTGGTGTACGGTAATAGTAAATAAATGACATTTTATTATTTTATTATTTATAATTTTGAAAAGAAAAGTATGTGGGGTTAGAATATTAAATAAATATATTATTGAAACATGTTAATTTATGTCAAGAGGGTTGTCAGACGAGTGATTATTTAAATAAATAAATGTTTAACAATATTATTTTATTGTTGTTGCTTGAATATGGCCCTTGTATCTATCTATGATGGGATTGAAAATTAATTAAGGACGACAAAGTATATGGGTCAAGTGGTTGAAACATTTAAGGAAGGGGTAAGGGCACTAAAGGATGGAGGGAGAGATGGTGAAGAGGGGGGGGAGTATATAAAAGGATTTGGATGGAATTTTGGAGGGGAGGGGTTTTATATTGAGGAATAGGAGGTTGAAATTTTCAGAGAAGGGAAAACATTCAAACTTGTTGGAATTTGTACTCAAGTTTTGGGCTCAGGGGTCCAAGAACATAGTTCTTGGAACTAGGAAGTCAGCGATACTTTCCTAGTTGGAAGGGTGGCAAACCAATTTGGTCAGTTGAGTTTTCTAAGGATCTATCGATATCCTACATGTATTTTAAATTATTGTTTCAAATTTGTGATTCAAAGAAAACTGTATGGTTATGCTTCTATCAATATGTTTTCAATTTGATGTATACATGTACTTTTAGTTGTTTTATAACTACATACAAATTTTTTTACAAGACTAAAAAAGAGTAAGTATCTAATGTTAAGCGAGAAATTGTGAGGAATTGTTTAAAGTTTAGATCCTTATAAATAAAACTTCTTATAAATAAAAATACGGACCTCGAAAGGTACTACACATGGTAGCAGAGCATTAAGGTATTAGACCTGTACATGATGACAGCCATTAAGGTAGTAAAAGAGGAATATTGATCAACTTGCATAAAGAAAAAGGAAGGGAGTGGTAAATGTGGTAGTAATACTAGAATGAGTAGGTGCATAGGATAAAATATTTCTAATATGGGAACTATCATCACATCGATGAATAGGGTTATGAGAGGACAATGAACAAAATGTTAAAGGAAAGAAGTTAGTAATACTATAATTATGGGGTAAAGGAAGAATGATTTTTTGTAAAAAAAATTGAACCTTTAAACAATGAACTAGAAGTGGTTTTATCATAAATCGTGGAATGCACTACTCGTAGAGGTATAAAGGAAGAGTAAGATCATGGTAACATAAATGCAATTTTGGGCATTTAACCTAGTTTCTAATTGGAAGAATGTAATGACACATGATATATTAGTGAAATAATGTGGAAACTAAAGTAGGTGACAGTAATAATAAAGCATAGATTGTAATAGAATGAATATGTGCATGTTTTGTCAAGTCATGATAGAAAATAAGATTAAGTTTGATAGGTCAAGTAAATACATTCTCTTCATATTAACCCTATAATGATAAATTAAAAGTTGATCGAAAATACATGGGGTTGTCAAATTGTAAAATTTTATGAGGAAGCTATGTGCACATGCTAGGAGGAAATTTTTGGTGGGTTATGCTATCCTGGAAGGGAATAACCTTATGGAAAATTTAAGTTGTAACCAAAAGTGTATATCACAAAACAAATAAGTAGGATTTCTTTAAAAGTGTTGAGTTAAGTAATAAATTAACAATCAAATGGTGTAAGTTAAATGGCCAAGTCATGGTAATTTCTTGGATTCCAATTAAAGTTATATACAAGAAAATGTATTCTTATGAACTGCATTATAGAATATACAATGTAATTTAAAAAGGATATTAATTATTATATTGATTAAGTATAGTAATTTCATATCCCCACAATCTGATCACCAGAAATGTTGACCTTGCCTAGCACCAAGGGGGTCAAAAGATGCACTAAATAATTAACCTTGGAGATTTTATTTAAATATTATTTAAGAGGCACGTACTTGGTATATTAATTGTCATTAAATATTATTATGCAATTAATTATGTGGAAAATAAGTTTCCATTAACAAGAGGGACACTTGGGAAATCTAACTCTCTAAGGAGGAAATAGAATCTGTCATAGGACTGACAAAAGCCAAGAAAAGTTGTCAGACAAAAAAGAGGAAACTCTAGAAAACGTAGGGTGTAGTTTCCATTTGGAGACCCAGTCACAAAAGTAGGCAGTTCAAAAAAAAAAATCATAAAGAAAAGCAGCAACTCTAAGGCGCAGTTTCCATTCTAGAGTTCAGTGACAAAAGAAGGTAGGTAAGAAAAACTGTCATAGGGAAAAGTATCAACTCTGGGCCAAGGAGGGCACATTTTCCAAATTGAATGAATTTAGATGACAGGGAAACATCATTCTTTTCTCACACATGCTAATTTCTCAAGGATGGCTCATATGTGGCTAGGGTTAGGGTTTTTATTTGGATGACTTTCTCTCACAAGTCACATATACCTGCTAAATAAGTCACCAAAAGTTTATAAAAAGACAGAGGGAGCTCCATTAATAATTTTGGATGTTTATTATTTATGATTTTGATGAAGCTAAGGCTTCCTTGTTGAGTGTTGTGCCTCATGTTCTTGGTATATGTTCCCCAAGGTTCCATTCCCTCTCTCCTCTTCCCCTCTTCTCCCCTTCTTTTGTAGGTGACTTGAGCTAAGGAGGATCCCATAAATATAATATTGAAATATGTATGTGATTATCACTCTTTATTATGTGTATGTGACACTAATATTATGTCCCGTAGATATTCCATGATTAAATTCACTAAAGGAGTGATTTTTGTGCCCAACTATTGGGGTATTTGACTGTAAAATGTAATGGGAGTAATATAATTTCCATGAGAGTATTTTTAAAGGATATTATATAGTTAATGATTATGTATTTACCTATTTTAAACTACATTAGCATCTATTATTTCATTTCTATGTGAAATTCATGAATTATTGTACACTCTAGCTAGTTGACTAGTTAAATTTAATTAGTCTTGCAGTTTTTATAATTATGATATTTTTGTACATCCAATTTTAATTCCGTAAGTTTCTAGAGGTTTTTGAATGTACCAAATATCCATACCAGCATTCATACATAGTTTTATTTGAGTATGTACCATGTTTGGACCACCTTATTTACGCATGGCCTCCCTGGGACAAAAATGCCAATATTCCCAAATAACCTCATATCACTCCATATATGTTCTTGAATGTATGAAAATAAATTTCATACATTTTATCATTCATAACATACCTCTAAAAATTACCCATAACCCTTGGCTGATTGGACATGAGAAAAGTTCTTCCTAGTTTCACGGTTAGGTGACCCAGAAGCGTGGGAGTAAGTTTAAGCATAGATGAATCTAAAACCTAAATGGTCCCTGATACAAATGTGTTACAGAATATAATATATCAGTCCTAAAATTTTACTTTATTTCTCTCCACAACCCGCTTCCATGTTTGCAAAAGTATCAGCCAATTTCCCATGTTTTCCTAGTCTCAAGAGCTCTCTGATTATATGCAATTTTTCATGTAATTTTTTGGATAAAAATTATATTAGAGATAATATTATGATATGATTAATGATTAGGGACATAAAATTAATATAATATCTCTGATTTCATTTAGTGAATAATCCCTTTCATTTTGAGTCCTTCCAGTCAAAACTAGTAATTTCCTAGCACCTAGTTTGACAATTTTATGTACCAAGTCTTTGTCTGGAGTTAGTATCTCTTAAATCTGATTCGAGGATACTACAAGTAATGAACCTTAAGCAATTCAAACCATAAACCTATGAAAATGTAAAACAAAATATAAGAATGCAAATACCATACGTCGTGATTTTTCCATATTATTTTGATTATTGGGATGAAGTTTCCTAAATGGTGGGTGTATGTAATCCCCTAATTTGACATACTTGTCTAAATTACCATTTCCTATTTGTATTTTCTTATTGTTGTGAAACTTTATCAGTTTGATGACACCATAAACTCATGGATTTATTATTTTGCATAATTTATATATGTGTGTGTGATGTTAATATTATGAATTATGTTCATGTGTTGATTATGCCTCTAGGATGCAAATTTACTAGAGGTTTTTATGTGGATAACGATTTAAATTTATGTGTCAAATAAATTATTATGATGTCAGATGCATGATACAAAATTTATTACATTTTTGTTAATATTAACGAAATATGTATACATGTTAATGGTTGCACGATATTGCATGGCATTTTGTTATGAGACTAACTGACGGGTTCTGTAAGGTCCCAAGTTTGATATGCAGTCCTGAAAAATAAATAATTCTATAAATTAAATTAAATTTCTGATATTTTAATTAAATCCACTCATAGCACATTCAGACTTGGCAAATAAAGGTTTCTTGTTGGGAAAATTTGGAGACAATGGAGTAGGAAGTGGGAAAAAAAACAAGAGTGAGTTTAGAACATTGAATTCATTTCCCCTAACACATTTATGTTGGGTACCATTCAGGTTTCAGAGTCCTCTATGCATAAATATACTCCCATGCTTATGGGTCACCCAACTGTGAAACTAGGGAAATTCCTTCCGTTCTTCCGACCAGGGGCTTAGGGAAAAGTGAAGAGGTTTTATCAAGAATTAATACAGAATAAAATATTATTTGGAATATTTTTTGATATATTTGGAGTTGTATGGAGTATTTAGGGAAGAATTGGCAATTTCAGACAATTTTGGCCTAGTGAGACCCTACGCAATGGAGGATCCCAAAATGAAAGTACAGCCCCAACTAAAAAGTGATATGAATTTATTTATGGGAATGTGGGTCTTTTGGTGACCCAAAGGAACTTATAGATCTGTATTTTAGTGGATAAAACTTATTTTATAGAATAAATGGAAAAACTAGTTATTTAATACTAGTATTCTAGCTAGGGTACAAAATAAAGCAGATAATTTGTAGCATATTTAATTTTGTACTGTATATGAAGTATAAAATAGATTAATAAAAATTCAATGAACATATAAAATACCTTAAATAATTCCCATAACCTTTCGTATTCCTTATTGCACTTAGATTCATCAATTTCCCCCACTAAAATGACAAAACAAGCTTTTTATGTGAAACTGAGAAGGTAAGCTTTCAGGGACAGATTTATTTCAACCTTATAAATATGAATCAGAGAGTTATATGCTGTTATACATCAGAAATCATATTATATAGTGACAATCACATAGGGAGACTCCAAAAATGGTGGGTAGGAGGCCCAAAACATGGCCAGAGGAGGGCTGGGAGCATAACTGAAGCATGGGATTCATTGGAGCTTGATATAAACATGATAGATGATGAAACATATGTATGAGAAGAATTACATTTCTGGACCTTAAGTGCTCCATACCTTCAAATAAAAGGGAAAACAAATGAAGGAGTGGGGAAGGGAAGGTTTGGGACTCATATCCCAAGTGTCTGAGGCTCATCACTCAGAAAGGCATGACAAAAAAAGCATAGATCAATAAAAAAATCAACCAAACTGAGTCAGTGGGGTTGAATTGTCCTTTAATAGCATCTTGGGTGACCTTTTTAGCAAGTGGAGGCCAATGGTGACCTATGAGAGCAAGTGAACCACCTAGAAGCCCTAACCTAGCCACATAGGTGCCCTCCTTGGGAAATTTGGAATGTAGGACCATGTGGAAATTTTTCCATGTCCAACTCATCCCTTTGATTTAGTAATTGTGCCCTCATTATTCAAATATTTTATTCTTTTGTTCATGACAGCTTGGCAAGTTGACTTGCCCAAAGCACCCCCTGACATGCAAAGCTTATTTCCACCTCATTAATTTGCATAATTAATAATAATGAAGAATAAAAATTAAAAACATGCCTCAATAATAATTATTAACAAAATTAACCTAGGAAGAATAATTAATGTCAATTTGAACACCTAGGATTTTTAGCACGATCAACACTTTTAATGATCAAATTGAGACTAGAGATGATAGTCCTCCCCTCCCAAATCTGCTTGTCCTCAAGCAGAAGAAAAGTAGGGTGTTGCAAGATCTACTCACCCTCCCAAGTAGAATCTTTATTGGGTAATCCTTTCCACTGTATCAAATATTCCTTGATTGTTTTGTTTCTTAATTTCATTTCTCTTCCCATCAACACTTTCTCTGGTACTAATACCAAATGACCTTCATCATCCAGAGGCAGAATCTCTTCATAATCTACTAATTGTTGTCGAACTGCTTTCTTCAGACAAGACACATGAAAAACATTATGGATTTTGCTGTTTGTTGGCACATCCAATTCATAGGCCACTTCACCAATCTTTCTGATAACCTTGGCTGAATTTTTTCCGCTCATTTCTTCTTTAATGAAGACTATCTGTAAGGTTTCAACCTTAGGTACACTAAGTCTTCCACTTGGAAAACTCTGTCTATTCTATGCTTAGTTGCATACATCTTTTGTTGGTTCTGAGCCATCTGCAAATTGTCTTTCTGATCCCTTAAGATGTATTGGTTTCCCTACAATCAATATTTAGTGTTTTATTCCCTACAATATCCAAAGATTAATTCTACAAATGTCAAAGCTTCATATCCATACAATGCCAAAAAAGGTGCCATTCTGATCGAAAGATGAAATGTGGTGTTGTAAAAGAACTCACCCAGGCGAATCTGAGTTTCCCAAGCTCCTTGCTATCTCATAAAATAGTTATGGATGTGCCCTTCAAGCCATTGATTCACCCTTTCAGTTTTTCCATCGTTCTAGGGTGATAGCTTGTGCTCATGTTCATATTTGTTCCAACTAGATCATACAATTCCTGCCAAAAAGCACTAGTGAAAGTACTATCTCTGTCATGGATTCTAATTTTGGGTAGTCTATGCAGGCTGAAAATGTCCTTGAAGAATAGGGAAGCAACCTCAATAGCAGAAATAGTGGATGTTACTACAAAAAAGTGTGCATATTTTGTCAATCTGTTTTCCACCACATAAATACTATCTTTCCCCTGTGACTTTGGAAGCCCCGTGATAAATTCCATGGTTACACTTTCCTATTTTTGTTCTAGAATAGGAAGAGGTTGGAGAAGTCCAATAGGGTGTGTGTGCTCCACTTTGTTCTATTAACATGCAGGAAATTCCTTCACATACATGAGAACATCATTTTTAAGACCCTTTCAAGTAAATATCTCCCTTACCTTCCGATAAGTCTTCAAAAAACCAGGGTGACCAGGCACTGGTGAATCATGTGCAACTTCCAAAATCTTCCTCTTTAGTGCAGATCTAGGCACTAAGAAAATTCTTTTTTGTAGTAGATGAGGTCATCATGAACTTTGTACTCTTCATTCTGGTTTACCCCATCTAAAACTTCACAAGAAAACTAATCTTTAGAATGTTCAGTAGCCAACTGAATCTTCCATTCATTAAACATTTGTAGCAAAGAGAATGTGGGCTTACAGGAGAGTGCATCAACCACAACATTCATTTTCCCCTGTTTATACTCAATGTCAAAATCATAAGACTAAACTTTACTCACCCATTTTTTCTACCTATCATTGAGTTCGTTTTAGGTAAGGAATTGTCTAAGGCTGTTGTAATCAGTCTTCACAATGAATTTACTTCCCACCAACTAATGTCAGAATTTGGCCAAGGTATGCATGATGGCCAACATCTCCTTATCATATATGGAATACAACCTTTAATGTGGCTGCAATTCTCTGCTCTCAAATGCAATAGGAAGCCTATCTTGCATTAGAATAGCTCCAATTCCTACACCAGAAGCATCACATTCCAGCACAAAAGGTTTGGAAAAATATAGCAATGTAAGTACTGGAGAGCAGCTCATCATCTCTTTCATTTTCTGAAAATAATTTTTTTCCTCCTCACTCCAACTAAATGCACCCTTCTTAGTCAAATTTGTCAAGGCTGCAGTTTACTAGGAGTATCATTTGACAGATCTACGGTAGTAGTTACAAAGGCCAATGAAGCCTATCAGTTCAGTGAGGTTCCTTGGGCTGACCCATTTCAATATGGCCTTTATTTTTTATGGATCTACCTTGACCCCTTCTTGGTAGATCACATGGCCAAGATACAATAGTTTTATCATGCCAAACTCACACTTAGACTTCTTGGCAAAAAAGGACATATCTGCAAGCATAGTGAGTACCTCCTCAAAGTGATGCAAGTGCTCCTCCCATGTCAAACTATAGATCATAATATCATCAAAAAAACACAAGGACATACTTATGGAGCTATTTGTTGAATACCTTGTTCATGCATGATCGGAAGGTTGATGGTGCATTAGTCAATCCAAATGGCATGACTAGAAACTCAAAGTGGCCAAAGTGACAATGAAAGGTTGTCTTTTGTATGACTAGAGATCTATTTTGGAGAAAATTTTGGCTCCATGCAGCTCATCTATCAGTTCATTGATTTGGGGAATCGGGTATCTATTCTTTATGGTCACCTTATTTAAAGCCTGATAATCTATGCACATCCTAAGTGTCCTATCCTTCTTCTTCACCAAAACCATCGAAGAAGAAAAAGGACTGGAGCTTCGTTTGGTGAGACCCAACTCAAGGAGCTCCTTGATTTCCTTCTAGATTTCACCCTTGAATCTCTTTGGATGCTTATAGGGATGGATTTTTTGTTGGAAGTGTACCAGGTTCCAACTCAATCCTCTGTTCAATGCCATGGTCAGGTGGCCTTCCATGTGGAAGGTCTTCAAAAACCATCTTATGCTTATGCACCAATTTTTTTATATCTTTGGCCGGGGAGGAAACTTTGGTAGTATTTCCCTCAGTGGTGATTTGGAATTCAATATCCCATTAAATTTCCCCATGCCTCATAACAAATCTCATACTTTTGGCAGAAATTACTTGGTTGGGTTAAGTATTCATGCCTTTCAATACCACTGGTTTTCCTTCAGTGTCCTTGAAACTTATTTGTGGTATCTGGTAGTTCACAGAGTGATCTCCAATAGAGTACAACCATTTTACTCCAAACACCATGTTGGTGTCTGCCACATTGACAACATAAAATTTGTCTTTCACAGTACAGTCATAGATGTTTACTTGTAGATTTAGAAACGATCGGTTGCACTTCATGGTATGTTTACTAGGAATGACTACAGTGAATCCTTTAAAGGACTGAGTAGGTAGTTTTATCCTCTCTACCAGGGATGAATCAATAAAATTATGGGTGGCACCCCCATCAACAAGGACTGTGATTTTTTTCCCTTGCAGTATTCCTTTCATACTTAAAATATGGAACTGGGGTACTCCATTGAGTACTGCAATTTTTCTGCTGGTTTGATGGGGTTTCTCCTCTTCTTTAGTTGTTTCATACTCCCCATCAGCCATCTCAGCTTCTTCTACCACCTATTCATCACTTTCAGAAAATACTTCAATATAGTGTGATTTTTCCTTCAAACATTTGTGAATGGGAGCCCATGGTTCTTAGTAGGAAAAACACAGCTTCTTCCTCCTCAATTCATCTTGATCCTTATAGAAGTAATCTCTCTTTCCAGGCGTAGGAAATTTTCTCACAGAAGGTCTTTGATTCTGAAATTTATGAGGCATAGGAGGTCTAGGAGGATACTTGTTCCTTGGAATTGCATCTTGCAATTCTCTAGTCCTTCTTACTGCTTCCTGCAAGGTGGTGGGTCGGTAATCCTTCACCAACCCCTTCAATGGTTCAACTAGCCCTTTTGTAAACAAAAGGATCATCCTTGATTCTGATATGTCAGTGACCATTATATCCACCTTTTGTAACTCTAATATGTATTCTTCTGGAGTTCCAACTTGTCTTATGTGTGCCAAATCTCATAAAGAGATATCAGGATCTCTCTGGTCAAATATTTCTGTTAAGTTTCTGGTGAACTCCTCATAGGTGACTACTTGATCATTGCCTAATTTTTTCATGCCATAAAACCACCAGTCAATGGCCTCCCCATCAAGATGTAGGTCTATCAACTTGATGGCATCCCTTTCTACCATAGCATTCAACTGAAAATGTGTATCCATTTTCTGAATCCAAGAGCTCACTAAGCAATTGGAAGTACCATCAAAATATGGCAAAGTAATTTCCCAATGGAATTCTTTAATTCATAATTCTGATATGGCTTCCTTGAAACTCCTCTTGGCTGCCCCCTAAATTTAGTCTCACTGAAATATTTGAATGCCAGATCCCTTCTGCATTCTTCATTCAATGATTGATACACATAAATGTCTCCTCCCATGTAGCAATAGTTTCAGCCTGTGCTTCATGGTCTTCTTTTGGGGTCTCTACAAATTTGGGCATAGTAGGTCAAGGCTGAAACTTAGGTTCATACCTATACTCTAGATTCCTATTATGTGGTTTAGTCTTGGACAAAATAGATCCACCCATGACCTTTCTTTCTTCACATTGGGAACCAATGTTGCTCCCTTCTACATCTTTCATTTCCAGTTGTTTAGCTAGGAATTATCTGGTCTCTTGACCAGAATGTATGATGTTAGTTGAAATGTCTTATAGACCTTTCAAAATTTTCTTAACAAAGTTTCTGAATTCATCTTTCTCATCCCTTTCTTCATGGACTCTTCCATCCACAAATTCTACTTCCTCCTCTTGAGGGATCTTTCTTTTGGTGTCAGAATTGTATTTTGGACCCATTGTTGAAATCAAGAGAAGGTATGGAGGACCATGCTATGATACCACTGTAAGGTCTCAAGGATGATATTCATATCTGAACACTAACTAATTCTCCAAATTAAATTAAATTTCTGATTTTTTAATTAAATCCACTCATAGCACATTCAGACTAGGCAAATAAAGGTTTCTTGTTGGGAAAATTTGCAGAAAAGGGAGTAGGAACTGGAAATAAAAATAAGAGTTATTTCAGAACATTTAATTCCTTTTCCATAACACATTTATATCAGGGACCATTCAGGTTTCATTGTTTGCTATGCGGAAACCTACTCCCACGCTTCTGGGTCACCCAACCGTGAAACGAGGGAAATTTTTTTTGTTCTTTCGACCAGGGGCTTGGAGAAAATTCAAGAGGCGTTATCATACCTTCATACAGCATAAAATATGGCTTGGAATTTTTTCATATATATTGGGATTTGTCTGGAGGATTTAGGGAAGAATTGGGAATTTCATGCAATTTTGGCCTAGTGAAACCCTACGAAATAGAGGATCCCAAATGAAAGTATGACCTCAAATAAAAGATGATATGGATTTATATATGGGAATTCAGGTCTCTCAGTGACCCACAGGAACTTACAAATCTGTATTTGAGTGGAAAAAACTCAGTTTATAGTACAAATGGAAAAACTAGTCATTTAAAACTAGCATTCTAGCTAGGGTACAAAATAAAGAAGATAATTCATAGCAGATTGACTTCGTTACTGTATATGAAGTATAAAATAGATTAATAAAACTTCAATGAACATATAAAATCCCTCAAATAATTCCCACAGCCTTTCTTATTCCTTGTTGCACTCAGATTCATCAATTCCCCCCATTACAATAACAAAACAAGTTTTTTATGTGAAATTGAGAAGGTAAAATTATAAAGAAAAAGTTATTTAGACCTGATAAATATAAATAACAGAGTTATATTCTTTTATATATAATAAATAATATGATATATTGACCATTATGTAGGGAGACTCCAAAAATGGTGGGCAAGAGGCGTAGAACATGAACAGAGGAGGGTTGAGAGCGTAGGTGAAGCATGGGCTTCATTGGAGCTTGACTTGAACGTGATGGAGGTGGAAAAATATTTCTTATAATAATTCAATGGTTGTGTCATAACCCCAAAATTTCATAAAAATTTAAAATTTTTAAGATAACATAAAATGTTTGAATACGCAGTTTACTAACTGCTAGCGGTTAGCGGAAAATGAAACAGTTTAGAAATTAGTATTAATTAGTTTCATAATACAATAACTAATACAAATTTCATTTTCATAAGGTATATAAGAATGGCCTACATTCAGATTTCTTTTAGCTTTACTAATAATTGTACTTTTTGGCAAGTAGGTGAAATCTATCTTTGAAAACTTGGACTTACTTAGCATTATGCTAACGTAGATGAACTGTTGGTTCTTACAGGTTCAACAGATGACGATCGATCAAGTAGGATTTTAATTCATAAAGTAGCAAGAAGTAATTCTATTGCAAGTTAATATGCTAGTAACTAAACTGATTATTAAAAAGTAAGCTCTGATGAGGTAAGGTAATTGTCTTCTATAGTTTTTGTTTCCAAGACAGTATTCAGTGTTTAGTCATAAAGATTGTTATCTTTATCATACATAGCTAAACAAAAAGATACTTACTATGAGCTTAGAGCTCAAGTTCTTCGTCAAACAAGTTCTTCTATTTTAACATGCTTATATCGCTTATGTTATGTTTAAAAGTACTGTCTTTTATTCATGAAATTACTCCTATAAATATTGAAGGTAAGGATTTCCAATAGAGTACATGTTTTTATTTTGTCTCTATCTTACTAGCAATAGAAATTATTAACCTGATGTTTGTATGTACATATGCTAAGCATCAAGTTATAAACTTCAGTACTTATATTATCGCCTTGCTGCATGTATTATTGTAACAACATACAATACCACATTATTTTATAATGTACCAATCTAATTGTTACTTACATCCTATAGAGATCTTACTACCTACCACCACTTGTATAAAGGCTAAATCATAGGTAAATACTTTATCAGTGTTGTTCCTATAATTTATAAACCTTGTGCATGATTTACACAATAGTAAAATTACTATTATAATGTTGCCTCACTATAATAAGTTGTAGTTTATAATAACTACTAAGGTAGATTTTACTACCTAGAACATCTACTATAAGGTCTATATCAAGTGAAACATTATGACAAAGATCCCTAACTATGCTAGAACCTAGTAAGCACAATTGACTTTGTAAATAGTGATAAGATTCATTATTATTGTCATTGGCAAGTTGAGCATACAAAACATTATTTGTAAAAGTTTTCCCTATGGTCGAGCCTCGTGATTGTTTATTTGACATGGTTAAAACTCCCTTACTCTATAGTCAAATGATGAATATTAGTTATTAGCAATTGTAACTAATCTTAAACCATCGATTGCAAATAGTATAGTTTGAGCTTCAAATAATATGTAACTATTTTAAAGTCGAGTGTAAAAATATACAAATCATTATTTGGAAATGTTTATTCTATGGTCGACGTTGGGATTGTTTCAAAGGCAAGGTTTTTACATCCTTACTTTATGGTCAACGACGTAGATTCATTATTAACAATTGTTACAAACCTCAATACTATCGTTTACAATGATATAGTTTATGTTTTCATTAGAGAATCTATATTTATACATTCCATAGTCGTGTGCATAGTTCGATTATTGATCATGGCAATAACAAATTGAATAATTGGAAACGCAGATTGACTATAGACAAGAACCTTACGTGGTTGAAATATTTGGAGGGCATGACACATGGTCTGCTCTCGTCCATGAATTGGTGACTTGAAAGACTGGAAAACCCTATTCACCTATCATTTGTCTCCGAGGGTTTCATTGGCCTGCGGGCTGCTCTGTGTAGTTTTCTTGGCAACCATGAGAAGTTGTTCCTCAGCTTTCCTGCTCCGTAGCTTGTGTTTGTTGTTGTAGTAGTATTATTAATCAGTCTTAGGTCACGAATCTTTGTGGTTGTGAACCTTACTGGTGGGAGTGGTTACTTGTTTATGTGTTTGGATCTCATCCTGTTCATGGTTTCAGTTCTGATTTTCTTATGGCTCATCACAGCTTTGGGAAGTTTGTTAACACTGTCTTTACTCTAGGGTCAGCGTAGCGGTTTGAATACTCCTCTGTGTAAATTTCTAAAGCTGGTGACAGCTTCTTCGTTGCTCGAATTCTCTTCTTACTTGCAGGTAAAGACAACTCAAATCTTCATTATGAAAACTCTTTGTTAAGTTATTTATATAGTTAGGGGTTTTAAGCTTAGAAGCTAAGAATTATTCTAACACTTGGTATCGTGCTATTTACAGGAACCCATGACAGCTCCAATCTTCAGTGGAAAAGAATACAACGGTCTGCTTCAATGGACTCGTGGCCCCAACCGATAAGCCCTGATTTCAAATATGGGTTTTACCCTACTTGCAATGAGGGTTGTTGAAGGAGAAACACAGTGCTTGGAAGTTTGTTTCAGTTTCTTTGTTAGTTAAGAGGTTTTATCATGTTGCTTTCCAGTTTTTACTTACAAACCCTTGCTCTTATGCTGGGTAATACCGGCCCTTGAGCCGTGATATGTATTTTTTTTAAGTCTTAGCCTTACGGATCGACAATGTAATAAAGTTGGTTTTTAATTAAATGAAAAGACTTCATCAATCTTGGAGCTCTGTCTTGTTTTTGCAGTGATTTTATTAACCTGTAATTAATGTGTTATTTTACTGTTTTAAAAGGTTTAAAAAATTTATTTGTTTGTAAAAAGACTATGGTTAGTCTATTGCATGAATTCTAGTTTTCTTGATAATTTTGTTACACAGTTAATAATGTAAAAGGTTAAAACTTTAATAGGTTAATTTATAATTGGATAAAAATAGTTGGTAGGGTTTCGACCCTCAGGTTTTTCTTTCATAGGTTATAAGCCTGTTTGTTAAAAATAAATAGCTCCCAATTATGTAATTGCTAGCTTTATTTTGTTTAATGTCTATATTTACTTTTATTTTATTTACTATTCTATAACTTAGAATTATTGAGAGCTCTGTAAAGAATAGAAGATTAACTCTGGAACTTTGTTTATTTTTCATATATTAAGGGTTTATAAACGTAACCCTAATCTAGTTTTTATTAAGTAATAGTTTTAAGATTTAGTTAATAGTTTAAAAGATATATTGTTTGGTTAATAACTTGTTTATATACTTAGCTATTATCTTTTATAAAATTTTATTTGTATCAGTATACTATTACTGCAACTCTAAAGTTACTATTTCTTTTCCTACATTTTTATTTAGTTACACTAAGTAAAACAGTAAACACAATTAAACCATAACACTATTTTTCATTATATTTTATACATTGAAATAAATTTTACTCTGCTATCTATAGATACAAAATCCTATTTACTATTTTCATTCTCTTAAGAATTCTTTCATCTACTTAAAGCATTCTAACTGTGCTAGAGTACGACCTGGTTTCTAGGTGTGGAAAAACACAGTTTAGAAATTTATATTCTTTCTATTTCATTATTCTCTAAACAAATTTCATTTCTATAACAATCTAACAAGAATACTAAATCTAACATTTTACAAAATATGAACTTTTAACATTCATATAGCAGATAAACTAAGATTATTTAACTAAAAACAATAAATTAAAATAACATAGAACCTATTGAGGACAAGACGACAACAGCTTTAGGAGGTCGTTCCTCCCTACCAATCTCCTATAGAGCACTCAAACAACGCTTCCTCGGGACTCCTGAGCCTGTTCCTGGTCTTCTTGGCTGAGAACTGGGTGGAGAATACAACTGTAGAACCCTCTGTCAACTGACTACTGCAATACCTCAATAAAACATTTTTCTCTTAGCAGTATGATCTTCAGCTTAAAATATGCAACTAGATCAATCAGTAGTTATCCCCTCAAACACTTTCCAGATTTCCCCTCCATTGAATTTCTCTGAAGTACATTCATTCACCCTAAATAATCACTTCTCTAGAATGAATAGCCTTAGCTCTCTTCAATGGGAATTTTTATAAATATGCCTAGGTATTCTGGGTCAATTTTCATTAATTGAGCCACCTGCTCTAATTCCACTTTCTTGGGGAATCATGACCAGAAATGTAGGGAGGTTTCCACCTGCAACAGTTGGAAGTGGTTTGAGAATGCTGCCACATGTTAGTTTGCTCTCCACCTAGTCTCCTCCACCAATTTGACTAGTAAACACTCTTTTAACAACTCTCCTAAGCTGTTGCCTCCTCATTTATTTATTTATAAATAAAATATCCTGAATTTACAATAAGTATTCTTGACCCCACTGGTCATTAATTACAACTTAGCATAAAATTTAACATAATGTTCCTCAAATAATATAAAATTGTTTTTGCAAAATTGGGGCATGTGACATACACACCCCCTTAAATTATAACATCATCCTTGATGTTATTTATTCCTCGTCCTCAGAATTCCCCTGGAACAAAATTGAATATGCATCCTGCATATGACTTTACAATTCCCAGGTGGCTTCCTCTGGACTAAGATGCTTCAATTGCACCTTCACCTGACCAATGGTGCGGTTCCAAAGTGTGATCTCCCTCCGCTCGAGGATATAGTCCGGTTCCACCAGAATATCTCCTTCTGGTTCCACCTGTACATCATTCCAGTTAACAACATGAGTAGCATCATGAACATATTTCTTTAATACAGAAATGTGAAAAACATTGTGAACTCTTAAATTCGGTGGTAAGGCTAACTAATAGGCTACCTGTCCAATCCTGGACAGTATTTCAAAAGGACCACAGTAATGAGGTGCTAGTTTTGCACAACTACTCAACTTCAAAGAGATTTTTTTGGGTCTCACCCCTTGACTATAATCTCCTGCTGGGTAGGAAATATATGTATAGTATGCAATCCGTTTCTTCTTCCTTGTTTCACGTTGTATGCTTTCCACATAACGGGAAGATCATAACGATTGATCAGATGACATTCAAGAATCCGTCTGTTACCGCATCCTTAGGAGCTTCGATCCCGATCATTGAACACTCTCAGCTGAAAAATAGGAGTGTGGGTGTAGGCATGTATCCATCCCTCATGGGAAGCTTTAGTTGTCCTGCACCAATCCTCATGATAGGATCTAGTTCTGATGAGGCTTCGACTTCTATGATATCGGTGTCTTTTCGCATGAATCATATGGAAGATCCTTGGATTCTTCCTACACCGAGTACTTTGAGTGATCCTGTCGAGACAAGCGTACCATTTG
>LPNX010750357.1:199735-248328 GCA_001517045.1 Pseudotsuga menziesii | reverse complement strand
ATGGATAAGAAGAGCAGAGGGGTTTGAGTAAGGTAGGAAGTGTGAGAACATGTATACCTTTTGAGCATGATTCGCAACTCCTTTTGCAATGACTCTACCGGTTGAGATTTCTGTGATCTCAACTTCATCGGGGGAGAATATGACTTTCTTAGGAGACCCAGTGTGGGTCATCTGGTACATTGATAGGAGGTTGGAGGCGAGACCAGGGACATACAGCACATGTTGAATTGACCATGATCAATATCTATCCTTCCTTTTCCTTCACTTTCAGTGAGAGAGTCATCTCCCAGTACAATAAATGGTCCTTTCGACATATCCAGTGAGGAGAAGGCCTCCTTAGTCGAAACCATGTGTCTTGAAGCTCCAGAATCAATGATAAAATTGGGTGAGCTTGATGTGCCAGCAACCAATGCATGAACTCTCTCTCTGTCATCTGAACTTGATCCTCCTTCTCTCTTCTTTGAGATTTCTAGAAGGGAGATGCCATTCTTCTCCAGGATTTGGGTCAGCATATCAATCTGCTTTTTCATACAAGAGCTTTCAGTGTGATTGCCCTTCGAACAGTATGAGCACTTGTTCATTTCACCTTTGTTTTTCTTCTTCTGGGTATTTTTCTTGGGACCTTGTTGATCCTCTAGAGACTGCTTCTTGTCTCTCTTTTGCTCAGGTGGATTTTTAGATTTCTTTTTGGTTTTTGAATCCACCCTCGAATCTCCAACAATCAAAGCTTGATCTTTGGATGGTTTGATGGTGCCCATCATCACCAGCTTGTCTTGTTCTTGTGTGAGAGATTCCATGAAATATGCAAGGCTAGGCATCTTCCAGGTTCGAGTTGTGAGTTTTGTGGCATAGAAGGTCGAAACAAAGACTGAGTAGTCAGGTCCTAGCTTCAAGAGGATGGCCAATACAAGCTGATCATCTTTCTTTTTGATACCACGCTGCTTCAGCTGCAAAACTAGTGCTTTGAACTTGGAGAAATATAGCTGTAGGGATTCAAAGCTACTGGGACTCAAAGAAATCAGCTCATTTTCGATCTGATGTCCCCTCATCTCATCTGTCTTTCCAAAAAGATCAGAAAGCTTCTCCCATACTTGATCCGGTGAAGTTAATCCATTGAGATGGAAAAGGAGGTCTCGGGAAATACTGAGACATAGGAGGCCATAGGCCTCATCTCTCTGATTGTGCCATTTGATCTTCTCTGCATCAGTATTCGACTCTGCTTTTGTATCCATAGTCACCCTGTAGAGGCATTTCGCTCTCAACAATATCTCCATCTCTATTTTCCATTCAAAATAGTTGAAGGGAGTCAAGATAGTTTTCTGTGAATCCATAGCTTTAGAATATCTGTCCCGGCTGTCAGTAGAAGGATCCCAGTCTTGATGTCAAACCTGCAAAATAATTTTTGAAGGAGAGTAACAACCTACAATGGCTCTGATACCATGTATAAATTCAGGCCAGCAATAGATTAATTTTACCCACAACAATTATCAATTGATCATGCAAAATTGCTAACAAGAGAGACTGAATATGGAGCTGTAACACAAAATTATATTAACGGAGTGTACAATAGCCAACCCTGTAATATCATAGGCTACTGAATAAATAGAATACATGAATAAATTGAATGCATGAGGAAGCATCCAAATCTAGCATAAAGCAGGCTTACCAAAAATAAGCAAATCCCCCATAGGTGTAAAAGCTGGATCCCAAATCTGTCATGGAGCTCACGAATAGGCAAGCTAAAGAGTGGTGGAATGGAAGCTCATACATGCTTTTTCATGGAGAAAAGAGAGGAGGATGTGTAGGACAAAAAACAAGTTCACCTCACCTAGTCTAGCTTTCCCATGTGCCTTAAAACACTGAAAAAGCAGGCAATAAAGCAGATAGGTGCCTAGGAGGCCAGGAATAAAGCAAATTTGATTCCTAAGGCTTTCCCAAGCGCTACATGAGTCATATATGGCAAGTTTGACCTCTATGGATAGGCAATTAGCAACTTGCACAAGGTGGGACAAATGAACTAGGCAAACAAGACAAAAATAAATGAATTAATGTCTAAGTGGTTAAACTATGGGTTGATTATTCTAACACCGTTTCCTGTAGCCATGATAGCTTATCAAGATAATCTCAAGAATGTTGCAGGGCCTTGTTCTTCCTCTTTGCGGACAGAGGAGGAAGACCCCTATGTGCTGCCGACATGGGCAGTACAGTCTACTCATGCCCACGACTACCTTGATATGGTTTTCCCTTCGGATGAAGCGTTTATTGAGGCTATGTCGGGAGTTGAGCCACCATGGGAGGAAATTCATCATAGATCGTACTTCCTTCCACTGCTTGATCGTTTGGAGCATGAGGATTATAGGGAGATTCTTAGTCAGAGAGTTGGTAGTCCTATGGTTCCATTAAGATCTCCTAGTCCAATGGCTGATGGAAACATGGCAAACATATCTTCAACAATTCCTATCAACATCTCTCACAATCCTGGCACAATAGAGAATGTCTATATTGGAGCGGAATGTTCCCATGCTGAGATTCTAGAATATACCGAGTTATTCAAGGAATTCTGTGATATTTTTTCTTGGTCTTACGAAGAGATTCCAGGTATTGACCCTCGTATTGTTGAGCACGAGATTAAGACTTACCCTAATGTTAAGCCTGTTCGACAACATTTATGGGCATTGAATCCTAGGAAAGCACCCGCCATTAAGGCAGAGATAGAGAAACTATTGAAAGCCGGTTTCATCTACCCCATTCCCTTGACGAAGTGGGTTTCAAACCCTGTTCCGGTGGATAAGAAGCAAGGAGTGATCTGCATATGTACTGATTTCCGTGATTTGAATTGTTCCTGTCCTAAGGATAACTTCCCCACACCATTTATAGATCAGATTTTGTATGAGTGTGCGGGGAGCGAAGTGTTCTCCTTTATGGACGGCTTTTCTGGGTATAATCAGATACAGATTAAACTTGAGGACCAACATAAGACTGCATTTATTTGTCCTTGGGGAACATTTGCATATCAGAAAATGCCTTTCGGCCTTAAAAAATCCAGAGCTACATTTCAGAGGGAAATGACCTTGATTTTCCACGATCTCAAGTCAATTATCGAAGTATTTTTGGATGATCTCGCTGCTCATTCTCGTATGAGAATGCGTCATCCCTATCACTTGAGATTGGTATTCGAAATATGCCGAAACTATTCAGTTAGATTAAATCCTCATAAGTGCATCTTTTGTGTGAAGTCAGGTTGTTTTTTAGGATTCATCGTTTCTAAAGAGGGTATAAGAGTCGACCCTTTGAAGGTTGAGGCAATACTTCAGTTGTCTCCCCCAAAGAATATTCGTCATCTTCAGTGTTTGCAAGGCATGGAAAAATTCTTACAAAGATTTGTTGTCAATTTTTCCAATTTGAATAGAGGCTTCATGCGTCTTTTGAAGAAGGATACTCCCTTTTATTGGGATGAGCGAGCCTAGGATTCCTTCGATGCACTCAAGCGAGCCCTAGCATCGGCCTCGGTGATTAGTCCCCAGGACTATAGCCATGATTTATTATTATATGTGGCCACGTCCTTAGAGATGATTGGTATGGTCTTGGTTCAAGAGGATGAGGATCTCCAAGAGCATGTCATATATTATCTGAGCCAAAACCTTATTGACGTAGAGATTCGTTATTCTCATGTCGAGAAGCTTGCTTTAGCTACCATACATGCGGTTCAGCGTTTGAGACATTATATTCTCCTTCGCCAGACCTTGGTTGTGGCCCATGTCAATCCATTTCAATTTTTCCTCACCCAAAGGATAATTGGGGGAAATTATAATAAATGGATTGTCATTCTGTAAGAATTTGATCTCGAGTTTGTATCGGCAAAATGGAATAAGTCTTTAGTCTTTGCAGAACTCATATCGGATTTTTCGAGTGAGACTGAGGAGTTGGTTTGTGAAGATACGTTTGTCGATGAACACATCTTCTTAATCTCTACATTAGACCCATGGTATGGGGATATCATAATATATTTACAAACACTGAAGACCCCTACTCACCTTTCGCGAGATGAACGACGACGATTACGTCACGTCTCTAAGAACTACCTTATAGTGGACAATACTTTGTACCGCCATGGGGTAGATTCCATTTTACGATGTTGTTTAACTCATGATGAGGATGAGGTTGTGCTGAATGATTGCCACGGAGGGGGGGTGTGGTGGTCATTTATCTGGGCTTTCTACAGCTCAAAATATTTTGAGAGCGGGTTATTTCTGGTCGTCGATCTTTAAATATTGTGTTGATACGGTCAAGAGGTGCCACCCTTGCCAGGTGTTCACATGTAATATGCACTCAAAAAATACCCTGTTACATCCCATTATCACTGCCGGTCCCTTCACTAAGTGGGGGCTCGATTTTATGGATTGCAACCCAGCTTTGGCTGGGGGGCACCATCACATTATAATGGCTGTTGATTATTTCATGAAATGGGATGAGGCTATGCCTATGATAAAATCCAATAGTGAGACAGCCGCTAACTTTGTATTCAACCAAATTATTACTCGGTTCGGGATTCTGAAAGAGCTTGTCACTGACCATGGCTCGCACTTTCAGAACCGTATGATGGAAGAGTTGGCATCGAATTTAGGGTATAATCAAGAGCACTCCTCTTCTTACTACCCCCAAGTGAATGGATAGGTTGAGGCAGTGAATAAATCACTCAAATCCATTCTCCAACGAACCATCGCACAAAGCAAGAATAATTGGCACATTATGTTATATCCTGCTTTGTGGGCATATCAAACCACGGTTAAGACTGCCACTGGTTTTTCTCCATATCAGCTTGTGCATGGAGTGGAGTCAATATTGTCGGTTGAATGTGAAATTCCTTCGTTGAAGCTAGCTGTGGAACTCTTACTAGACACTTCACCTTTGGAGGAGCGTTTGGTCCACCTCAAGCAACTCGATGAGCAGCATTGGGATGCCTTGGTGGCTCTAGAGGTTAATAAGCATCACGTTAAGGTCCGGTATGATAAATCTGTCCATCCAAGAGTGTTTAGTGAAGGAGACTTGGTCCTTTTGTGGGATCAACCGAAAGAACCCTTGGGGGCAGGGAAATTTAATCCTATTCGGCGTGGTCCTTACGTGGTCAAGCGTGTGTTAGAGAAGGGTTCCTATGAGTTAGTGGATTACGAAGGAACAGCTTTGGCAGAGCCTAGAAATGGGCTCTATCTTAAAAAAATACTATGCATAATCTTTAGCCAAGGCTGCTTGTTGTATATTATTGTACAGCTTTGCATAGTTAGGTATTTTTCTTATCATGATCAGGTTTACGATTAGTTTCCATTTCTTTTTGAATATGTCAATGGAATCTTCCACCTACATAGGATTCATGGATGGTGCAAGCCATCACAGTCAACACTCAGCCTCTACTGCTTGGGTGATTTATACTCCTATGGGTAAGGTACTGTCTTCAAGAGGTGTATGTCTACGGCCATCTTCCAACAATGTTGTTGAATATAGCGTTGTTATTGAGCTTCTATGGGATGCCATTCTACATGGCATTCTATCTCTTGAGGTACGTCTTGATTTGGAGTTAGTAGTGTCACAGCTCAATGGTTTGTACCATGTTAGAGATCCAACGTTATTGAGAAGGTTCTTACATGTGAGATTGTTAGAATGACAATTTGACGATATAACATATATACACATTCCAAGAAATAATAATCAAGTTGCTGACTCATATGCTAACTACGTGTTAGATTGGCATTTGTTTCATTCATAATAAATTAATCACAAACACAATTTTTACACATGTAAATAAATCAATCAATCACCATAAAAAAAATTTATATACATCAAAATTGTGATAATACATAGTGTCATGATACAAAATTGGGGCTTTTTAAGCCACCATCATATAATACACGGTCGTACAAAATAGATACACTCCCAGGTGTCTAATCCTATGGAGGAGGAGGAGGGTTGTGATCATGGAACGTCACTACAGCTCTAGCTAGCCGTCGGAATAAATGCACCCATGCGCGTGGTACACCCACCACCTACCGCTGCATGGCCTCAGGAAAGTCCTCGACTTATGCTATGGGAACTCTATGAGTCAGTCTCACAAAGTTGGTATGAATGCTCTGGAGTGTTCGCTCTGCATCCACATCCGTGATGTCATCTCCTCTTCCCCTCCGTCTATGATGAGGAAAGCCCTCTGGCCGCCATGGTCCCACATCTGCACATAAATGGTAGATGTCACTATGTGTTGTCACACAAAAACATGTCTTTTTGATTCCATAAAATCAAGAAAATACAAAAAAATTCAATAACTCAAAAAATTTAAAAAAGAGTGAGGGTCGAGATTCGTTACCTATATCGCCATACGCCGATCCTGGTGGCAATGGCATGTCTGGATCCCCCTGAAAATATATCCCTGCATAGGGGTAGTCATCAATGGCAACTATCTATCATCACCACCATGGAAAGAAGTCAGCTGGATAAGGGTTGGCCACCCTACCACCCCCTAGTCTACGCATAGCATCTGCCCAACGTCGTTGGTCCAGATCTCGAATCCCATGGAGAGGAACATCCACTCTAGGCCTCAATCCTGGAACACACTCGAAGAAAAACATGCTCAAGATACTGCTGAACCCGAAGCTCCGTACCCTACCTGCCTTACACTCACTAAGCTGGTGTTTCATGTTGCTCAGTAGCGTAGTACTCCAGTCATAGATTGTGGGTCTCATGCACTGCACTGCATAGAACATCAGAGGCCATGAGGCCTGGTGGAGTGATGCTAAGCCAGCTATCCTACCCAGTTTCAATAGTATGGCCTTTAGGCCCAGCACCTGTATAGCATTGGTAGGGACCTGACTCCCCACCTTATCGGTGTTTGGATAACAGTACACTACAATATACTCGTCGATAGTCAGGCCACCCGCTGGCCCACCTCGGGAATGAAGGTTCACCACCTCCCCTCGTCTATAAATACCTATGATAAAGTATATGTCCTCCACCTCTATGGTGAGGGACATCCCATCAATATGGAAAGACTCCGAGTTTGGATCCCAATAGTCTACCAGCATCTGTAGCAGTCTTGGTTTGGACCTCAAACCACCAAGAGCTTGTTGAGCCATTAAATTGGCCCTTACTGCTTCCTCTACTTCACCATGCTCACGCTCTCTCCATTCTAGCACCATCCTGCAAAATAAATTGAAAATTTTCCCATTAGTTTAGTTGAAAATCATATGCGTGGCCTCATACGCGACTGTTTTGAAAACAGTCGTGTATGTACACGGGTTTGAGGTCCTTTTCTACGTATATCCATCCCTATACATGGAAAAAGCCTCGATTTCCATGTGGGCCGCAGCGCTCATTTTGGGATGGCCTAAAAAATTCATTTGACCATGAAAATCTATAAAAATTATGTCAAAATGCAAGAGGAGAGCATGAGTAAATACCTGGAAGAAATGGTTGTGAATTCCGCAGGCTGGATCTCCTGGAATTTGCAGTTGAAAGTCAGAGCTCAAATGGGTAAAAGTTTCAAATGATTTATATTTTTTACTATTTATAGAAAAAATTTCAAATATTTGAAAATTTTTACCCCCTTTCCTATAGTTTCGACATTTTCTAACCATTTTGGACTGTTTTTGACATAATTGGTGTTGTAGAAGAATTTTTTCAGTGTCGTTTCAGCCGTTGGATTGACCCGTTCATGTCGATCTCAGGTATCATGAATAAACTGGCATATAGGTTAGGTTTCACCACCGTTTGCATTTTGCATGACCTTGTGACCAAATCACCATGACCTTAGGTACGAACCCACTCTATTATGTCACGGAACCTTCTTGCTGCTTTAGAAGTGGCATGATACGAGTGGTATAGCTTCACCTTACATGGGTACCCTAGTTAGCGCCTTATTTGCATTTGGTGCCCATGCCAATGGTTTCTCATTTAGGGTGTGGGAGTCCGTTGTATAGTACTGCCATGACATTTTGCAAGAGCCTCATACTCCTCTTGATCTTATACTGGCCTATTTCCCTCAGGACTCCCTCATGTCAAGTTGTGAATGCATTATCATGAGCTTTTCCTGCCTTATTGAGCTTTATGCCGGCTCCCCTGACATTGTGTTTCATCCATATAGCCATATCTTGTCTCATGTCTAGCCATGCAGAGCCATTTTTATATCCTTCGCAGCTTGATTCCCTTTTTACCAGGAGGGGATTTTCCCCCGAGTGTCGATATCCTACACATGTATCCTTGCATTGAGCATAGGTATGTTCCACTTCTTGGAACTAGTTTGTTTTCCCTTATGACACTCGCCTCCTCCTAGTTTGTAACTATAAAGCTAGTTTATTCTTTTTCAAGCTTTTCAAATAATTGAAAAAGTCCAAAAAAAATCGAAAAACCAAAAAGCCGGACAAGGAAAGATGTTATCTTTGGAAGCTGTCGAGTCGTGTCACCTTCGAACATAGCACTGTATATCACATCCATTGGTTGGGTTATAGTTTGACTTTAGGAGCTGTACTCGTTTATCTGAGTTTATCTCCACCAACTGGTTAAGCTTCCAGTCCCTATGGAGCCTCTGTTGATGCCTCCTATGTCACAGAGATGTCCCAATTTGTATATCAAGTCTATGCTGCCTTCATTCAGTCACCATACGCCATTATGCTCTTGTTCGAAGGAAGTTGGAACCTGAGTCGGCCATTCCTCAGTTATCTTGACTTTTCATGTCAGCCCTTCCCGGTACAGTTACTGGTTTGTGCACTTTATGATCGAGTCCTTCCACATTATATAGCTTTGCTGAGTACTTCGTGTTGGATGATGGGGGATGCCTTAATTCCCTCCTTCCAGCGGATTTCATCCCATCGACTTCAGATCATTTATTCTAGGATTGGAGTCTAGAGTCATTTTGAGTGCCTTGAGACTTGCAGTCATTAGTGGCAGGTTCTCTCGCCATCGACAATTTCTTGGGAATACATCAATATCCCTTATCGATGGATCCTTTCAAGTGTTCGACCTCAACACATTTATTCGCACTTGTTAGTTTGCACTCTAGTACCTTGATTCCCATTTTCATTATCGGTGGGTGATCTCGCGTCTGTTAACGGTATACATTAATGACCGGTAATCAGACGATGGACTACTATGTTCGACCTTGACACCTCTATTCACATAGTAGGACATGTACTCATAGCAGTTTGTGTAGAAGACTTTCCATATTGGTGGCATCTCTTATATGCTACCTCCTTGATCATGCCAGTGTTCATGAGATTTCCTCTCGTGACTTGATTCACATTTCCAGCCACTATGGAGATCTTGATCTATTATATATCTTTAGCCATTTTGGAGATCATGGTCCTTTGTTTATCTTCATCATGGAGATTTTGATCTATGTATATTGTACGTGGCGATGACCACATATGTGATATCATGTATTATGCCTATTCATGGCCATTGTACTCTTATGTATCCGAGACTGCTATATGTATTTGCAGTTGTATGCAGATTTGTATTATTGCACTATGTTGATTGGGTGGCTGGTCTTCCATTTGGGATCCTTCATCACTCCACTTCTGGGATGGACTTATAATGTATTTCGGCCATCGTATGACACCTCTGACCTCACACATTAGGGGGCATCTGTTATAGCGGATTTCACCACTCTAGGTGAATCACACTTTTTATGGCCTTCCCCTATCTTGCTGCAGACTCCTTAGACCCTATGGACCACTTTTTGTCCTTTGATGTTTCCTTGATCATCCCTAAAAACACATGAAAATTTATATACGCGACTTTTAAACCTATAAGCACGTACATACGCGGGTTTGACCAATAAAACCACGTACATCGGGATGTGTGCATAATCCAAATCCTTTTGGAGTTTTCCTTGACATGGATCTGACTCATTTGACTCCTGGCCTTCCCTATGCCTTGAGATCGCTTGGATTCGACCTTTCATTACCCCTTTGAAAAGCTATATAAGGAACCCCTTGGTACAGTGAAGGCATAAGAGAGAATTGAGAGCAACAAAACTATAGTCCATTGTTGCCGAAATTTATGCTTGAGTCTGCATCCTTTTGTCCCTTGGAGCACTTTTGTGTTCTTCCCAAGCTTACCATTTTCTTGTAAGCTTTCTATCGAGAGATGGAGGATTGAAGTGGTGGATTCAGTTTCTCTGGTTCGCAAACGTGCCGTCAGAGGTTGTATCTTGTAATCTTTGATTTATATTAATAGAAATATCTTTTCCTATCCAATAATGTGTGTTTGAATGAATATTTTATCCATGGGATCATGTCAAATGCTTTTACATTATTGATTATATATGCTAGAATAGATATAACACCATGATATATAGAATGCTTGTATTGTTTACTTGTTGTTGAGGAAGTAATAGATCAATTCAAGCTAAAGATTGGAAAGCTCAACGGGGATCTAATTCAACCGTCTAGAATAAGGTACGACGTCTGATCCTTTAGTGTTAGACATTTAATTTCTATTGCATATTGGAAAGGATTGATTTCTGGAGTCAAGTTGTCTATTGTGGTACCCCAAGCCATAGGAATTTATCTCCGTAACAGCTATTATATTCTATAAACTTTTATTTGTATCAGTATACTATTACTGCAACTCTAAAGTAAGTTAGTATTTATTTTCCTACATTTTTATTTAGTTACACTAAGTAAAACAGTAAACACAATTAAACCATAACACTATTTTTCATTATATTTTAAACATTGAAATAAATTTTACTCTGTTATCTATAGATACAAAATCCTATTTACTATTTTCATTCTCTTAAGAATTATTTCATCTACTTAAAGCATTCTAACTGTGCTAGTGTATGACTTGGTTTCCACATGTGGAAAAACACAGTTTAAAAATTTATATTTTTTCTATTTCATTATTCTCTAAACAAATTTCATTTCTATAACAATCTAATAAGAATACTAAATCTAACATTTTACAAACTCTGAACTTTTAACATTCATATAGCAGATAAACTAAGATTATTTAACTAAAAACAATAAATTCAAATAGCATAGAACGTGTTGAGGACAAGATGACAACAGCTTTAGGAGGTTGTTCCTCCCTACCAATCTCTTGGAGAGTGCTCAAAAAATGCTTCCTCAGGACCCCCGAGCCTGTTCCTGGTCTTCTTGGCTGAGAACTGGGTGGACAATGCAACTGTAGAACCCTTTGTCAACTGACTAGTTCAATACCTCAATAAAACACTCTGCTCTCAGCAGTATGATCTTCAGCTTAAAAGCTGCAACTAGATCAATTAGTAGTTATCCCCTCAAACACTTTCCAAAATTTCCCTCCATTGAATTTCTCTGAAGTACATTCATTCACCCTGAATGATCACTTCTCTAGAATGAGTAGCCTCAGCTCTCTTCAATGGGAATTTTTATAAAAATTCCTAGGTCTTCTGGGTCAGTTTTCATTAATTGAGCCACCTGCTCTGATTCCACTTTCTTAAGGAATCATGACCACAAATGTAGGGATGTTACCACCTGCAATAGTTGGAAGTGGTTTGAGGATGCTGCCACATGTCAATTTTCTCTCCACCCAGTCTCCTCCACCAATTTAACCAGTAAACACTCTTTTAACAGCTCTCCTAAGCTATTGTCTCCTCATTTATTTATTTATAAATAAAATATCCTGAATTTACAATAAGTATTCTTGACCCCACTGGTCATTAATTACAACTTAGCATAAAATTTAACATAATGTTCCTCAAATAATATAAAATTGTTTTTGCAAAATTGGGGCATGTGACAGGCTGAACCTAAACCACTCCATACCAAAAAATAGAAGGGAATAGGAATGAAGGAGTGGGGAAGAGAAGGTTTGGGTCTCATCTCCCAAGTGTCTGAGGCTCATCACTCAGAAAGGAATGCTCACTTAAGAATGGAACAATAAACACATCAACGAACCTAAGTCAATGGGGTCGAAATTTCTTTTAATAGCATCTTGGGTGACCTGTTTAGCAAGTGGAGGCCAATCGTGACCTGTGAGCCTCAAGTCAACCACCTAGAATCCCTAACCCTATCTAGATAGGTGCCCTCCTTGGGAAATTTGGAATTTAGGACCATGTGGAAATGTTTCGATGTCCAACTCATCCCTCTTATTTAGTAACTGCACCCTCCTTAGACAAAGAGTTGATGCTTTTGTTTATGACAACTTTTTACTTTTCCCTACTTTTGAGACTAAGTCTCCATAAGGAAATTGTTCTCTCCTTTTCCAAAACTTTATTGTTTTTCTCCTTACAGATTTTTTGAGTTCTCCAAGAGGAAACTGTGCCCTCCTTTGCAAAGATTTCCTTCTTTTGTCTCTGGCTTCTTTTCTGTTGCTTTTAGGCACTTTCCCCTTTTCCTCTCTGACTGCTTTTGTCATAGAGTTTAGTCCTTTCTACCTTGGCAAGTTGACTTTCCCAATGCGCCCCCTTGACATGGAAAGCTTATTTCCACCTCATTAATTTTCATAATTAATAATAATGAAGAATAAAAATTAAATACATGCCTCAATAATAATTATTAACAAAATTTCCCTAGGAAGAATAATTAATGTCAATTTGAACCCCTAGGAATTTTAGCATGGTCAACACTTTTAATGATCAAATTGAGGGGGCATGATAGGTTCAGAAGAACTAAGGGATAGTTGAGCCCTACAAAATGGAACTACATCGATGATATGAATTCCAAAAGATAAATGGTATCAGAATGGATCATTATTGTTATATATGATTATTGTTATTATCATGATGTGTGGGATGGTGTGGGGATTTGGAAAATCAACCTCCCAAATTGATTATTCAATGACAAAACCTGAGTGCAACAGTCACTATGTCGATGTAGATAGAGTCCCTTGTTCCATTAGGGGGTTGGAGGAATTACCCACCATTTATCCTCGGAACCCAGAGAAATGGGAGGGTTGTGCTACAATGCACTCCCCAAGGTGTGTGATGATGACTAGTGGGTGTCTGTTGGGGAAGCTTGGTAGATGGATTCGACACTTCCACTTATGGGTTCTAAATGGAATTAGGTCATGTAGTTTCCACTCCATGGTATTCCGACAGAGGAAGGATAGGGTGTGGAAGTTATTTGTGAATTATATAGAAGGAAGTAGGAAGATAGGAATTGCATGGAAGTTTTAGAAGGAAACATAATTAACTATGTGTGTTGAAACCTTTGCTTGATTCTTATTTTATATCTTAGTATATTTTTTTTGTGCCATAGATTATTATGATCTGAGTTAGTGGCTATACATTGCAGACTTATGTTTAAGTATGCGTCAACAAATAGTAACTTATGTGATTTTTTGTGATGTGTGGTTGAGTACTATTAGTGTACCTACATGATGTATCTAAGCATTAGATACATTAGATAACTGGTCTATGTGTGTGTGTGTGTGTGTGCGTGATGCTATTATAACTAGGCCTTAGTGTTTTTTGATTGTGACTACTTACACTACACTTGTCATTTATTAAGTTATGAATTGAAACTAATGTGTAAGTTATTACTAAAAAAAGGTTCAACTGTGATTAAGGTCAATTATAATTATGGTCATCATTAAATAAAGGCTAGTTAATGGTTAGAAAGACTATTATTAAATTGGTTAGTAAATGTTAAATAAGTGTTAATAATGCTAATTGTTGTCAAGAAGATTATTATTAACTTGAATAATAAATATCAATTAAGTTTTAATGATGATTAATTAGTGTTACTAAGACTAATATTAACTTGTTGATAGGTGTTAAATAAGTATTAAAGATGTCAATTTAAGTGTAAATGTAACTAAGAGTGGAATGTTAAATGTGGTAATAGTTCCATGAATCATGATTATGACTAATTATAAATAATTAGGATTAATTATAATTAATTAGAATGTGGTAATAAATAAGTATTAATTAGGATTAATTATAATTAATTACAATTAATTATAATTTATTAGAATGTGATAAATGAGTATTAATTATGATTAATTATAGTTAAGTTTCAATTGCTCAATGTGGCAAATATTTCCATGACAAATCATTAAAGTTAAAAAGTATTAATTACTAATATAAAAGTATTAATTGAGTCTTAATTATAAGAAATGGTTGGTTGTGGTGTATGGTAATAGTAACTAAATGACATTTTAGTATTTTAGTATTTATCATTTTGAAAAGAAAATAATGTACAATTAGAATATCCAATAAATATATTATTGAAAAACATTAAGTTATGCTGAGAAAGCTATCATTTGAGTGTGAAAATACCAATGATTATTTAAATAAATGTTAAACAATATTATTTTATTGTTGTTGCTTGAATATGTCCTTTGTATCGATCCATGACGGGACTGAAAATTAATTAAGGTTGATAGGGTAGATGGGTCAAGTGGTTGAAACATTTAAGGAAGGTATAAGGGCACTAAAGGATGGAGGGAGAGTTGGTGAAGAGGGGGAGTTAGATAAAAGGAGTTGGATGGAATTTTGGAGGGGAGGGGTTTTGCATTGAGGAAATTTTAGAAGGGCAGACTAAAATTTTGAAAGAAGGGAAAGAAATCATAATGGTTGGACTTTGTACTCAAGTTTTGGCCTTGGGTTCCAAGAACATAGTTCTTGGAGCTAGGAAGTCGGTGAGACTTTCCTAGTTGGCGGGGTGGCAAATCGATTTAGTCGGTTGAGTTTTATAAGGATCTACAAAATAGATATAACATATTTATAAATTTTATGTTATTGTGAAAAATGAATACTAACTCAAAAATAATTTGTGAAATGTCATTCACTCCCACTCATTTATACCTTCACTTTTTGTTTGAATGGAAACGAAATATTCGACATAAAAGGAATGAGGATTCCATTCCAACAACACATGTTATTTCAACACAAAAATCAAGGTATGGCCAGATTACATAATCCACTCAATTATTACAAAAGGGATAAAAAAGAGAATCATGTCGTGGATGAGGAGGGTAACAAGCAATCCTCCAACCATCCAAGATGCATCTAATGAACAAGTAAATCTCACTTACTTGTTCATTATATGAGAGCATAGTTGTATATTCTTTATTCTTTAGCAACCTTGCACATTCATGATTATTATTCTTTTAATATTATAATCAAGATCGTATGTTATTTAAAGAAATCATTGTATTCTTTCTCATTGTTGGTTGTGGAGCCTGATCTTCTAGATTCAAAGATTTTATTCTTCAGTTGTGTTTGTACCCCATCTTTACTATACACTCATCCCAACTGGGGGGTGGGGTGGTGGAGCATTGGAATACATTTGTTTATTTTATTGTAGGGTGAAATCATGAATCTGGGTGTCTATTTTGGAGGGGGTAATGAGAAAATGAGTGTTTTTTTTGCAAGTTTGTCAACTTCGAGCAAAGAGAAATTATATTTGTATTTAGAATTTCATTTTGTAGTAAAAAAAAAGGTTGTAGAGAATTTTGTTAGCTTTCTATTGGTTATTTTTTTAGATTTTATTTATTGGCATTTGATATTTCATTTTTGCAAGTATTTGATAACTTACGTTATTAATTAATGAAATTATGATAAATAGTCATGGTTTTATACACCAGTTAATTCATTATTCAACTATTGTTCATTAAAAACAAAATATGTTATGATGATCTAGATAGAGTGTACTAACATCTGTCTATAAGTTTGTATCCAACAAATGCATGCAATAATTATTAGAATTTTTTGAAGTGGACCAATCTAAAAAAATAGCATAAAACTAACATATTTAGTTTGACATAGCATCTTCCCTAATTTCCAATTCAAAACAAACAAACAAAAACTAAAAGTACCATTTTGAAGACAACACATCAATGTTGGGGACCATGATTTTTCCAATTTTTTTCATCGTGTCTTTAACAAGTTATTAAATTTTTATTTCAATGAATTATATTAAATTTTGAAGCAATCCAGACACGTTCTAAGAAATATAATAAATAAAATTAGTGGATCACACCAAATTCAACAAAATTTGCATCTATTGAAAGTAGATTGAATTATGCAACTAATGGTATTATTTGTGAAGACAAATTGTAAGTATTTGATATGATTCAATCTCTCTGAAATTGGAACAAGAATCAGAAATGAAATAAAATTCCATTTCTGAAAATTTACACATTTTCACCTGAACAAATATTTCGGCCGAAAGTTACTTTTAACGGATACCGTTAATTTTAAAGTTAGAAAGTTAAAAAGTTAGTTCTTTCTAACTTTAAAGTTAACGGTATCCATTAAAAGTAACTTTCGGCCGAACAATTATTTCGACTGAAAGCTAGTTACAGAATATGGATTCGGGAAAATTATTCGCACGGAATAAACACCCATAATCATGATTTCACCCTCTAGCATTGTAAAACAATCTATGTGATTGTGTGAAAGAGATTGTGTGAGACAGAAGAGGAAGTGCAATGGGGTTGTTGTAGGTTGCATCCCTTCATTTTGTTGGATGGTATAATAATAAAGGACTAGGAATGTATGTGTGGATGTAGCCCATCTTGGGTGAAGCGCATTATATTGGTGTCTCTCTTGTAATGTGTTTAATATTTGCATCTTGTTTGATTATTTAATTGTTTAATTATTATTTCTCTGCGATCCTTTTTTTCTAACAATTGATATAAGAGCCAAAATGTCTATTTGGATGGTAAACTCATAGGAAATAAGGGTTATTGGTTCAAGTGGGAGCAATGGAAGAAGAAGGAAAGTTTAAGGTTGATAAATTTAACAGCCAAAACTACTAGTTATGGAATATGGAAATGGAAGATTATCTATGCCAGAAGGATCTATCCCAACCATTGGGAGGAAAAACAAACAAAACAATGACTATGAAGGATTAAGAATGGGAGATTCTTGACAGAAAGGAAATGGGAACAATACAGTTGTGCGTAGCTTCGTCGGTGGCTTTCAATATCTCAAAATAAAAGACAATAGAGGGTGTGATGAGCTCATTGGATAATATCTATAATAAAAAAACCTCAGCTTCCAACAAGATATTTTTGATGAAGCATTTATATAATATGAAGATGTTAGAAGGTGGATATCTTACTGACCATTTAAATGAATTTAATACACTTACTAGTTAGCTAAGTTCTGTAAAAGTGAACTTTAATGATGAGGTTAGGGATCTTATAATCTTGTGTTCGTTTCCAAAAATAAAAAATAGCTTGGTCATGGTTGTAAGTAACTCTGTCCCTAGTTCAAACACTCTTAAATTCGATGAACTTGTTGGTGTTGTTCTTAGTGAGGAAATGTGAATAAAAAGCACAAGTGAGACATCAGGCAATGCGTTGACCATGGAGATTAGGGGAAGACAAAAGGAGAGAGGAAGGATCCTAGGTAATTGCAGCAAGTCTAGAAAGGGAAGATCCAAGTCTAGATTTGGAAAGATAGAGTGTTGCAACTATGGTAAGAGAGGACATCTGAAGAAAGACTATAGAGCTCCAAAGAAGAAAGGAGACGAGCACTTGGAGACTACTCGAGAAGAAATGTAGCGGATGATGTGTTACAATATGATTTGATCCTTGCATTAGATAATACTAGAGATTACTGGGTAGTAGATTCAGGGGTTCATGTCATGCTACACCCCATAGGAAATTCTTTCATGATTATGTTCCAGGTGAATTTGGACATGTTTTATTAGGGGATGATGAACCATGTAAAATTATTGGAATGGGTAAGGTATGGATTAAGTTAAATAATGGAAATGAATGGATGCTAAAATATGTAAGGCATATTCCTACTATGAAAATAAATATGATCTCAATAGGGAAGTTGGGAAATAGTGGTTCTTTGTCTACGTTTGGGAAAATGTGGTGGAAGATCACTAAAGGATCATTGGTATTAGAAAAAGGAGATAGGATAGGTATGTTGTATTTATTTCCTCATAATAATGATTATTCTATCTTTGTAGCTTCCACAAAAACAAGTGCAACATTGTGGAATCATAGGATTGACCACATGAGTGAGAAGGGGTTGCAGATTCTCCACTCAAAGAAATTGCTTCCAGATCTAATGTAGGTAATTTTGGAATTCTGTGAGAATTGTGTTTATGGAAAACATGAGAGAGTTATATTTCTCAATTATAAGAAACAAAAGAAGAGTGAAAAGTTAGAGCTTGTGCATACATATGTATGGGGATCGACTCAGGTACAATCTCTTGGTGGCTCTCATTATTATGTTACTTTTATTGATGATGAAACTATAAAAACTTGGGTTTATTGCATTAGACAGAAATTTGATGTGTTTGCTACTTTTAAGAAGTGTAAAGCTTTGGTTGAGAATGAGACAGGAAACAAGCTGAAATGTCTCAGATCTTATAATGGAGGTTAATACTGTAGCAAGGAGTTTGATAGTTATTGTTCATATAATGGGATTCACACAGAGAAGATAGTCCCTGGATTACCACAAGAAAATGGTGGGTCAAAAAGGATGAACAGAATGATCATGGAACATGTAAGGTGTATGCGATTGCATGCAGGGTTTCCCTTACAGGTTTGGGATGATGTTGTAGATATTGATGTTTATTTAATAAACAGAGGGCCTTTAAGCACTTTGGATGGTGGGGTTCCAAAGAAGGCATGGAAAAAAAAGGTAAACTACTCATTTCGAAGAAATTTTGGTTGTAAATCATTTGTCCATATTGATAAATAAAATAGAACAAAGCTTGAGGCTAAATATAAGAAATGTACCTTTATTGGATACGGGGTTGATGATTTTGGTTATTGCATATGGGATTATGAAAATCACACAATAATTAGGAGTAGAGATGTAGTATTCAATGAAAAGGTTATGTACAAATATCAGTTACACAGAAAGAAAGAGGAAAAGGAAAACACGGAGTATACAATGCTTGATGAAATCAAAGAAAATGAAGTTCCAAATGAACCAAAAAATCAAGAGGAGTAGAAGGTACCTAAAACTCTTGCAAATGTAAGAAGATATACGAGGTTAAGTAGACCCCCTGAATGGTTCTCTCCTTCATTGTATTATTTATTGATGATTGATTCTGGTGAACCGGAATGTTATGAAGAGGTAATGCAGGTAGAAACTAGAAAGAAGTGGGAGCAAGCCATGAATGAGGAGATGGAATCATCGGTAAGAAATTAGACTTGGGATTTGGTTGAGTTTCCTACAAGAAAAATAGCATTGCCAAATAAATGGGTTTCAAGGTTGAAGGAAGAAGATGAAGGAAAGAAGCGATACAAGGCTAGACTTGTTGTAAAAGGGTTTGCACAAAAGAAAGGTATAGACTTTGATGAAATATTTTCTCCTATTGTTAAAATGAATTCAATTAGGACTATTTTAATTCTAGTGTTGGTAGAATATTTGCATCTTAAACAGTTAGATGTAAAAACAACCTTTCTCCATGGTAATTTGGAGGAAGAGATTTATATGCAGTAGCCACGGGGGTAAGAGGTCAAAGGGTGTTATATAATTATACCACCTAGTACCATGTTCACATACACCTAGAAACAAAATTTGTTTGTTTTGTACTTATGCTATATGGTCCAAAACTAGGTTGTGTTGGTCAAGCAGGGTCCTTTAGTGTTTTGGACACATTAATGCACCCAGGTGCCCATATTTGATCATTATGGTTACACATACACCCTATTTTATGAATTTTTAGTCCTTAGTATGCTCCCACTTCATAAAATAGGGAAAATGATTGACCAAAGGATCCCATGCATGGTATTTTGGTGTTTTTGGCTCTTTTGGACCACTTATTGTTGCTTAGAGCCACTCCCAATCACCCATGCACTCCACCACGCCAATCCAACCCTAATTTAAGTCCTATAATGCTTAATCCAAGTTCACGAATCCATTCGTGACCATTTATAGTGGTTTTGGAGCTCATTGGACAACCTAGGGGGGTTTGAGGTCCAATATAAGCCTACCACATGTATGCATTCAATTTTCATCCAAAGGATACAAATTTTCTCCTATTATATTATTAACATGTTCCATAAATATTTACATGCTGGAAAATGATAATAAACTCAGTTATTGGCACCATTCCTATGTGTTAATTTTTCTCTTTTCATTGTTTTCTGCATAATTTGTCAATATATTGAGTTGTGAGGATTCCTTTATCTTGTATATCTTGTTGTGAATAATATTTTTACATGGAATTATATATATTTGGAGCTTCAAATCTAATTCATAAATTTTGAGTTGCTATCTAGGGTTTCTTCTAGGAAAATTCGAGTGTTTGCATTGCAGGTAGTTCCAATGTCTTTGTCAATGAGTGCGCAAGAAGAAATAGAGAAGCACCATGTATTGATTACCCCATTCAATTATTTTTAATGGAAATCCTCAATGGTGATCCACCTAAGGTTGAAATGCCTCTATAGAGTCACCATGGGGATTGAGAATGAGCCCAACTCTGCTGTGGAAAAATTGAAGTACTTCAACAAATTGGATGAGGCATTAAGGATGATTTGTCTCAGTATCTCGAGGGATATTCTCTTGTAGACAATATCACGACACCAAACAATTTCTAGATCAAGCTTGAGTCACTATTTAGGAATACTAATGAGATGAGAGGACACCAATTCGAAAATGAATTGATCTCACTGAGCCCAACTCACTTTGAGATGATCTAGGATTTCTTCACAAAGTTCAAATTGTTGGTGCTTTAGATGAAACAATGTGGCATTTACAAGAAAGAGGAGCAGTTGATCTTGTCCATTATTTTGAAGCTATCCCTGAGTACTCAGTTTTTGTCTCCACATTCCACTCATGCAAGCTAACAGTTGGAAATTGGAGAATGCCTTCACTAGAAGACTTCATGGATTCTTTAACTCAAGAACAAGACAAACTGGTGCAAATGGGTACCATCAAAAACACCAAGGATCAATCCCTTGATACAAGAGTTTTGAATCAAGCCAAATATAATAATAAATCCAAGGATTCGAAGCAGCAAGAGAAGAAGAAGCAAGAGAATCCCAAATCTTCATATGGTGGTTCGAATCCTTGCAAGGACAAAGAAAAGAAGAAGCAAGAGAAGACAAAATGCACTTATTTTCACAAAGGTTGGGATCCAAAGAGTGCATGCATGAATAAAACCATTCACATGATGGTGCAAATCCTTGATAAGAACAACATCCCACTACCAAAAGGTGGAAGGAAGAAAGAGGGAGGTTCAAGCTCGGAGAACAAGGATAGATGTCATGCTTTGGTTGTTGGATCTTCAGGCTCTTCTTCCTTCATCAGAGATTCAGGTGCCTCAAGGAACATGGCTTCCATGCAATATTTGTTCTCATCCTTACATCCTTACAGTAGTCCATCCATCCTCGTGGGTGATGATTCTAAGATCACAACCAAAGGGATTTGCAGGATCGATCTATACAATGGGTGCTTCAACAATGTGTTTTGTGTGCATGATATTGCAATGAACCTACTCTCTTTATATAAAATGGCACACATAGGTACATCCAAGAGATTAACATTTACTCAAGATGATTTCGATATCTCATAAATCTCTACATGCCAAGTTGTTGCAATGGGTTTTGCCGACCATGATTTGAGAATGTATAAGTTCTCTCACTTCCTCCCTTACTCCCAAGGGAATGCGCTCTTATCGCATGATAATGAGACCAAAAATTTGTGGCATGACATATTTGGACATCTCAATTACAGGTACCTCTAAGCACTAAGCAAGGAAAACATGGTTGATGTAATACCCCATTTTGACCCTTAGGATATATTAGCTTTTAATGTAAATATTGTATACATGTGATGTATGTTTTCCTAGCGTGGAGCTCAAGGCCAAGGCCCCACTAGTGGATGCTCAAATTTTTATTTATAAGGAAAGTATTAGATGTTATGTTACCCATGTGCTATTAAGCCATGGATCATTGAAAAAATGATGTAAATAAACACCATGCAATAAAATACAAAAAATGGATATGGAAGCAACTAATGAGAAGGGGCCATGTGTATCCACTAGGGAGTGGTGAGAGGGTGTGGGATTGAACCGTAGGTTGTCGACAGGGTATGGGCTTAGTTTTTCATTCCCATTCCATTGTGGAAGATGGTAGTTTCAGTTTCCATACATTACACGTGCCCAGCCGTAACAAGAAAACCCAAAATCGCAACTTTGCAAGAACCCACGTTTTGAAGAGCCAAAAACACATAGAATTGGTATTTGACAGTGAAATCCAATGGGGGATGGATAGATATGAACCTTGGGGCTCATTTGAGAGTATTAAATACCCATAAATACAGTGACAGGATGAAGTTATTTGATGGAAGAATTGTGATAAATACAAGGGTGAATGTTGGAACGAAGGATTGGATTGCTTGAATTTAGCTTGAGATGTATGTAGCTCTGTGATTGAGATCACTGGCTTAGCATCCTCCTTCTTTGTTATTGCATGCTTGATAAACTGAACTGTGTGTGGGATTATCATGACTGGTTGAGTGAAACCATGGCTTTGAGTGATCCTATTTAGTTCCTCCTTAGTGGATACACATCCCAGCTCGGGGGTGATCTCTCTACGGAAAGAATATAGGCTGGACAGAGATCTATGGTTTGGTGGAATGTTGCTCTCACCTAGCCAGTTGTTGGATAGTTTCATCTTAAAGATAAGTATTCTCTGTGGTTTAAATTGTGATCATTTTGTTTTATGTTCTTCATGTTTAATTACTCATGTTAATTGAATGATATGATTATCCTAAGCTAGTTGACATGAATCCTGTGCATAGAATGAGAATGGGATTGATTATTGTATGGTTGTCTCATTATTATTTCTGGAAGGAAATAGGCTGATGTACTCCCTTTTGCATGTGTGTTATTATGTTTATTCCATTGTGTTTATATTGATATGCATGATAAAATGGTGTGTGGATAGTGTGTAATTCCATTGTGTGTATTTAGAATGATCTGCACGCATAAGATTTTATTTATCCATGAATTTCTTACTAATGGATGGGGTTGATATTAACAAATAAGCCCGGGATGTTGGGTCATGTTTCCTCCCTTGCAATGAATTGACGAGAGGGGACGTGACAGAGTGGTATCAAAGCTTTAGGTTGCAATATTGGGCCACTATGGGCCAAGGTTGAGCAACTGAGAGAGGCAAAATTACCCCTGTGTTCAATAGTCAAAATACAGAGAAAAAAAATTTAAATTTTTTTTAAGAATAAAAAAAACTCCCCTCTGAGTGGCGCTTGAGGAATTTGAAGTAGAGCCGACACGGTGGCTATGTTGCCTGAAGGGATTTGACGCGGTAGTTGCATTGTCCAAAGGGATCTGCAATAGCAGAGACTTCATCAGAATCTTTCTGCAGTGGTAGGTACAAGTTTGAGTTCGAGCCAACAAACAGATGGGCCATGGCGGTGGATGAAAGTTGCAGATTTACCCGCAATGGTGGCGTATCAAAGAAAGGCAATGAGCCAAAGAAGAAAAATTGTTCAAAATTTTTTCTAAGTGTTGATGCAGTGGCTGGAAGTTGAAATTTTTTCTGATGCAGTGGTGACTAGAAGAAGATGGAAGAGCCGCTATAGAGGCTGAAAATCAGAAAAGTATCCACAACGATGGTGGCAGGAAAAAGAAATGTGAGCCGACGTATGGCGGGAGAAAGAGAAGGAAAGAGTCGATGCAGCGGTGAGTGGAAAAAGAAGCTAGAGCCGACACTGTGGCGGGAAGGAAAAGGAAAATAAATCCAGTGAACGGTGACCGAGAAAAGAGGAACAAGCCGCTACGGCAGCTAGGAACCAAAAATCGAGCCGCTACGCGGCGGATGGAAAATGAAGAGGGAGCCGACAACAGCGGCGGTTGAAAGTTGATGAAGGAACTGCTACGGTGGTGGAGAAAAGATGAAGTGGGATCTGCTACGTCAGCGGGTAGGAAAAGAGGAACAAATTGCTATGGTAGGTGAAATTCAAAAAAAATTCCGATGTAGCAAAAGGAGACGTTGGAAGGAAAATGAAATTTGCTCCGAAACAAGGGGTCTGAAAAGTGAAAAAAGGTAGCATGGCTATGCACTAGATTGCATGAAATCGAATTATTTACAAAAAAAAAAATTTAAAAATGAGGGCGCTTCCCTCAACCCGCCCGATAGTGGCGTCAGGAAGCCACAAGGGGGTGAGCCCCCTTGACCCCCATCGTCCCCCTGAGACAGTCATTCTTTGTGAAAGAAAATTATGTGTTTTGACAAAGTTATCAATATGATATTTTTCCAGATGAAGGTAAGTAATTATGAATTCATGTGAATGATTATGCAGCTAACAATTTGGTTTATCAACACATTTTGTAGAATCATAGTCACCTTCAAAGGCAGCATTCCAGAATACAGTTGTGTGTAAAAGTGCAGAAATTTGGTGAAAATTGGCATTTTAGAAGTAGTGTAATTTTCACACCCGAAATCAAAATGGAGCATGTGGATAGGCATTGGAAAGCTTAACCAGCAGAAAATAGTGGAGAATCACCAAAGTTTGAATGAGATACCATGAAATTGAATCAGCTATTATGTGGAGGAGGAAATTTCATGCAAATATAAGGGATTGGAAAGGGAAAATTCCATAACCCCTGTCTTGCTAATGATATTTATATTTTATAAGCTTTGTGTACATAAAATTATGGCATGGGAATGCTGAAACTGCAGAGATTAGATGGATGGCATGAATATGTACTAGTTGGCATATTCATAAACAATGCACAGTACATGAGAATATATTTGTTTGTATGCATATCATATTACATATTGGTAAAAGTAGTGGGATTTTACATATGCAATGAATCACTAATGGTAAATATTGTGGTTGATAATCAGTATTGGTTATGGTATTGGTGGTAAGACCAACGACAACAGGAGCATGGTTGAAGATGTGATGATGTTGTTGCATGTGACCAGCAACCTTATGAAAAAAGGATAAGGAAACAAATCCATGATCAAGAAGTTGGTGGGTGAATTCTGTAATCTTCTGTAAGAGACCAACTAAAATGGTAACATCAAGGGTGTAAATGGGAGCCATGCAGGTAATGGTTTAATTATGATTATTGCATAAGTGTTGAAAGGGGATTGGGTAAGAATCCATTGAACCATATTTAGTAATCATAGAATGGTATGCATTTATGATTGAAATGAATTCATGTGAATGACATTCATATAAAAATATATCATGCCCTATGTATGCTTGTTATGAGCTTAACAAGTGAGGACTAGTGGTCCTGATTATAGTAATGCATCCTATATGAAGTAGTCATGGTTAGGCCATGTGGGAAATTCAAACCATAAAGTAAGTAATTCAAACCACAGGAGAATCTAGGAGCATTAGTGAGGTTCACAAATCATATTTGGGTGCAAGATTCAGCAAAAACCATCAAATTACAGTTAAATTACACACAATGATAGTTGGAAACAAGATAATTTTGGAATATCTAACTCTGAACTTGTTATTAACAGATTTATAAGTACATCATAAGAGTTTTGAATGGATTTGGAAGCCAATTGTGAGAAAAAATCCCAAAATTTTCAAATTGGCATCAAACCCCCCTATGTGGGCCAATCTTGTCCCAAATCTCTCCAAATGGCCACAAATTTCTGAAGTGGCATGGATGATGTGTTTTGGGTCAATGATTACACCTTGGAAAATGTGGGCGTGGAAAAATGGATGGTTTAGAGTCTCAATGCAACATTAATTGCACCAAATCAAGCCAAATTTGGGCAAAACCCCACTCTAGCACCCCAGGTCAACTTGCCTGTCCACATTCAATGAATGGGAGCACACCAGAAATTATTGTTGTGCATATGTGGCTGGATGAATAGGATAGAGTACCCATGTGGGTCATATAACCTCAACTTGACATGGCATATGTCCACCTAAGCACCCCTAGTCTACCTCATAGTGTATTAAAGCTTTAAAAAGAAATAAAATTGAATAATTAGTGTAACTAAGATACTAATGATGGATTACTATTATAACACCCTCCCTTAATCCAAAAACTAATTATTCTCTCAAAATAATTAAGTCCTTGGAAACAATGGCTCAAGTCACCTCAAGTACATAATCAAAAATTTCAATTTTAATTTGTCCGTGTGAACCAAGGAAGGAAGGAAAACCTTATGGGAAAAACCTCCCATCAAGAATGAACATGGGGCTGGACCTGCAATGATATAACATAAAATTACCATCCTTCACTCACCCTAATCAAATATCTCAAGTAAGTGAAGGTCTTCTCGGTGAAAGCCTTGGTAAAAACATCGGCAGTTTGCTCGGTGGATGGGCAATACTACAGTGAGATCACCCCATCATGCACTAAGCCCTGAATGTAATGCATGTGAATCTCTATGTACTTTGTCCTCTACCTCTATACTGGATCAGTAGATATCTTGATGGCACTCTTATTATCCATCCAAATTTTAGTTGGAGAATCAATTCTGACACCAAACTCCTGAATAATTCCCTGCAACCAAACACACTGAGTTGCAGCATTGACTATTTCCTTGTATTCAGCCTCTGCTGCTGAAAGAGAGATGGTGTGTTGTTTCTTAATTTACCAGCAAACAGGACCCTCAAAAAACATGAAGACAAAACCTGATTTTTACTTTCTGTCAATTGGATCACTGGACCAATTTGAATCAGAAAATCCAACTAGTTGAAGTGAGGAACTAGCTATGTAATGCACTCCGAATTTCTTTGTTCCTTGGACATACTGAAGAATTATTTTGGAAGCCTTTTAATGGATCTCATTTTTCTGGTTCATGTGTATTGATACATCACTCATAGCATAATACAAATCAGGTATTGTATGAGTGAGGTAGAGCAAGCTTCCCACTAGTTGCCTATAAAGTGTGATATCCACCATTGGGGAATTGCCAAATTCATGCAATTTAATACTAGAAAGAAAGGGAGACTTAGCTACCTTACAGTCAGCCATATTAAACTTCTTCAGCAATTCTGAAGCATACTTTGGCTGCCTCAGCATACTTTGGGCCTAGATGGTGATTCATATACAGCAATATCATCTTCAGAAACATTCATATCACAATTATCAGAAAGAATAGAGCATGTGTCATCACTTACATCTTCGAATGGTTGAGGAGAGGAGCAATCCCCCAGTGCAAGTTCAAAGTCTGGAATTGGCTCTTCTTCGAATTTGACACTTCTTTCAACAAAAGGTTTGCCAGTGGATGTGTGAAATAGCTTGTACCCTATGGTCTCCTCACCATATTCAACCATGAGACACTCCTTTCTTTGTGGCTGCAAGGCTATCCTCTTCTCTGAAGGAATTCTTGCCCATTCTTTTGTCCCGAATATCCTAAAATTCGAGACATCTGGTTTTTCACCAAAACATGCCTCGTAGGGTGTCATCCCTTTCACTGATGTGGAAGGCTCTATTTTGAATGTGATCAGCATAGCTGATGGCTTCGGCCCATAGATTTTTATTAAGTTCCCTCACTTCTATCATTCAAATTGCCATCTCTTTGAGAGATCTATTCTTTCTCTCTGCCACACCATTTTGTTGTGGTGTGTAGGGAGTTGAGTGTTGCATTTGGATGCCACACTCCTCACAAAGTTGCTATAGGTTCTTATTCACATATTCCTTTCCATTATCAGTCCTAAGGACTTTGATCTTCTTCCCACTCTGATTCTCTATTAGTGCTTTCCAAACTTTGAGTTGCTCAAACACCTCAGATTTAAATTTCAGAAAATACACCCAGAAAAATTGAGAGTAGTCATTAATAAATGTAAGCACATACCTACATCCACCATATGAGGGAGTGGGTAGTGGACCAATAAGATAAGAATTCACCAACCCAAGTGGTTGTGTTTCTATCCTTTCCTTCCCCTTCTCATATCCCTGCTCGGGATGCTTCCCAATCACACATCCAATACATGCTCCAGTAGATGGTTAAATTTGTGGAAGACCTTCCACCATTCCTTCTTTGTGCAATGTTTGGAGATTTCTGTAATTCATGTGGCCAAACCTCTCATGCCATATTTTGGAAACTTCATTGACATGTGAGTGAAGTGCTTGATCACTAGAAGTAGGGAGGAAATTAGATAATTTGTACATTCTCTAATGATGATCAGCATACCCAAATGCAACAACTTGGTCTGTTGAGATTTTCAGAAATCTCTACAGAGTCAGGAGTAAAGATTACTCTCTTTGGCTCTCCTGTATGGGTCATCTAGTAGACTGACAGCAAATTTGCTGCAAGGTTTGGTACATACAGTACATCACTGAAGAACCCATGGTCTAAATCAATTCTCCCAATCCCTCTAGTCTGGAGTTCAAAATCATCTCCCGTTCGAACTACTAGGCCAGCATTCAAACTCATGGAGGAGAAGAATTCTCTCCTGGATACCATATGCTTGGAATCACCTGAATCAATAATAAAGGATGAGAAATTAGAAGTACCTGCCACTAATGCATGACATTTCTCCTTTCCTTCACTTGAACTGGAGTTTCCATCTTTCTTCCTAGCAGTGTCAGGAACTAGAATGTTTTTCTTCTCCAGCAGCTGGGCCATGGTGTCTATGGTTTTCTTCATGCATGAGCTTTCTGGATGCCATCCCTTGTGGAAATAAGAGAATTTGGCCTTCTCTTTTCCTTTCTTGTCCTTTTCTTTGGGTGGACTCATAGCTCCTTCACTGGATTTGGTTTTTTATGATTTATTCTTGTCCGACAACTTTGAATTCTTGGACTTGGGTTTTCCCTTTGCTGAATTCGAAACCCCCACTGCTAGTGCTTGATCTTTGGTCTTGATGGAGCCCATTTGGACCAATTTTTCCTACTCTTGAGTGAGTGACTCCATGAAACTTGCCAGACTTGGAATTTTCCAGTTTCAAAGGGTGATTTTTCCTAAGTGAAATGTGCTCACAAAGACTGAGAACTCTGGCCCCAACTTCGAAAGTATAGACAAGATCAGTTGATCTTCCTTCTTCTCAATCCCACATTGTTTTAAATACAATACAAGTGATTTGAACTTGGTGAAGAAGTCCTGGATTGTATCATAGTGCACTTGGCTCAAGCTTATCATCCCATTCTCAAGCTGGTAACCACGTAGATCATCAGTTTTTCCAAATAGAGACTCAAGCTTCTCCCAAACCTCCTTTGGTGATGTCAAACTATCAAGGTGGAACAAAAACTCTCTTGAGATTCTCAGACACAGCAAACCATATGCTTCATCCAATTTGTTAAAATACTTGGCTTTTTCTACAACAAAATTTGGTTCTACTTCAATGCCCATAGTAACTCTGAAAAGCCCCTTGGCTCTCAATTGAATCACCATCTCTACCTTCCATTCAAAGAAGTGAAAGGTGTTAGCATGATGTGGGTAGCCTCCATTACTTCCTATGCTGATGGTGGTGAATTTTCTAACTGGGTTACACTTGGCAATTCGATTTTATTTGGAATTCACTAACAAAGCAGGTCAAATCCACTAAGAATTTGGTCTGCAACTCAAAAATCTCCAACCAGCTCTAATTCCATGTGAGAAATTTGAACCATAAAGGGAGTAATTCAAACCATAGGAGAATATAGGAGCGTTAGTGAGGTTCACAAATCAAATTTGGGTGCAATATTCAGCAAAAACCATCAAATTACAGTTAAATTACGCACAATGATAGTTGGAAACAAGATAATTTTGGACTGTCATTAGAGGAAATTTGGGGTCTAAAACGGGCCTCCTAAGGAAAATAATAAAAAAAGCCACATCACACTACAAATATGCCATGTCAGATTAAATCTAATGAAAATATAATGACAGTCAACCTAAATCATCTCATTAATGGTAGTTGACAACTATATTGAGTTAATGTAGAGTTGAGAGATATTGGTCTAAAATATTAATGAAATATTTAGATTCTTGTGCACACACAATAAATGATAGGAAACTTTTGAATTTTATATTATTTTTTTTTAAATGAATAGATCACTACTTTTTATATATTTAATAAATGTAAAACTCAAATATATTTATTTATAATGAAAAATATAATTATAATAGTATTAAGAAAATAAAAAAAAATCACTATTATTTTTTTAAATAATTTTATATTAATTCATATAAAAAATATTACATCACATAAAATAAAAAACAATAAACCATGTATATTCATATTATTTTTTATATTAATATTAAAAAAAATAAAAATAAAAAATAAAAAAAAATTGTGGTTTAATGGGTAGGTAGGTAAGAGAGATAAAAAATAAAATCAAATTTTATTATAATTTTAGTAACATTAAAAATACTTTTTATTTTTTATTTTGTTAGTATTTAAATGTTTTATTTATTTTTGGATGTAATAATTAAATATATATATATATATTTTTAATATTATTTAAAAATATTAAAAATACTAAATATCTTTTATTTAGTATTTCAGGATAAGTCTATTTAAAATTAAATATTATTTAGTTTTTAGTATTTCAAAATGCTTCCACTACAATTTTAATTAATACAAAGGTTATGTTTTAGAGGAGTTGGAAGTAGTGATCAAATAAAATATTCTATATTTATTAGTTAAAGTTTATTTATATTATTTCGAGGTGATCTTTTCAAGAATTTAACCAATGTGAGGTTGATATGGAGTTAGCTATTGTCAAATAAAAATATGACACATAAGCATTATGTGTCCAACTCAACCATAATGGTTGACCAAAGATATTGAAATTCTATTGGTTTAAAAATTCAACTCAATCCAGCTCATCCATGGCACAGTTTTTTATAAGGCCCATTTTAGACCCCAAATTTCCTCTAATGATAACTCTGAAATTGTTATTAACAGGTTTATAAATACATCATAAGGGTTTTGAATGGCTTTGGAAGCCAATTGTGAGCAAAAATCCCAAAATTGCCAAATTGGCATCAAACCACCCTAGGTGGGCCAAGCTCGACCCAAATCTCTCCAAATGGCCACAAATTGCTGAAGTGGCATGGCTGATGTGTTCTGGGTCAATGATTACACCTTAGAAAGTGTGGGTGTGGAAAACTAGATGGTTTAGAGTCTCAATGCAACATTAATTGCACCAAATCAAGCCAAATTTGGGCAAAATCCCACTCTAGCGCCCCAAGTTAACTTTCATGTCCACATTCAATGAATGGGAGTGCACCAACAATGATTTTTGTGCATAGTGGCTGGATTACTAGGCTATATTACCCATGTGGGTCATATAACCTCAACTTGAGATGGCATATGTCCACCTAAGCACCCCTAGTCCACCTCATAGTGTATTAAAGCTTAAAAAAGCAATAAAATTGACTAATTAGTGTAACTAAGGTACTAATGATGGATTACTATTCTAACAAGCCATAATATATTTGAATGCATAGCATTCATGAATCAATACAAGGTAGCATTGAGTGGATGTGCATTAAGAGATTTTATAAATCTTGTAGTTATGCATTGAGTGAATGCATATGAAAAGTTTGAGTAAATGTCGTAAATGTGCATGCCTAAGCGTGGGTGCACATGTTGTGAAGCATTTCATGAATGAAGAGGGATGGTGTGTGTGTGTTATTGCAAACTAAATAATGAATGAAATGATGAATTGATGATAATCCTAGGATCATTTCATGGGCTGTTATGAATGTAGAATAGTAAATGCATGAAGAGGGTAGTCATGTTTGATAGGCTGTCGGAATTCTCTATGGAAGGAAAAAATTGTATAAATGATATGACTGTGAAATAATGAGTATCTAAAAGTTTCATTTCAATTGCATAGATGATGTGACTATACCTTGCAATTTTGGTATGATAATGATTCACATGAAGTAAATGAGTTTGGTGATATTGATATGTTAACAGCTGGAAGTGTTTGAATTCTGGAGTGTTATAATTCTGAAAATGCTTCAGTGATTGTTGCGGCAATGAAATATTATATGCATAGAGACTTAAAAAGTGTTTGGCTGATTGAAGTTCACACTGCAGGTAGAATGTTTTGGGCATGGAAATTTTGGTAAGTCCATGACGAAGGCTGTAATCTACCATGTGAAAGAACCAAACCTCATCAGAAGAGTCTCATGGTTGTAAAAATAGTTTATTTGTAGAATGGATTGTCAATATGGACTTGTAGATTTCATATTTTAGAATTTGTTGATAATTATTAATCACCGTTGGATTGCATAGAATTGTGTCAGGAGGACGTATTGTAAGTGGATGTTCATGTTATGCTATTAAGCATAAAATTATAATGGGAAGAGTGGTGCCACTTACAAGAGACAAAAAATATGAGGATAGCCTCATTGCTAAGCAAATCAATTTCTGTCGTAGACAGAGTTGAAAATTCTTATTGAATTTAATTGTTAGTCCCATTGATTGGTTATGGAATAATCAGATTTGAATTGTATTGTTAAATGATGGTTATGGTTTGGCTACTTGATAAGTGTGCCAGGAATACACATTGCAGGAAGACCATGTGTGATGGCCTGCATGAGCCAAACTTCATGGGAAGGATCCCATATCTTGGAAATGGGTTTCAGGTGAAACTCCATTGGATATTTTGGAAATGTCCAATCTGCACTACATTACTAGTAAACAATATGAGTGAGATGGTAAATATTATGTTAGTAAGACATATGTCGGATATGGAATGTAAAAAGGAGTTGGGATGGCAAACCGAGGGACTGTCAACTCATAGAAGGGAACCCTCATTCCCATTAATGAAGAAAGACTACATCTACACATGGATAAGTGTTCTGTGACCTAGATAATAATATGCATGTCTAATTATGCAGAGCATGTTTTGATTATATTTCCATTATAGCATACTGCTTGAGTATGAATAGGGCCTACATGGCTCACATCGGAAAGGGGTGCACACTTCCCCGATGTTGGGTCATGATAGGGTTTTCAATATTGACTACACCTTAGGGAGTGGATGCATTCCTGGTGTTTCAATACTTTATAGTGAAAGTTTTGAAATATGGTTACAATTTTAGAGCAATAACACTGATGAGTTTTCTTATACTACTTGTGGTGTCATCCTAAACATATGCAATTTGGTGTTGCACACTAAAGAAGCAAAGTAAAAGGTTGTTGTGAGGGGTTGCGGTGGAAGGGTTGATGTGTATGAAAGTATGTTGTTGAGGTTGTGGAGGTTTTATGGATTTTGATGAAGGGTTGTGAAGGTGTTCATGAAGGGGTTTTTATATTCCTAGGGCTCCATGGTAGATCCTTGACCTAGAAATGGTTGTGGTAAAGTTTCCTTCCTCGGCGTGAAGGTGTACTGGTTGGACATTAATTATTTTATGTTGTGGAGTAGCCTGCGTGCTGGCATAACATCTAATTCCATAGGTGATCCCAAGGCTTGAAAAGCAAAGCAGGACCCTGTGTACCAGAGAGGAAATGCACAATACAGATAAGTATTTGGTTATCTTGCAACTTCTTGCTTATGAATATACATATGTATATGATTTGGTTATGATTTTCTAAACTCTTGTTTAGAGATAGAACCTATGAGAATAAACTAAACATATGAATCAATTCAATGTTGGAGTGTAGGTATTGTTGGGAGAAATGACTATGAAGGCATCCTAGGGATGCATGTGGACATGTGACCATCCTAAAAGAGCTCAACATGAGCAGTAATGAATAGGGTGCTAGTGGGACTATGTGGGTCCTAGCAGCCAAGAATTGTAGACAAACCATGTGGAGGGACTCCATGGTTGAGAGGTTTGGAATAGACCATAGACACTAAGTGTCATAGCCAAGAAGGGTTGCCCAAGAAGTCACGATGAAGTGAAAGAGGATAGGAGCATGAAAACCACAGTGGTGGTTTGGGTTCCAAAATGGAACAAGACAAAGAGGAGAAAAAGTCTTACTACTCTCTCTTTCCTTTTTTTATTGATGCATTTATAAAAACAGAAAATTGTTGAATGCATGTATTGCTGAAAGTGGAGTGTGTTTTAAATTGTGAATGCTGAAGTAGTTAATTCCTTGTCAAAGAATGGACATGAATGAGCTCATGTGCCTATTGGGAAAGCATGAGAAGTATGAAATTATCATGGATAAAACTTGGACTACCCATGTCAATTGGGAAATTAATTGATTGATTTTAATGTTTATATTATGCTTGGCCTAACAGAATTACAACGATGCATTTCACAGGTGAGAAAAGTGAAAACAAGTTGTGGAAATTGACCATGGAAGCAGACCAAAGGCTATTGGACTTGGATGGAATTCTTCTTCAAACAATTTCCAAGACCCAATAAAATCTTGCAGAGATGCTTAAGATACAGAAGAGCCAGAATGAGATGAACCACAAGGTTTTGCAGGACTCTATTTGTCTGCAAAGGGAGGTAAAAAGAATTATGGGAGAAATTAGTAAGGGAAAGGAAAGTGGATCAATGATGAGGCATTCATCCAATTGATCCATTAAGAAAAATTCCAGGCATGAAGACTCAAAGGAAATTGAACAGGTAAAGATGAAGCAGCCAGTGAAATGTTGGAAATGTGGAGGACATCATTGCCTAAGGAACTGCCCAACAAGGGAACATCAAGAGGGTAGCAGCCATAAAGTTTCCAGACTTATGGACGAGTTGAAAGATCAGAACTAGCAGGAGAAGCTTATGGGAGCCAAAGGACTTGGTTTTGAAAGTTCAAAGTAAATGATAGAACGCAGGGCAGATCTGCAAAATTTATAATAATAAAAAAATTGGACGTATAAATTGTATATGTATTCCTAAGTATTGGAACACAAGGATGGTGTTATTCTAAGGGGGAGGGGATTGTAATACCCCATTTTGAACCTTAGGATATATTAGATTTTAATGTAAATATTGTATACATGTGATGTATGTTTTCCTAGCGTGGAGCTCAAGGACAAGGCCCCACTAGTGGATGCTCAAATTTTTAGTTAAAAGGAAAGTATTAGATATTATGTTACCCATGTGCTATTAAGCCATGGATCATTGTAAAAATGATGTAAATAAACATCATGCAATTAGATACAAAAACTGTCTATGGAAGCAACTAATGAGAAGGGGCCATGTGTATCCACTAGGGAGTGGTGAGGGTTTGTGGGATTGAACCATAGGTTTTCGGAAGGGTATGGGCTTTGTTCATCATTCCCATTCCATTATGGAAGATGGAATTTTTAGTTTCCATCCATTACACGTGCCCAGCCGTAAGAAAAAACCCAAAATCACAACCTTGCAAGAACCCACGTTTTGAAGAGCCAAAAACGCCCAGAATTGGTATTTGACAGTGAAATCCAATGGGAGATGGATAGATATGAACCTTGGGGTGAATTTGAGAGTATTAAATACCCTGAAATCCATTGGGAAACCCATATTTTACAGCCCAAAAATCCAGTGACAGGATGGAGTTATTTGATGGAAGAATTGTGAGAAATCCAAGTGTGAATGTTGGAATGGAGGATTGGATTGCTTGGATTTAGATTGAGATGTATGTAGCTCTATGATTGAGCTCACTAGCTTAGCATCCTCCTCCTTTGTTATTGCATGTTTGATAAACCCAACTGTGTGTGGGCTTAGCATGACTAGTTGAGTGAAACCATGGTTGTAAGTGAGCCTATTTAGTTCCTCCTTAGTGGATACACATCCCATGATGGGAGGGAACGTGATAGTTGAAGGGATTCTTTCCATCAATTTTTCCAAAGGAACTTGCAAAGTGTGCATAGTGGGGAAACATGTTGAGCGCAAATATGATAAAGGGAAGGAAAGGAGGGTTGTCCAAGTGCTTGATATGATACATTAATATTTGATAGGTCATTTTTCCACACCCTCATATGGGAATTCAAGGTATGTGTTGACTTTAATAGATTATTTCTCAAGGTATTGTTGGGTGTATTTTCTCAAGAAAAAATCTAAAGTATTTGAGAATTTCAAAGTGTTCAAAGCTCTAGTTGAGAACATGAGTGGAATAAAATCAAGGTTCTTAGGACTAAAAATAGAAATAATATGGCAACAAGAAATTACAGTAGCTATTTTAATAAAGTGGCATTCAAATGCAACATTATGTTCCCTACACACCACACCAAAATGGTGTTGCAGACCGCAAGAATAGAGCTCTGAAAGAGATGGCAACATGCATGATGGAAGCTAAGGATTTGTCAGCTAAGATATGGGAAAAATCCATAAATTGTGCTGCATATGTTTAGAACAGAGATCCACACAAATAATTGGAAGGGAAAACTCCATTTGAGGCTTGCAATGGTCACAAGCCCAATGTTTATCATTTCATGGTTTTTGGCTCAAAGGCTTGGGATAGAATTCCTCCTGACAAGAGAAACGCCTTGCAAGCTCAAAGAAAGGAGTCCATTATGGTTGGATATACTAAATATGCAAAGGGATACAATATCTTTAATCCCTCATCTCATAAAACATTCATTGAAAGGAGTGTATAGTTCGAAGAAGATCCCATGCAGGAGATCAAACTGGTCCAAGGGGAATGCTCACATCCTCCACTCCATGATGATGTAAATGGTGATTATTTATCTGATTTTATTATTCTGATATTGATGATGATGAATATGACATGAATTCATATCATTAATTTCCCATAATTCCAAAGTGGGTTGATAAAACCATATAAGCACCGGGTGATCTTGTTGGAGATCCACTAGACTCTAGAAATACTAGATCTCAATTTCACAATGCTTTCTCCACTTATGAATTGAATATTTCAGATATATGATTTATGATGGTTGTATATGATCCTCGTACATATAAGGAAGCATCACTTTACCCAATATGGAAAAAAACCATGGAAGAAGAGTTCAAGTCTTTGTAAGACATGAAACTTGGGAGTTGGTTCCTCTACCTTCCAAGAGGAAACTAGTGCAATGTAAGTGGGTATATAGGACCAAGGTGGATGAATATGGTTCAGATATAAATTAAAAGGATAGGATTGTTTCCAAATTCTTCTCTCAATTCCAAGGAGTGGACTATACATAGATATTCACACTAGCTGCAAATATGGATTGTATCAGGCTAGTTTTGGCCATTGTTGCATCTAAGCGATGGGAGGCTCACCACATGGATGTGAAGAGTGATTTTAATCATGGTGATATTCATGAGGATATTTATATGCAGCAGCCTAAATTTTTCATTCATGATCCTTTACATTTTTTCAGGTTGAATAAGTCTCTCTATGGCCTCAAGCAAGCCCCGTGGGCTTGGTATGTCAAGATGGACATCTTTCTTCTTTCACTAGGCTCTAAGAGATGTAGATATGATCCTAATGTATATTTTCAGAATGTAGGTTATTTATTGCAATTCATAGTGTTGTATGTTGATGATATTTTTATCACTGTAAGTTGCATTGATGATATAGGATCAATTAAGTCTTCTTTGCATAGTGAGTTTTATATGATTAACCTTGGATTGTTGAAACAATTCCTTGGCTTAGAGATTAAGAAATCTGATGCGGGGATCAAGGTCAAAAAAATCAAAGTATGTTGCATACATGTTATTAAAGTTCAAAATGGATGAATGTAAGGCATCCAAGTGTCAATTCCTTTTGGGAGTGAAACTAGGTGATTTTGGTTCATCTCCATTGGTGGACAACTCGTTGTATAGGAAACTAGTTGGGAGCTTGATGTATCTCACACACTCTCGAACTGATTTGGATTGTGCAGTGGGTGTTGTTGAAATATATATGTAGGAGCCTCATAATATCCATTGGAAGGATACAAAAAGGATCATGCATTATGTGCAAGGAACCAAAAACTTTGGGGTACACTATGTTGCTAGTTCTCCACTAGAACTAGTTGGATTTACTGATTCTGATTGTGATGGAGATTTCATTGATAGAAAGTCCACTTCAGGTTATGTATTCATTCTTGCACATTGTCCCATATGAAAATCAAGTAAAAAATAACACACTATATCCCTTTCATTATATGAGTCCAAGTACAGGGGAGCAGTGAACACAACTACACAATGTGTGTGGTTGCAAGGCATTCTTGGAGAGCTTGGATTTGCATTTGATTCACCCACTATCATTTGGTGTGAAAATAAAAGTGAAATAAATATTTCCACTGTTTCAGTACAAAGACAGAGGACCAAGCACATAGAGATACACATGCACTACATCATGAGCTTGGTGCATGAGTAGGTGATATCATTGTAGTATTTCCCATCTACAGAGCAAACTATTGACATATTCACCAAGACCTTCACAAACATGACATTAACCTATCTAAGATAACTTATTGGAGTGGGTGACACATGGTGATTACTGATATTCACTATTATATTTATCTCCATGTCCATTTTTAGGGGATGTTTTGTTCCCATGAGGTTTTCCTCCTTACCTTGGTTATATGGACAAATAAATTTTTGTAAGAGGTGACTTGAGCCTTATTTATTAAGGCCTAAATATTTTGATGTGATCACACTAATTCAAGATTAAGGGTGGGTGTTAGAGAACTAAACCACCTATTACCATGGTCACATACACCTAGGACACATTTTCATTTGTTTTGTACTTACTCTATATGGTCAAAAACTAGGTTAAGTTGGTCAAGCAAGGTCCTTTGGTGTTTTGGACTCATTAGTGCACCCATGTGCCCATATTTGACCATTTTGGTTACACTGGCACCCTAATTTATGAATTTTTAGTCCTTGGTGTGCTCCGACTCCATAAAATAGGGAAATTGGTTTCCCAGAGGCTCCCATGCATGGTATTTGGGTGTTTTTGTCTCTTTTGGCCCATTTATTGCTTCCTAGAGCCACTCCCACTCACCCATGCACTTCACCACACCTATCCTACCCTAATTTATATCATATAATGCTTCATCCACATTCACACATCCATTCATGACCGTTTTAGGTGCTTTGGGAGATCATTGGTCCACCTAGGGGGGTTTGAGGTCCAATCTAAGCCTGCCACATGTATGCATCCAATTTTCCTCCAAAGGATAAAAATTTTCTCCTATTGTATTATAAACATGTTTCATACATATTTACATGTTGGACAGTGATAATAAACTCAGTTATTGGCACCATTCCTATGTGTTATTTTTTCTCTTTTCATTGTATTTCTACATAATTTGTGAATATCTTGAGTTGTGAGGATTCCTTTAGCTCCTAGATATTGTTGTGAATAATATTTTCACAAATGGAAGGATAATTCATTTTGCAGGTTGAAGAAGTGATTGTATGGCCTAAAACAAGATCCAAGGCAGTGGTATTGTTGGGTCCTGAATTTACCCCTTTTTACCCTACTCTGTTTCATCATTTCTCCCTATTTTTGTCCTCAATTTGCAGCTGAATCCTTATATTTCTCATACAAACAAGCAAGAAATTCGCAGGTATAAATCATTATTCATTATTTTGTTTTATGCTTGGTTTTACTTACAATTATGAATTTTATCTTTCATCTGTGTTGATCTGTTAATGATTTGAAAGAAGAATTCAGAATCACCAGGTGTCTCAACTGCAACAGCTCATCATATTTGGAAGTTAGTCCCTCTTGGAATCAACTGATTGGTCAATGAATCGATCAACATTAATGACGAAGGAATCTCAGATACTCCTTCACACTTGCAACTGAAACTCCCCGAGAATATTCCACAATTTTCTGGGCATGTCAGTTCCCGGAACAACTTGAAGTAAAGGCCTATTTATTCCTAAGATGATTTTATGCAAGGGATTGATAGTTGTAACTATCTTGATTATTCAGCAGCCTAAAGATCAAATATCTTCATGGATGCCTAAAATTTATGTAACATAATAGATTTACTCTTCTATAAGTATATGCGGGCAGGGAGTGCCAAGGGTTCACAAATTGTAAGAGATATAGCAGAGTGATTGTAGTTGTAACTGCAACTTTATCAAATTAATAAAGGAGTGGAAATTCTTAGCATTTATCTGTTGTATACTTTGTGATGTTTCAACAGCATTTATTTGTTGTATACTTTGTGATACATCTATATGGTTAGCTGCAACTGCATTCATTCAGCAATTGCATTATTTGGTTTCTCTTTGGATTGATGTAGGTGGTGTGGTGTGACAATCGACTGTGTAGTTAATATTTTCCTTTATGCAGAAGTGTGTCAATAGCTATTACAGACTCACTCAGCTCCTACGTTGTGTGTGTTATTTATCTTTCTAGAGTTTTCCTGATTAGATAGGTCATTTTCTTTGATGAGTCTATTGCTTGGTTAATGATTAGAGATCTTTCTGATTTGGTAATTTAGATTTCCATTTTCTGCAAAAGTAATTCTAGGTGGATTTCTCTTTAGATCTTAAACCTTAAGACTAGTATGATAGGAAATAGAAGTTATTTTCAATTTCTAGATGGGTAATGTTACTTTGATTTCTTACAGGGAGCTGAGTTGGTTGAGCAGTAATTAGAATTGAGTGATTTTCATTTTACTTATCAACGACTGAAAATGTTTATGCATATACTTTGCTAATTTCCATTGAAATAACAGACTTCCCTGGGTTGACAATTAAATATTGAAAACTCTTCTTGTTAAGTAACTAATAAGTATATAGAGTGCCAAACATTTTGGTGTCACTGCCAGGGAAGGTAATTGATAGGCATAGTTAGTAGCTGAATTGGTTCATTTTCTTTAGTAGTCCTGATTCTCAAGTGCAGGAGTGATATGACGCAGCGAATAGCTGCACATCCTTCAATAGACTGAATGAGTTCCTTACTTGGGCATCATGTATGATTTTTAATCTTGAATGATTTATAGGTTTGGATGAATATGAGGAGAACTCAATGGTATATTCCCATAACCCACCAAAACACTAACTTGGCAGGTGGAAGAGGTCGTGGTTGTAGACCAATATTAGGGAGAAAGACATTCGTTGATGAATTAGTTTCCATGGTTAATTCTTCTACTGGGGCTCGAAATCAAGGAACATCATCTATGAAAAGAATCCATGTTTCTCCTAGGATGGAAGCATCAGTCTCAACTGTAGAGAGAATGGTAGGAGCTGGGACACCATCTAGTGTCCTCGTGGAAGGAACCCCAGGAGATAAGGGTATTTCTATGGGATTAGGTGGACCAGGGTAGGTCTATCGGATCAATGGAGAGGAAGACACAAAAGAGGATTGGTTTTAGTTTCAACAGGAGTTTGAAGATAATGAGAATCAAGAAAATCTAGAGGAAGAGGTAATCATGAATAACGAGCGTCATCATAACGATCATGAAGAAGAGGTAGGGGAAAATAATAATGATAATGGTGACCTCTAGCATGAGGAGATATTCGCCACACTCTAGTTCCCTATTCAGAAACCATATGGATAGGCCCCTATGAATAATATTTCACCCTCAGTGGTGCCTCACTTTCATGGGAATTCCACAGAGGATCCAAATGAATTTCTCTTTGAGTTCGGCATTCCCTGTCGAAGTTATGACTACGCCTTCGATGAGAAGAAGCTGAAATTGTTTCCTACTACCTTGAAGGATAATGCTTTATGCTGGTTTATTAGTTTGGGTGGTGAAACAGTTGCAACCTAGGAGCAGATGAAATAGGTATTTCTCAGGAAGTACCAAGAATATTGTAGGATGAAGGATAAGAGAGAAGAGTTATTTAATATGGTGCAAAAATATGATGAGAGTTTGGATGATTTTGTGGAAAGACTTTTGTATAATGTGCAGACGTCATTCCAAACCAATATTGAAAGGGATGTCCTCAAGATCATCATGCCACGAGGAATAAGAGAATATTATCTGGACATTCTTAATTTGTTAGGTAGGGAGACATATCTAACAAATCCTTTGATCATATTGTGGACCTATGTCGATGATATTCCAGGGGATCTTCTATAACCAGCATAAGGGATCAAGACATTTTTTCACGGGAATAGAATTTAGCTAGCGAAGGAGCTACCTAGAAAAATATTGGCAATATCCTCAAGAATTTTAAAACTGACATGATGAGTTCCATCTCTTCACAACTAGATTCATGAGAGAAAAATAGAAACAAGTGGCTAAAGATTTGGTACTTGGGTTGTTCTTCCCTAAGTGTAGGAAGAAGCACCCGCTAAAAGAATGTCCACTTGATAAGGTGGAGGTGTGTGGTCTATGCAAATTGGAGCATGATACCAAAGATTGACCCTCACTTCCAAAATATAAATCATTCTTTCAAGAATCCACTGTGGACATGGAACATGCCTATTTCATTTCGTAGAAGAAGTCGTGGCAACCACGGGTGCCAGGTATGGACTCTGAGCCTACTCCTTTCAATTCTTGGAATAACGTTAATAATCAATTTCCTCCACCATAGTCATATCCTAACACATAGTGGCACTAACCTTCACTACCAGCAGTACAATATTCAAACCCTTGGACTTCATGGGTACCACATCTGAATCAAGAAGCTCCTTGGTCTCCAGGATGGAGAAATCCATATCCAGGGAACCCGTTTTCTCATAACCATTTTCCTTATAACCAACCATCCTATATGTAGTATTAGCAGCCTTAGATGTAACTCCCAAATAGAACTACACCAATGGGTGCACCACTCCTTCCTCGATTTCTTGCTCAACGTAAACCCAATCCCAACAATAAGGCTTTGCAACAATTCAAAATTTCTAGTATGCCAGCTTACTCCATTTCCCCTCTCCCTTGCAATAATTTACACCTACGATCAAGGAGGGTGGTGGAACCAATAGTCATTGAGGATTTTCCATCCTCTATGACTAATGAAGGAATGAATCCACCATTTGGAAATTCGTTCAGTTCAATGATCCCCATTATTGAGGACAATGAAACATTAGTTGAAACACCAACTGAAACACCAGTTGAAACACTGATTGAGATACATAACGAAACAACAATTTAAACACTTGCAGAGACATGTACTAAGATGTAACTTATATAGTCTTCGAGAGAACCACCATATCCTCAACGATTAACCTTGCGAAAGGCCATGGAACAACCTAGTTTCAACCTCCTAGGAGAGTTGAAAATTATTTATGTGAGAATTTCACTATTAGGAGCTCTACACGATGTACCTATTTATGCCAAAACTATTAGAGACCTGGTTGTAAAAAAACTAGGAAGGAAACCTAAAGATTCCCCTACAATGCATGTGGTAGGGAAGTTATCTGAATGAATGATGGGGAAAGTCCCATTGGAAAATACGTTGATCCAAGTAACCCCACTGTCACAGTGTATATTGGGAAGATTCAAATCTCTAATTTTTTTGTTCACTTAGGCACGTCAATAAACGTGATGGCCATTGAGATTTTGAAAAAACTAGGACTCACTAATTCCAGGCCTACCCCAACCATACTAGAGATGGCTGACATATATACCATTAAACTAGAAGGAATTGTGGACGACCTCGTTGTCTCTGTTGATTCATGGGAGTACCTTGCATACTTTGTTGTTTTACAGCCTAAGTCACAACTGGGGGGACACCCATTGATCTTGGGAAGACCATGGTTGGCTACAACAGATGCATATATCAGCTGCAGATCAGGGTCCATGATAATTTCTAATGGATGTGCCATTAAAAATCTGACTTTATATCCTCCAGGTAGGCCAATCCTAGACGCTGAAGTCCCGTTATGGATGGATTTAGAGGAAGAAGAAGATATTCAACCTTTATTAACAATTGGGAAAGACTTGACCTTTAAAATAGAAACTAAAGATGAAACCATCTATAATTTCATTAGTGAGCCTATGTCTGTCACTAAACGAGCATATCAGATCTTGGATAGCACACTAAAAGAACGAGAACATGAAGAACTCACAGAAGAATCCTTAGTCGGTAACACTAAATTGAGTCTAGTAATTGATAATTCCAAGAGAATTCCAGTAACATTGAATATCAACCCTAATATCAAAGATAACGAACTTGAACGTATCAATTCACTACTGAAATAACATAAGGGGGATTTTTCATGGGAATACTGTTGATGAAATTGTAACTTTGGAATGTATTCACTTGTATATCTTATGTATCGTACCCCGATGTTTATTCTAGGATGTGTTTGTAATTTACTTGAGTCATGTCATGCCCCAATGTTCCTATCGGGAGGTTCTATAATGTAAACAAGTCATGTCAAGTCATTGTGGGTAACCCTCCTATTGATCAAGGGTTAAAGTCCCCGCAGTTCTGGGGCACTAGGGTTGTTAGACTCACCTAGTGAAGTCGTCCCTAGTAGGGTTTAGTCAAATCAGGAATTAGTATAAATAGAGAGCTATACTCTCTATTTATAACACACTTAGTCACACTCAATTGTAGTGCATAGCTGAGGAAGAAGAAGACACCGGGGCTAGGAAGAAAGAGGTTACTGCTATTGGGAGATCATCTTACTATTTTGGGGTTTTACTTTTGGTGCTAACTCTATCTCTGAGGAAGTTTTTGGGTTTTCTCCATTTATGGTTTCCTCGAGGAAAAACAATGTGTTCATTGTCTCTTGTGTTTGATTGGTGTGCTTGTTATTCTCTCGGTTAAAGATCCTAATATAATGCTAGCTTAATGTTAAAAATCTAACATGATATCAGAGATAACCTAAGAAAAAGACACTGTGTAGCTATGGAAAATAGGGCTTTATACTTTGTGGATCTCTCTCCATATATTTTCAGCAAAAAAAGGTTGGATTAACTCTCCTCCTTAGGGCGCATCTTTCTGTGGAAGCAAAATCCAATTCTGAGGTTTTTCAGTTTTGGACCCGACATTGCTGTCGAATATTAGGGATTTCCATAGAAGTGGAATTTTTTAGTGATCCCAGGTCTGGATTCATCTCCTCCTCAAAATTGAAGTTTAGAGATCAATATCAAAGCATTTGGTTAGACAGAACTCCAAAAAAGAAAAACCCTAATCTACTCATGAACCAGCACTGCAGAATTTCAGCTCCAAATCCAGATCTGACATCTTGACTTGGTAAGATCTAAATATTTTGTATTTCCATTTGAGGTTCTCAGTTGATATGTCTCATCATACCAAGCTTGATGAAAATCTTGAGGGAGCTGATAACTTCTGATCCTGGAAGTATAGGATCTCCCTGGTCCTGGAAGAAAATGAGGTGAACTCCTATATCAGTGAGGAGGTTCCATTTCCAGAGGAAGATGAGGCTAAGGCCTTACATAAGAAGAAGTTCATTATGGAAAAGAGGATCATTGTTGATTCAATCAAGGATCACCTCATACCACAGGTGTCCTCCCTAAAGACACCTAAAGCTATGTTTGATGCCCTAACCAAATTGTTTGAAGGGAAGAACATAAACTGGAAGATGACTATGAGAAACCAACTGAAGAATGTAAAGATCCATAATGCAGAGACCATCCAGTCTTACTTTACAAGGGTATCTTAGATCAAGGAACAGCTGGAAGTAATAGATGAAGAAGTGGAAAATGTAGATATTGTAATGACAACCTTGAATGGTCTCCCTAGATCATGGGACTCTTTTATTCAAGGAATCTATGCCAGAAAGAAGTTAGTCAAGTTCAGCAGACTATGGGAAGAATGCTTTCAATAAGAAGCTCAGATAGCAGCTCAAGAAGTGAAGATGGGAAGTGAAGGTCAAGCTCTCACAGTTCACTACAAGAAAAGCAGAAGAAACTCTCATCACTCCAGAGGTAAGACCTTTCACCAGAAAGATAACATTAGAAAGGACTTATCTAAATTAAGATGCTATACATGTGATGAAAGAGGACACTTTGCCAAAGACTATCCTAGAAACAAGATTAACTCCCATAAGAAGAATGGAAACAAGACAAGACATCATTCTCATTCTACAGAGGATGATGAACCTTCCATAAAGAGAACCATATATGAAAGTGAAGATTCTTCAAGTGATGAAGAATATGTTTTGATTTCCACTCTCATGGGAAACATTACTCATGGAAGCAATGATTGGCTTATAGACATTGGGGATTCCAAGCATATGATAGGATTCAAGGAATCCTTTGTGAAACTATCAAAACATGAATCACCTCACAAGGTGAAGCTCAGAGATGACTACCAGTATCCAACAAAAGGTAGTGGGGAATCCTCCTATAAGCTAGACTTTGGAAAGTCTTTGACAATGAAGGAAGTATTGTTTGTACCAGGACTAAAGAAGAACCTCCTCTCCATACCTTCATTATATGCAAAAGGAATGAGGGTTGCATTTATAGATGGCCAAGTCATCATGTGGCCAAAGGGAAATACTATTAATGATGTAGTAGTGATTGGGGAACAAGAAGAAGGTCTATACAAATTGAAGGGCCATCCAGAACAAGCCTTGGTCCATGACACAGTAGAGCCAAATGAACATTGGCATAGAAGGATTGCACATGTGCATTACAGAGCACTACCACTTGCAAGCAAAGTTGTTGAAGGTCTTCCAGAAATTCAAGCAAAACATGATGGGGTCTGTAAAGGATGTGCGAAAGGAAAGAACACAAAGAAGACATTTCCAAGTAGCGAGAGAAAAGAAAAAGGAATCTTGGAAATCATCCAATTCGATGTATGTGGTCCAATGTCATCAAGTTCACTAAGCAGGTATGTATACTATGTTTCTTTTATTGATGAATTTTCTAGGAAGTCATGGATTTACTTCATGAAGAACAAAGATGAAGTATTCAACAAGTTTAAGGAATTCAAAGCCTTGATCGAGAACCACACTAAAAAGAATATCAAGACTTTTCGATCAGATAATGGCGGAGAATTCACATCAAATGAATTCAAAGAGTTATGCAAAGACTTAGGGATTAAGAGGGAGTTGTCCACTCCATATAATACACAAAAGAATGGGATTGCAGAAAGGAAGAATAGAACTATCATGGAAGCTGCAAGAATAATGCTTCATGATCAAGATCTTCCTATGCATCTATGGGCAGAAGCTGCCAGAACAACGGTGTATGTACAGAACCGTACTCCACACAGAGTACTCAAGAACAAGACACCTGAAGAAGTATTTTGCTGCAAGAAACCAGAAGTCATCCATCTCAGAATATTCGGTTGTCCAGTGTACATACACATTCCAAAAAAGAAGAGAACTAAATTACATCCTTCAGGAAAGAAGGGTATATTTGTGGGATACACTGAAAGCTCGAAGTCTTACAGAATATACTTCCCAGGATTCAAGAAGATCGACATTAGCAGGGATGTGACATTTTATGAAGATTCAACTTACAACAAATCCAGAAAGAGACCTACTGAAGAACCTGAAGAAGCAGAAGCACCTAGAATTCACGATACAACCATGAATGAAGAAACTCAAGAAGAAGATTGAGAATTTGAAGAACCACAAGAAACTGTAGATCCACCTTAGGAGAAGAATCCTCATAAGAGGAAACCTCCTTGGGTAGGAGAAGCTATCCAAGGTGCAGAAAGATATGGGGCTCCATAAGAGAATCACATAGAAAGAAAGAGGACCAAATCCTGCTCCGGATATGTAGCATTATTATGTGATTTCATTGATAAAGAACCTTCCAATTATGAAGAAGCAGCAGAATGGAAAGAATGGAAGGATGCTATGATTGAAGAGTATCAATCGATCATGAAGAATGATGTTTGAGATGTTGTCCCAAGACCAGAAGGGAAGTCAGTTGTAACTTCCAAATGGATCTACAAGATCAAGCATGCTGTAGATGGTAGCATTGAAAAATATAAAGCAATATTTGTTGTTTGTGGTTTCTCCCAGAAAGAAGGAATACACTATGAAGAAACTTTTGCACCTGTAGCTAGATACACTTCTATCAGATCAGTACTTTCTCTGGCTGCAGTGATGAAATGGAAGATACACCAGATGGATGTCAAGACTGCTTTCTTGAATGGTGTAGTAGAAGAAGAAGTAGCACTCGGTTTTGAGACACTTGACAAGGAGTCTCATGTATGTATATTGAAGAAATCCCTGTACGATTTGAAACAAGCACCCAGGACATGGTACGGTAGAATTGACGGCTTTCTATCTAGTTTAGGATTTACCAAGAGTAAAGTAGATTCCAACCTTTACTACAAGGTTGAACATGGCAACCTAGTGATGCTCCTACTATATGTAGATGATCTGTTTGTAACAGGAATGGATGGGTTGATTGCTGATACGAACAGGAAGCTTGCTACCGAGTTCGAGATGAAGGACTTGGGTATGATGCATTATTTTCTAGGCATGGAGGTGTGGTAGAATGCAAATGGAACTTCCCTGGGACAATGGAAATATGTAGCAGATATCCTAAAGAGATTCAGGATGATGGACTGCAAGGCCATGGCCACACCTATGGAATCGAACCTGAAGCTATTGAGTGATGCTTCATTAGAAGCGGTTGATGCTATGATGTATCGTCAAATGATTGGGTCCTTGATGTACCTGATGACCACGAGACCAGATATTTGCTTTGCTGTGAACACCTTGAGCTAATTCTTGACAGATCCGAGGCATGTTCACTTGATTGTTGCAAAGCATATTCTGAGGTACCTGAAGGGTACAGTTGGTTATGGGCTCAAGTATGAGGTGAATCACAAGATTAACTTGGAGGGTTATGTTGATTCAGATTGGGCAGGCAGTTCCATCGATAGGAAGAGCACTTCAGGGTCTTGCTTCAGTATGGGATCAGGTGTGATCTCCTGGTTTAGCAAGAAGAAATCCTATCTGGCACTGAGTACATCTGAATTAGAGTATGTCACAGCTTTTTCATATAGTTGTGAGGTAGTATGGCTAAGGAAGCTACTATCTAATTTATTTGATCTCCAGTTAGATGCTACTTGTATATATTGTGACAACAAGAGTT
>LPNX010750357.1:172430-199341 GCA_001517045.1 Pseudotsuga menziesii | reverse complement strand
GATAGGATTGAAGGATTTACAAAGTGACACTATTAGGAGAAGGAAGGAGGCATTAGAGCCTATCCCCCCTTAAGGACACATTCCTGAACTCCTAACATATACCGAAGTTTGCAAAACTTCGCTTCTGTAAGAGACTTGGTGAATATTTCTGCAACTTGTTCATCTGTAGGACAATAGAGCACTTCAATAACATGATCATGAACAAGATTTCTGATGAAGTGCATGTGTAGCTCAATGTGTTTGCTGCGCTGATGTAGAACTGGATATTTGGCAAGCTTGATGGCACTTTGATTGTCGCACCAAAGTGGAGTAGGCTGCTGCTGCTCAAATCCAAACTCTGAAAGGATCTGTCGAAGCCATAAAGCTTCCTGACTGGCATTAACTGCTGCTCGATATTCTGCTTCTGCTGAAGAAAGAGCAAGAGCTTGTTGTTTCTTACAATCCCAAGTGATAGGTCCAGATCCCAGACTGAAAACATAACCTGCAGTAGACTTTCGATCATCAGGATACCATGTTAGGGTACACATGGTACTCCCAAAGGACCGAACACCAAGAATAGCCGCTTCACATAAACAGATCACAGATCAATACACCAATGTTTGTCACGTGGTTAAAACCCTCGAGAGGGAAACAGTCCATGGCCCCGGCCAAATAGCTACTTCGGAGCAATTTATTATGCAAAAGAAAGAAAGTTACATGAGCTTCTCATAATCGATCAACTAGCCAAGGACCCTCTATGCTCTTTAAATAGAGATCATAGACCAATCGGGTGTTAAGCCACGGATCAATGGTAGGTATGATCTAAGAGAAGTTGAACCGTCAGATCACTCTATGTCTAGAACATATCGTGACCGTCGGATTAGAATATTTACAAATGCATACTAATGCATACTAAAGAAACAAACTTTTACCTAACGGATATATTACACAAGTTGATCTTAACTAACTCCTAAGTGTCTAAATATCCTAACAGAGTTTTGTGAAGTTGTCAGAGAACCCGGTGTTCCATGACAAGTCGAAGCATATCGAGATAAAATATCACTATATCAAGGATATGGTGCAAAGGGGAGCAGTAAAGATCCAGTATGTTGCGATGGACGAATAGATAGCTGATGTGTTGATGAAGCCATTAGCCATAGTGAAGTTTGAGTACTTCAGGGAGAATCTTGGTGTTCTCCAGATCGAGGTTCCTTCCATGGTCAGATGTAAGGGCTGAGCCATTCTGTCATGGTGAGAGGATTGGTTCCTTCCATGTCAGATATGAGTGCTAAGCCATTCTGATATGACTGTAGGATTGGTTCCTACATGATCAAATATAAGGGATATTTCCATTCTTGGAATGGAGGTGCCTGGTCAGTTACCAAGAATACTTGGTCTAGGACTAAGAGCCATTCTGATATGACTATGGGATGTGTTCCCACATGATCAGATATGAGTGCATGGCCATTCTGATGTGATTGAGGGATGTGTTCCCACTTGATCAGATACAAGGGATGATGCCATTCTCTTGGAGAATGGAGGCACCTGGTTAGTTACCAGGAACCCTCAACCTGGGGTAGAGAGCCTTTCCAGCAAGGTTACAGGATGTGTTCCCGCATGGTTGGATGTAAGTGCAGGGCCTTTCTAGCAAGGTTATAGGATGTGTTCCTGCATGGTTGGATGTAAGTGTAGAGCCTTTCCAGCAAGGTTTGAGGATGTATTCCCACATGGTTGGATATAAGTGCAGAGCCTTTCAACAAGGTTGTAGGATGTGTTCCCACATGGTTGGATGTAAGTGCAGAGCCTTTCTAGCAAGGTTGCAGGATGTGTTCCCGCATGGCTAGATGTAAGTGCAGATCCTTTCTAGCATGGTTGTAAGATGTGTTCCCACATGGATAGATATAAGTGCTGAGCCTTTTCGATAGGGTTGTGGGATGTGTTCCAGCATGATCGGATGTGAGTGCTGGGCCTTTTTGACAGGGTTGTGGGATGTGTTCCCGCATGGTTAGATGTGAGTGTTGGGTGTGCCTTTTTGACATGGTGTTGGATGTGTTCCTCTCATGGTTAGATGTAAGTGTCGGGCGGGCCATTCTAACTTGGTGTCATATATAAGCGTTGAAGAAGACCTACATGGAGGCTAGGCCTACAACCAGCATGAAAAAGGGCTGGCTCTGTAGAACTTCTTATGACAAGAAGAATCATGAGATAGCACCTGTGATGATGATCTAGTAGTGATGATCCAGACCGAGTGATGATCCAGATCTAGAGATGATGCTCTAGTGATGATCCAGATCAAGTGATGATCCAGATCCAGTGATGATATTCCAATGATGATCCAGGTCAAGTGATGATCCAGATCTAGTGATGATATTCTAGTGATGATCTATATCGAGTGATGATCCAGATCCAGTGATGATCCAGATCCGAAGGTAAACATGACTTGAAGATGAAGATGACTTGAATATGACAAGGACTTGATGATGATCTAGATGATATAGACAAGAAGACTTATGCTGATAAAATTGTGTTGAGAGAATACCTTCCTAGTTAAGAGGGAGTTTTGATGTAATTGTAACTTTAGAACGTATTCACTTGTATATATTATGTATTGTACCCCGATGTTTATTCTGGTATGTGTCTGTAATTTGCTGGATTCATGTCATGCCCCGATGTTCCTATCGGGAGGTTCTATAATGTAAACAAGTAATGTCAAGTCATTGTGGGTAACCCTCCTATTGACCAAGGGTTAAAGTCCTGTTGTAATCCTACAGATCACATAAGGTTACCAATAATACATACAAAAATATACTCAGATGCAAGAGACAAGAAATGATATGATGAACAGATTATATTATTCTCAATAGATCATACAAAGCCAAGAACTGAACTACGTTCTTGAGTGGCTCAACAGCCTAATATACAGGTTACAAACAGTTACAATCATAACTACCTGTCGGTTCACCGAACCGACACGACTATTAGTTAACAGACTAACTACTGTGTTTACTCAGCCGACCGACGTAGTCGGTCTCTCGACTTAGTCGGCTGATCGACTAAGTCGGTCTTCGTTCAAGTCGACTTATGTCGACTTGCTCCTTCTACATCTCCCCCACAAACAAAACATTTCTTCGTCCCGAAGAAAGAGGGAGGTAAAACAAAATAGACTAGAAGTATAAGAATTAGATTTGCAAAAAGGAGACTGCTACTGAGGTGGGTTGTGCAAGCGAATAGTTGGTCTTCTCTGTACACAGACTTCGACTATTGCTGGTGCTATGATGGCAAGATGATGTTGAAAGTCCGTCCATGTCTGCAAGGCTTTCTGAATGTCGATAGTCAGAGTAGTGAGATTTGAGAGTACCGACATCTTCTCTGCCATTGCCATTTCTGCAATATTTTCCATGTTGGGGCCCAGCAGCTGATTGTGTTCTTCCGCAGTCTCAAGGAGTCTCTTCATCTGTGGACAGATGTTGTCGACTTTCTCCAAGTTGGGAAGGGCGTGCTGAACCCATTGGTGTGCCTCACGTTCCAACTGCTGCAGCTTAGTGTTTTCCATCACTATTTGATCCTCGATTGTCGGCCTCAGTTCTGTCTCAGTCGACTTCCTTCTTTCCAAGGCCTGAATGCCTTGTCTGGTCTGCCTCGTCTGACTATAGACCTGCCCATAATGAGTAGGCCATTCTCGGAGTACTTCCTCAGTTACAATGGATTCCTCCATGTGGTCTTGTAGAAGTTTGTGAGCCTCCGAGAATGCTGTGTGTTGAGTCAGGAGCAGTCGGATAGTTTCTTCTTTTTGCCCGGCCTTAGTCTCGTGGAGGTGGATCTGTATGGTCGACACCAAACCTTCAAACAGCTGGTATGCTCTGTCCAACGGTCGGTCGGTAGCAGCTTCGACAGGTCCTGGGGTAACAGTCTGTACAAGAGACCTGCACTTGTCGAGGAACTCGACTTCTTCTGTCTCCTTATCCTTGAGCTGTGTCCTTAGTCGGGTCGTCCTCCTCTTCGACTCTTTTGCTAGGGTGTTCAGTAGCTGGCCAACGAGTTTACATCCCGTAAGCTGATCCTTAGTTGATCGGGTCTAGGAAGAGGTGCTGTTGGTTCCTTTGCTTGCTCTGTGGGTTTGTTGGGAGGACCTGCAGAAGTGGAAGGTGGATCAGAGGTCGAAGGGGTGTGTGTCGGAGGGGTTGGTTCAGTGGTTGGGGGTTTTTCGGTTTGCACAGAGTGGATCGGTTTTGTTGTTTCAGCATGGTTGGATTTCCATCTGAAGCTTTTACCTTCGGTATGTTCATTTTCCAATTGTAATCGGGTCGACTCGACTTTTCTTCCTATGTGAAGACTATGGCAGTTCTTGACCGGTCGAGGGTCTTGGGAAGGGTGTGTTTCAATCGGTTGAATGAATTGTTTGATTTGTTGTGCGGGCTCGACTAATTGTTTATCCTCAGGTATAAAGTTGAAGGCTTTAATGAAATTGGCTTTTAGTTCATTCCAAAAAAATGTTTCACCTTTGGCTTCCTCCATCTTATACCATTTTCTAGGTAAGTCGTCTAGGGTTGAGGGGAACAAGTGTGGCCAGGCTCTCTCATCCTTATGCCCTAGGCTTCGCCATTCTTTTTCACAAGTCTGGATGTGTTCTTGGGGGTTCTGGCCTTGAGTAAAGATGGGGATCTGTGCTTGTGGGGTGAGCTTCTTGCCACCAAACCGTTCAACAAAATAAGTTGCTGCACTAGTCCAGGTCTGAAGTTTTGTCTGATGGGTATCCCACCATCTAGCTGCTTGACCAGTGAAGGTTTCTACTAAGCTCTGTAGTCGGCCATGTTCTCCAATGTTCTTAGACACTTGTTCAACATGCATGACTGGGGATTCCCTCTCCTTATACCTTGTTTGGGTCCTGGTTGTTTCATTGGTCGGTTGTAAGGTAGGGTGTTCTCTTATTTTTCTCTCAAAAATCTTGGGAATAATTGAGACTAGAAAGCACTGTCGGGTGGGTTTTTTCTGTACTGTTTGGATAGTCCAGCACCCTCTTTCTTGTGTTTCATAGTTTTCCATTTCCCAGTCATATAGTTCTGCATCTGAATTGTAACCAACTGAGTCGGGGTTACCTAAGTAAAGCTCCCCTTGGGCGTTTGGTTCTGTGTAGTCGGTATTATTTTGGATCTGATAAAGTTGTCGGATATCGACTTCCTCATCAATTGGTTCAACCCAAGGTTGTCCTTGGGAGGGGTTAATAGGTACTATGACCTTTTGACCATTTCCTTTAAGTTTAATACATTCTTTATCTAGAGAGATAGAGGCTTTCATCTTTCTACCCCAAGGTCGACCTACAAGGGCTGGGAAGGAGCTAGCTCCTTCCTTTGGGTCAATGATTTCGAAATCAACCTTAGTCAATATGCCTTTAATGGTTGTGTCTACATCTTTCCAAACCCCAATGGGTTCAATAAGGCCCTGGTCGGCTAGTTTCAGATAAATTCCTGACTCATAGAGTCGAGGTCGTCCCATCCTTTCCCAAGTATCCCGGGTCATTATATTGACCTGAGACCCAAAATCAAGCACCACTTGTCGGACATGGAATCCTTCAATTTCCAGGTCGACAAGAGGATCGACATCGTTTTTGTCTTTTTGATTTAAACTACAGATGTTCTTCGTTTGTTTCTCAGAGTTAGTGCTTTTGATTTGATGCAATAAATCAATGAACTGACCGACAGATTTATCTGTTTGGATGAGATGGGTTAGATGCTGGGTCGAGTCGTGTCGACTGTGACTAAGGTCTTTGTGCTGTGCAAGTTTTGAAAATAGGTTTGTGGCTTCCTGATATGTGTGTTGTTCCCTGCAAGGGTCAGGGTATGTGTTTGTGTGTGTGATCTTACTAATCTGAGGATTGTCAGGCCCGGTTTTAGTGCCTTGTCGAGTGACGATGTGCAAATTCTTAGTAGTTATGACATCATTCTTCTGGACACAAGACAAGACATTAACATTCTTTTTATTACTAATTTTTTCCAACATTGTAGGGCAATCCTCCAAGGAGTGATCGCCTACCCCACAATGTGTACAAAATTTCAGATCAGTCCTGTCCTTGTACGGACAGTCGGCGCATCTGTGCCCTTCTTTGTAACAAATAAAGCATTGAGTAGGTCGACGACTTCGTATTTCTCGACTTCCAACGAATCGACCTGTTCTTCCAAACCCTGGTCGTCGATTGTCATTTCGACAGTCGTAACGTCGGCCATCATTTCGTTGCCCATTCTGATTATTTTTATTGTTCTGCTCTGTGTTCTGTGCTACAGCATTAGTCTGGTAGACGACCTGGTAGTTTTGTCTATTTTTGAGGTTGAGATGGCAGTCGGCCGTGTTGTGATTTGCAGTTTCGCATATAGCACACCAGGAGGCTTTGCCATTTTTCATATTGTAAGGACAGTCGGCGGTGGAATGGTCTCCTCGTTCCTGGAAGATGTCACAAAACGCTTTTGTCTGTACAAAACGGACATCTTGTCGACTGAATTGCTGTCGACAGTTATCCTTTGTATGTCCGGCTGTTGAACAGCTAGTACACCAGATGTCTTGGTTCTTAAGTGTGAGCTCCTTCAAGGACTTCTGCATATTCTCCAGCTGTTCTTCCAAGCGGTGGTCGGTCGGGCAGGCAGGTATGTCTTCATCCATCCCGACCTGCAAAGCTTTTGTCAACGCATCCTCGTACGACTTGAAGGTCTCCAGACTGATGTGTCGGCGAATTTTCTGTGAAAGCCCTGCAAGGAACCATTGAATGGGTAATTGTTCGTCGATGACATAGTCCAACTGACTCAATAGGTCCTTCCATCTTTTATCATAATCGTGGACTGTTTCTCCTGGCTTCTGTTGGGTCGTCTTCAGCTTCTTGGCTTCCAGGTGTTTAGCATCGGGAGTCTTGAAGAAGGATAGGAATTGCGTCTTTATCTCTGATTTTGTGGCTCTAGGTTTCCGTTCGGTAAATGTCATATACCATGTGAGAGCTCTTTTCCGAAGGGCTCCTGCGAACTGGGCTATCTGTCGGTCTTCTTCTGTTACTTTATTAGCCTCCCATATCGACTCGCAGACAAACCAGTGTCGTCTGGGGTCTTCGTCACCCTCATAAAGGGGAATCTGAGCAGATCCGTGACCCATGTCGGAGTCACTGTCACTACTCTCTGATGATGTCGGAGGAGGAGGTGGAGGAGGGGGTGGGGGAGGTGGTGTTGTAAGGGGTGGGGTTGTTGAGTCAGCCAAATCTGTCGGGGTGACTATGGGGTTTTGGTCGACGGAACTTGTGCTTCCTGCGGGTGTCGACTCGTTTTCGTCGAATAGCGGATTGGTGATAATTTGTCTTCGTAATGACCCATTGTCACTTGGTGTGCTCAGGTCTGACTCTTGTGTATCTTCAGAAGATGTATGTGGCAGGGGGGGTGCTCCTTCATGTGTCGACAGGAGCAAGTGGATACTACGAAAGGAAGGTGCCATTTGAAAGGTCACCCAATTACCTTCGATCGATCGACGTATGACGAGATGTCGACCCAGGTATGGTTCATCGCCTAGTCGGCTCCAGAGTGTGATGTCGCCAGCTCTTAGTCGAAGGTCATCTTCAATAATAGTTTGTATTCTGGTACGCGGATTTATTGTGGAAAGGGTTACTCCTTCGTCGGGAACAATTAGTTGGAGAGCTTCTGGCTGCTCTATCCACATTTCGTCATCTCCAGGGGACGCCGCTTCGTCTTCTTCGCCTTCTGTGCGGCGGTCATGCCCCGACTCTGGCGGTACTTCATCATGGTCAGTCTCCCTAGGGTTTCGCTGCAGCTCTGCGGCCCTTTCTCGTCTGGCTTCCCTCTTCTTCTGTCTTTCGTCCCTTTCGATTCTCTTAATGTCCGACATACTGTAGTACAATACTATGCCTTCAGTTCCTCTTCGGTCGATTATGCATTTCTGGCGACGACGAATCTGGTCGACTAGGATCCACTATGCTCTAGGTCCGACACACGACCAGCTACCCCCCCATGGCCTACCGGACGCTTTTTTAGAAAGCTCGGATAGTGTCTACTTACTCAGGAAATATTCCCACTCCCTTTCAGCAATGAATTTTTCCCACTGCTTCTGCTTCTCTGCCCAATTAGTGTTTGAGGGTGGGTCTAGTAATAGCGGTCGAGGTTCAACAATGTGCCCTGCTCCTTTCTCTATTAAAAACTTGAACAGTAAAGCTGGCAAGGAACACAAGAATTGATCAGTAAATTCTGTGAAAAATTTCTGTCGGACGGTTTCCACAGAAGTCCTGTCTTCGACTGCTTGTTCCTCGCAGAAGTCGTCGGCTATCTTTTCGAACCACTCCGAGAGATTTGTACGTCCTCCTCGGATCAGTTTCTGGAGTAACTGTGCTTCTTTAGTCTTGTCCGGCTTTCTCATCCAGAAGCTGCTTCAGTAGGTGGGGCACGGATTCGACAAATTTTTTGTGAGTTTCAGTGAAAAATCGGGCTTTTGCTTCTGCGACTGTCAATCTGTTCCTTCTCGCGTAATTTTGTAGATAGTTAGCAATTTTTCGCTCCCACCAGTCCTTGATCTCCTGCTCTGGTATCATATGTGAGCATATATTCCAGTTATGTACTACCGGCAATGGAACCAATGTTGTAATCCTACAGATCACATAAGGTTACCAATAATACATACAAAAATATACTCAGATGCAAGAGACAAGAACTGATATGATGAACAGATTATATTATTCTCAATAGATCATACAAAGCCAAGAACTGAACTACGTTCTTGAGTGGCTCAACAGCCTAATATACAGGTTACAAACAGTTACAATCATAACTACCTGTCCGTTCACCGAACCGACACGACTATTAGTTAACGGACTAACTACTGTGTTTACTCAGCCGACCGACGTAGTCGGTCTCTCGACTTAGTCGGCTGATCGACTAAGTCGGTCTTCGTTCAAGTCGACTTATGTCGACTTGCTCCTTCTACAAGTCCCCGCAATTCTGGGGCACTAGGGTTGTTAGACTCACCTAGTGAAGTCGGCCCTAGTAGGGTTTAGTCAAGTCAAGAATTAGTATAAATAGAGAGCTAGCCTCTTTATTTATAACACACTCACTCACACTCAGTTGTAGTGCATAGCTAAGGAAGAAGAAGACACTGGGGCTAGGAAGAAAGAGGTTATTGTTGTTGGGAGATCATCTTACTATTTTTGGGTTTTACTTTCGGTGTTGATTCTATCTCTAAGGAAGTTGCGGGGTTTTCTCCATTTATGGTTTCCCTGAGGAAAAACATTGTGTTCATTGTCTCTTGTGTTTGATTGTTGTGCTTGTTATTCTCTCAGTTAAACATCCTAATATAATGCTAGCTTATTGTTAAAAATCTAACAAATACACACACATGAGGGGAATTCCCTCAACACTATGTACTCATCATATTTATATTAAAAATTATTCAAATCTTGTACACCAACCTTATCTCTGAATGAACCCGAACTTGAGAGATATCATGAAGGAGGAAATCCAAAAAAAATTAGAGGCAGGTTTTATTCACCCAATTTCAGACAGTGAGTGGGTCTCCCCACTTGTGATCATACCTAAAAAGAACGGGAAATGGTGAGTCTATGTATATTATAGGGAACTTAACAAAGAAACACAGAAGAACCACTTCCCTTTACCTTTCATCTATCAAGTTCTGGACACCCTATCAGGAAAAGGGTTCTTTTCTTTTCTGGATGGTTTCAATAGATATAACCAAATCCAGATTGCCCCTGAAGACCAGGATAAAACCACCTTCACCATTTCTTGGGGAACCTTCGCATACAGGGTGCTTCCTTTCGGGTTGTGCAATGCGCCAACTACATTTCAGCGGGCTGTAATTGGAATTTTCTCTGAAATGGTTAACGATTGTATGGAAGTCTTTATGGATGATTTCACTCCTTATGGAAATAGTTTTGATGAAGCACTAGAAAACTTGGAAATAGTTTTGAAATGCTATGAACAAACACACCTATCTCTGAGCATCGAAAAATGCCACATGATGATGAGTGAAGGTGTGGTTCTAGGACATTTTATCTCTGTTGTAGGTATTCAGGTAGATCTGGCCAAGATAAAGCTAATTTTAAACATTCATATCCCCAGGTTGCAGAAAGAGGTAAGAATTTTTCTTGGTCATGCTGGTTATTGTAGGAGATTCATATATTTTTTTTCCAAATTGGCATCTCCCTTATTTACCTTATTAATGAAATATGCCCAATTTGTGTGGACAGATGCATGACAAGAAGCATTCTCAGAACTAAAGAAAAGGATATCTACAACACCCATATTGAGGGGGCCTAATTGGGCCCTGCCTTTTCATATATCTTCTGATGCTTTAGACACAACCATTGGAGCAATTCTAGGACAGTAGGACGGTCACATCCTATACGCTATTTATTATGTTAGTAAGAATCTATCTCCTGCTAAACTAAACTACACGGTAACAGAGAAATAATTACTTGCTATAGATTATGCCATCAATAAATTTAGACATTACATCATGGGATATTATACATTTATACATACTTACCACTCATCTATTAGATATTTGATGAACAAACCCATTACTAATGCTAGAGTGACTAGGTGGTTATTGTTACTCGAGGAATTTGAAATCACTATTGTTGACAAACTGGGGAAGGAGAATGTGGTTGAAAATTCCATTCTCGATTGACTAATAACGATGATGATACATGAGTCGAAGATTCATTTCCTGATGAACATTTATTTGTAGTCTCAACCTTTTCCCCATGGTATGTTGATCTTTCCAATTACTAGGTTGCGGGTAAAATTCCATCGCACTTATCCAAAGGAGAAAAGAGGAGAATTATACAACAAAGTGCGAGGTATTGTTGGATTGAAGGCCACCTCTTTTACATAGGACCTGATTTGGAAATCAGGCAATGTGTGAGAGAGGATGAAATCCACAGTATTTCGAAGGCCTGCCATGATGAGCCCTGTGGGGGGCATTTTGTTGATAAAAGGATGGGCCATAAAGAATTAAGGATGGGCTATTTTTGGCCAAAGATATTTCAGGATGTGAGAAATTATGTTCAGGCCTATGACAGCTGCCAGAGAATGGGACATCCAAATAGATTAGATGAGATGCCACTTCATCCATAGTTGGTGGTTGATCCCTTTGATAGATGGGCCCTAGATTTTGTATAGACTATCAACCCTCCATCAAGACATAAAGTTTACATTCTGGTTTTCACTCACTATATGACCAAGTGGGTGGAAGTTTTGGCCTTGGTAAAGGCCAATGATCAAGTTGTAATAGACTTTTTATATGTAGAGATATTCCCCTGCTTTGGAGTACCCATGGAAATTGTGATAGATGGAGGACCACAGTTTGTGTCCCCAAAGATGGAGGCCTTGTTTTAGAAGTATCGAATTCATCATCGAGTAACCTCTCTATATCATCCAAAGGCCAATGGCCAGGTGGAAAACATGAACAAGGTGATCAAGTCAATCCTTACAAAAACAGTGAAGAGTAATCGCAAGGATTGGGTTGATAGGCTTCCAAAATAATTATGGGCCTACTATACAACATGGCACAACACTACAGGATTCTCCCCATATGAACTGGTGTACGGTAAGAGTGTTGTTTTTCTACTATTGAATTTGAAATTAAAATTCTCAAAACAACCAAAGAGGCAAACATGGATTTAACGGAGGCTCAGAAGAACCGACTGAATCAATTGAATGAAATAGATGAAAAGCACACCGCTGTTGTACATCATACAGCTTTAATTAAACAACAATGCTCCAAATAGAATGATAGATTTATAAAGAAGAAGGTATTTTGCGAAGGAGATTGGGTTTTACTATATGATTCATGGTTAAAAAGGGATTTTAAAGGAAATCTATGCACAAGATGGTTGGGACCTTACATAATAGATAAGGTATTTGGCAATGGAACCATGACCACCATTGATGAAAATCAGACACCTCTGTTTGCAAATGGTCATCGATTACAAATTTATCATAAACTTATCTCGAAGGATGCATTTATCTCATAGGTCGTAGTTGATCCAGACTATCAACTAGTACATGAGCAGGGTTTCTCCCCTGTTTCTAAAACTTTTTAATTCTACTGCATATTCCACAAAAATTGTATATAAATAAAATTGTTCGATTTTCGCTATTTGTTTTTTTTTAAGCTATGATCGGGTGTTTTTGATAATTGTGAACAGGTATTCGTGAGAAGGTTCAGGTAGAAGAAAAAATTGCGATGGGCCAAGCAACTGCATAATCCTAGGTGATCCCTCTTCATGGATACGACTCCTTGAAAGAACGAATGGATAAGATTGTAGATCTTTGATGGAAAATTTATCATTTCTCATATTTTTACCAAGCCTTGTCAAATTTGTTTTAGCGGAAATTCTATTAAGTGCTTAATTTTTATCCACTGCAACTCCGCTATTTTTGGCCAAATCCTGCTACAACTCTGCTATCTTTGGCCAAACTCCGCTAATTTTTTTGCTATTTTTGGCCAAATCCCGCTGCAACTCTGCTAATTTTTCTACTATTTTTGGCCAAATTCCGCTGCAACTCCACTAATTTTCCCTCTATTTTTGGCCAAATCCTGCTGCAACTCTACTAATTTTTCTGCTATTTTTGGTCAATTTCCACTACAACTCTGTTATTTTTCCCACCAAATTTGACCATTGTCCACTGCAACTCCGCTACTTTCCCATCAAAGTTCATTGCAATTTCGTGTTGCAACTCTCCCATTTTTCCACCAAATTTTACCTTAACTCCACCAGTACCTTTGTTGAAAATATCACGGAAAATCCACCGCTTTTGGGGCATATTTCCAACTAAATCTTATTGTTTCATGATCAGATATTTTACACTCCTTCTACGCGTTTAGGAAATCAATGTTGATACAAACGTGATTTGTCTGATTAATGCTTAATGATAGATTTATTCTCAATTGCACATGTGAAATCATCTCCCTCGTGATTACTTGGCATCAAAATTTTGAATCATACCAAGGAATTAATGACTCGAGTAACAATGATCAGGTATGGATTCTGATTGTAAGTATAATAAAGTACTAAATGATGTAATAGTAATGATTATACCTTTTCGACTCCTGAAAGTACTCCATAATTAGTTAATATTTCTTTGAAAATCGTCCCACCTGTAATCAACAACTATCACCCTATATCCAATAATTTGTAACACATCATGTTTCTAATTTTTCCAAAAACTTCAAAACACCCATACGAACCCTTGCTATCTGGTTACCGTGTTCAACTGCTACAACTCGAACGACTGATTATGTTAGTAAGTACACCCTCCTATCATAGTCAATAGAGAAAAAACATTACGGGTCCTCCAATTAGGTATGAACCTAGCAATCTAGATGCTCTGTCTGCAAACAATGAGGTCTTTGACATTTTTTGTGAAGCTAGATGGATTGGTTATTTTCAGAGATTGAATGGTTTCCATGAGGAAACAACACTCCAATTCACTATGAAATTGAATGGAGAATACTCAGAGATCATAGGTTTGAGGATAGATGCATCAAAATGGGATGTAGAAGAAGTCACATGAATGCCTCGGATTGGGGATTGCTGGTTCTTCTGGAAGAGGCACAATTTGAGAGTAGCCGAATAATTTTTAGGAGCAAGGGAGCAAGTGCAGAGAAGGGCTAGAGGAGTGGAACTGGAGACATTTTCCATAACCTAAGACTAGGTTGCTACCTTCCTAAAAAGGTACATTACCTGTGAAGGAAGATATAAGGTTGTTTACATTTACGACTTTGTCCTATTGTCTCACTTACACCATCACAAACTTATAAATATACCATTTTATCTTTCACAAACTATGAAAAACATGGCGCATTATGTTAAGAACTCCAGACACCCACTCTCCTCTATCACAAATCATGGGTTGATTAAATTATTGGTGCAAAGATGTTTGGCACAAAATAACTTAACATGGGAAATGTTTGTTGGAGCTGTTGTGCACTACACACCTGCAATAGCACACATTGGGGATAGAGTGTTGGAGTATTGGGTACCTCCACATGATATAACCACCGCACCTCTGGGAATATAATACAAGTGGTTTAACCACCACTCCTGGTGATAGGGCCTTGTGCTGGGTTTCAAATGTTCATCAACACCTGCAGGTTTTGGTGTGATGGAAAACCTTACATGGTATCAGAGCAGAGGTCTCAGGTTCAATTCCCCCGAGTTACGTCGGAGACAGGGTGTTGGAGTATCGGGTACCTCCACATGGTATAACCATCGCACCTCTGGGATTATAAAACAAGTGGTTTAACCACCACTCCTGGTGATAGGGCCTTGTGCTGGGTTTCAAATATTTCTTAACTTTCATTGATGACTACTCCATATGCACTTGGGTTTACTTCCTAAAACTTAAGAGCGAAGTATTTAACATGTTCTTGGCCTACAAGGCCCTTGTTGAAAAACAATCTGGTCATCAAATTATTAAGTTAAGATCTGACAATGGAGGAGAATATGTTAAAAACAAGTTCACTACTTTCTGCACTGAACAAGGAATCCAGCAACAACACACTATTCCATACACACCACAACAAAATGGTGTAGCTGAATGGAAGAACCACACTTTAAAAGAAATGGCTAATTGTATGATCCAATCTAAGGGACTAAGTCTTCAATATTGGGCTGAGGCCATAAATTGTGCAAATTACATAGTTAATTGCAAACCCACTAAAGTTTTACAAGGTATAACACTGGAAGAAGCATGGAGTAAAATTAAACCAGATGTAAGTCATTTTTGTGTGTTTGGTTGTGAAGCATGGGCTCACATTCCGAATGAAAAATGGAAAGCATTGCAGCCTAAAAGTGAAAAGTGCATATTTGTTGGATATTCTAAATATGTAAAAGGTTATAGACTTCTTCAACCCCATTCACATGATATAATCATTAGAAGAGATGTTAAATTTGATGAAAATCTCTTGGCCTGTGAGCCTAACTTGGCGGGTGTGCCATCTTTGGCCTACGAGCCTGATTCGGTGACTGGGCCTTCTTCTTATTCTTCCAACTTCCTTGACAGGTTTCCAGCTCTAGTTTCTAATGATGACAGTGAGGATGAAAATCCACCTCCGCCTACTCATGTTCCTCCAATTGCACCAGCACCAATGCCTCCTCGATGGGTCCGTTTAACATGTGAAGCAGCTAGTGATATTGCTGGTGATCCTAGAGATCAACGTCGAACACGTTCTCAGTTTCAGTGAGCCTCTTCCCTTTTGGCTCAAGTTTTCGAGAATCATGATCCAGAAACTTTTGCAGAAGCTTCAGGAAATCCAGATTGGGATGTAGCTATGGATGAAGAATATCATTTCTTAATGGCGAAATATACTTGGGATCTTGTTCCTCTTCCAAAAGGAAGAAAACTTGTCAGATGTAAATGGGTCTACAGAACTAAGTATGCATCAGATGGAAGTGTTGAAAGACTTAAGGCAAGGTTAGTTGCCAAAGGTTTTTCCCAAGTTGAAGGGATTGACTACAATAAAACCTTTGCCCCTGTAGCAAAAATGAACTCCATCTGCCTTATTCTTTCCCTTGCAGCCTTACATAACTGGGAAGTCCATCAAATGGATGTCAAGTCTGCCTTCTTACATGGTGATTTACATGAGGAAATTTACATGGAACAACCTCCTGGATATGTTCAGAATAACTCTAGCCTTGTTTGTCTCCTTAAGAAATCCTTATATGGTCTTAAGCAAGCTCCTAGAGCTTGGTATGCCAAAATGGATAGCTTTCTCCTTGACACTGGTTTTTCTAGATGCCATTCTGACCCCAATGTCTATACCAAGAAAGTAGGAAACAATCTTATCATACTTTCTCTTTATGTTGATGATCTTATCCTTACTGGTAGTGACCCTAAACTTATAACCCATGTGAAATCTAGTCTTAAGTAAAATTTTGAAATGTCAGACTTAGGACATTTGCATTATTTTCTTGGTCTCCAAGTCTTGCAAACCAAAGAAGGAATCTTTCTTTCCTAGTATAAGTATGCTTGTGACCTTCTTCGTTGCTTCCACATGGAAGATTGTAAACCAGCCCCTTCTCCCTTCCATTCTGGAGTCAAAATGTATGCCACTTGTACTTCCCCTGAAGTAGATGACACCTTGTATCGTCAGCTTGTTGGTAGTCTTTTCTACTTGACTCATTCCCACCCTGACCTTTCCTTTGTCGTTGGTCGTGTTGCCCATTATATGCAAACTCCTCATGAAAGTCACTGGAGAGCAACAAAAATAATACTTCCATATATTCAAGGTACAATTCAGTTTGGGATTCATTACAATACAGGGGGGGAAACCTTTGTTGGTTGGTTTCACTTATTAAGATTGGGTCGGCGATCCTAATGATCGAAATTCTACTGCAGGTTTTGTTTTCAATCTGGGATCTGGACCTGTCACTTGGGCTTGTAAGAAACAACAAGCTCTTTCTCTTTCTTCAGCAGAAGCAGAATATCGAGCTACAGTTAATGCAAGTCAGGAAACTTTATGGCTTTGACAAATCCTTTCAGAGTTTGGATTCGAGCAGTAGCAGCCTACTCCACTTTGGTGCGACAATCAAAATGCCACCAAGCTTTCCAAAGATCCAGTTCTACATTAGCACAGCAAACACATTGAGCTACACATGCACTTCATCATAAATCTTGTTCATGATAATGTTATTGAAGTTCTCTATTTCCCTACAGATGATCAAGTTGCAGACATCTTCACCAAGTCTCTTATAGAAGCGAAGTTTTCTAAACTTTGGTCTATGTTAGGAGTTCAGGAATGTGTCCTTAAGGGGGGATAGGCTCTAATTCCTCCTTCCTTCTCCTAATAGTGTCACTTTTGTAAATCTGTCAATCCTATCCCAAGTTGTTCTTAAGGGGGGATGTTAGGATATTTAGACACTTAGGAGTTAGTTAAGATCAACTTGTGTAATATATCCATTAAGTAAAAGTGTTTTTCTTTAGTATGCATTACTATGCATTTGTAAATATGCTAATCCGACGTTCACGATATGTTCTCAACATAGAGTGATCCGACGGTTCAACTTCTCTTAGATCATACCTACCATTGATCCGTGGCTTAACACCCGAATGGTCTATGATCTCTATTTAAAGAGCATAGAGGGTCCTTGGCTAGTTGATCGATTATGAGAAGCTCATGTAACTTTCTTTCTTTTGCATAATAAATTGCTCCAAGTAGCTATTTGGCTGGGGCCGTGGGCTGTTTCCCTCTTGAGGGTTTTAACCATGTGACAAACATCAGTGTGTTGATCTGTGATCTATTTGTGTGAAGCAGTTTCTCAAGGTGTTCGGTCTTTTGGGAGTACCCTGTGTACCTGAACATAGAGAAGTCGAACATAGCTCCTCAGATTCAGTTGGGTCAGGAATGAATAGTTAGAAGAAGGTGAAGATGAGCAAGAGGAAAATTCAGGGAAAGCTGCAACAGAAGATAACCCTATGGAGGAAATGGTTGGAGAAATAGAAGAAACAAAGGGAGCAGCAAAAAAAGAAATAGAAAGGGAAATAGTTGCAGAAGCAGTGACAGTGGAAGCTGGAGTTGCCAATGCAGCGGGAGAAGAAGGAGAGGTTGCAGATACTAAGGAAATAAGGCCTTAGGTAGTTGAGATCGAAACCTCCTTAGACATAAAAGGAACTGCAATAGAAGAGGAGGAACCTTTAGCAGACACTGGAGAATCCTCTGTTGGAATATATTAAACCCACTCACAACTTAGGATAAAATAATTTTTCATTATTTGATTAATTATTCACCCACTAACTTAATTAGTTGGCATCCACTTGCACCTTAAAGTCAATACATGCCATCTATATCCTAGGAACCATTTATTTCCAATTCTAGGCTGATCTTGACCACCTTTTGACCATTCAGAATTAGTATACAGGACTTTACAGCAGATTCTGCTTTATTCTGCTTTTTCTACTTTTCCTCCTTTTCTATGGATAAGATAAAAGCTAGTCAACTAGGAAATTGGGAGCTTTTGTTTCCAACCCATCCTCCATTAGGTTTTCTCCATTTTCTGGGATTAGCATGTTATTTCCATCTCCTTGACAACTCACTCATGCTTTTTCCAACTCGTGAGGTCCTTGATAGATTTGGTAAGTGCTTTAGCCACCTATAGGGGTTTGCTATATTTTGGTAAGTCAGCCTTTTTGAGATTTATGAGTTATTTCCATACAATTCGATTTTTCTATGAGGGATGTACTATTTATGTACACTATTATTCATAATTATTCAATGGAATGATACACACCAATAATCATCTCTTCATTCATGTGATTCAGTCTCTTTTCTTCTCTCTATTTTCCTGTGTATGCTTGTGAGAATTCTTAGTAGCAAGATCTATTTCCTGTGATTCTTCTTAGCATCATTGCACATAGAATTGATCTATTATTTCTACATGGTATCAGAGCTACAAGTTTGATCAAGTTCTACAGAGTTGAGGAGCGCTTCCAGTCTCCTATCCCTCTCTGAAGAAGAGCTTGTCTAGCTTACAAGATTTTCTCCTGGTTTGTTTTGCAGGTTGCAGAGAGTATCTCTTAGAGAATATCAAAAACTTAAATATGGATTCAAAAGTTCCTCTACAATATCCTTTCAACTATGCTGATTGGAAGCCAAAGATGAGTGCATACTTGAAGAGGCAATGTCTCTTTGATGTCTCCATTGGTGCATTGAGTGAACCTTAGTCTTATGAAGAGAAGATTGATTGGATAAATAATTGTGATAGAGCTTATGGAATTATGTATTTGGGAATGTATCCAAATATATATCATCTCATAGATTTTTCTGAATTTCCATTTGAGCTTTGGAAAATTTTGGACAAAGCTTTTGGTTTGCAGGAAATTGAAGATGAAGCATCGAGCGAACCTAGCATCTCCTCTTGTTATCTCTCTCAAGATTTCTTGGCCTCTACATTCTCTGATGAATTTGATCATGATGAAGAAGTTTCTCATACAGTTCATGTTGCTGCTACCCTCATTGATTCGAATGCTTCCTCCTTCAATGAAGAAGCAAATATTGAAGAGCCATCTTTTTCTGTGTCTCTTGAAGGTGACTTTTCTTCTTGTGATACTATTGATGAAAAAGAAGTAACATATGGAGCTGCTGATGATATTGATTATGATCCTATAACCCATTCATTGTTCTCTAAATCTCCTATATTATATTCTAAGATCTATGTGCCATATCCTTCACACTTTGTGCATACCTCTCTCCTTGATGGTGCACAACCCAGTGACTTACAGGATGTTTGCCTAGCCACATCAAGCCTTATTTGTGTCATACCACTTACCTTACTTGATCTCATGTGCTTCAGCATATCCTCCTTTTTTCTTGGCATCAATACTCAGAGCCTTCTTGAAGATTGTGAACATCTCATTCTTTCCTCCTTTCATACAGAGGATTCATTACCAGTGTATTCCCATGAGTCTATTGATATGCTTATATCTGATCCTTTGGATTCTGATTTAGAAGCACATTTTCAGGTTTATACACATATAATACCACCATGCATACTATCTACCATACCTCTGAATAATCCAAAGACTATACAAATCCCAATATCACTAGTTGATTCCTCATTGGTATCTTATGCAGTGATATTTATCTTACATGGTTTGAAGTCTTTCCCATCTTTCATTGGCTGGTTATCCATGTCCTTAGTCATATTTGGACTGATATTAAACATGTTTGGATCTGTTTTAAACACTTATTGTTCATATCTTAAGCCCATCCATCATTCAAATTTTTACACCTATCAGTTTTCCCCATTTGTTCATAATTTTCCTAGTCTAGCCCTATATCCTCATGGAGCCATTGAAGCCTTTGTCCTTTCTGTTCCATATGATAATATTTATGATATATCAGAGTTTTATCAGCCTCATATCAGATCTATACAGGTGCTACATCAAATTGGAAGATTGACATGTGATCCACATCACAATTTTGCAGCTATTCAGGGAATTGGGTGTGAAATAAATTGTCTTAACTTTTGTACTCTTTGGGAAGGAGTATGCATAGATATATTTTCCATTTTATATTATGTTTTCAGATCAGAGTTTGACAGTAGAAAGAAGCATTCAGATAATTCTCCTACTTCATCAGTTGATGAGATACAAGGAGTCTCTCCTCTTCCTTCTTGCAGGTTCTACACTTTAGCGAATGATCATGGAGTTCATGATTTCTTCAGCAAGCCCTTCATCCAGAAGTAGTTCAGTCAGCTCATTAAAGTGAAGATGAAGATATGTTGAAGACACTTTTCAAATTCGGTGCCTTGTCCTATCTTGAGGGAGCATTTTCCCCATGTGGTTTTGCCTCTTTCCTCACTTTTCTGGACATAATAATTGTTAAAGGGTGACCATAGCCTTGTTGCTGGGCCCTATATGCATCCATATTTTTTTGTCATACCATCATAAATTCAAACTCATAGGGGGGTGTTGGAATATATTAAACCCACTCACAACTTAGGATAAAATAATTAATCATTATTTGATTAATTATTCACCCACTAGCTTAATTAGTTAGCATCCACTTGCACCTTAAAGTCAATACATGCCATCTATATCCTAGGAATGATTTATTTCCAATTCTAGGTTGATATTGACCACCTTTTGACCATCCAGAATTAGTATACAGGAATTTACAACAGATTCTGCTTTATTCTGCTTTTTCTTCTTTTCCTGCTTTTCTATGGATAAGATAAAAGCTAGTCAACTAGGAAATTGGGAGCTTTTGTTTCCAACCCATCCTCCATTAGTTTTTCTCCATTTTATAGGATTAGCATGTTATTTCCATCTCCTTGAAAATGCACTCATCCTTTTTCCAACTCGTGAGGTCCTTGATAGATTTGGTAAGTGCTTTAGCCACCTATGGGGGTTTGCTATATTTTGGTAAGTCAGCCTTTTTGAGCTTTATGAGTTGTTTCCATACAATTCGATTTTCCTATGAGGGATGTAATATTTATGTACACTATTATTCATAATTATTTAATGGAAGGATACACACCAATGTTCATCTCTTCATTCATGTGATTCAGTCTCTTTTCTTCTCTCTATTTTCCTGTATATGCTTGTGAGAATTCTTAGTAGCAAGATCTATTTCCTGTGATTCTTCTTAGAATCATTGCACATAGCATTGATCTATTATTTCTACATCCTCCACCTTTCTCACACCATGGAGGAAGAGGAAAATATAAAGTACCAGAGGAGAATCATCCAAAAGAAGAAGAACTAGGGCTTCCTGGACAACATAAGTGGTAAGCGTTGAAATTCCCACTTTACCCACACAAGAAATAGTGGGTGATTTACAAATGGATGGCACTATCACACAAGAACCTAATAAAACATAGGGAGAATCATCTAGGAGAAGAAGAACTAGGGCTTCCTAGACAACATAAGTGGTGAGCACTGAAATTTCTATCTTACCCACTAAAACGCAAGAACCGATGGGAAATTTACAGATGTATGCCACTGTGACACAAGAACCTGCTGGAACACGGGGATAATTATCCAACATAATAAGAACCAAGGATTCATGGTCAAGATAAAGGGAAAGTATCAAAATCCCCATTTTAAAACCTAGAATACCCACTGAAACACAAGAACTAGTGGGAAATGTCCCTATAGAAGCCATTGTTACCCATGAACCTATGCATCCCCAGTTAGAAATTTTACAATATGAAAATGAACTGCTGAAGGAAGATGCATGAGAAATTAGGGAAGAAGTGGAAAGGTGGAAGGAGGTAAGAAAAAATAAAGATGCATGAGGCCTAGACACCTTGGTAGAAGCTGCTATTCAGTTCAAAAATCCACCTTCCATCTAGGAAAAAAAAGAGTTGTAATGTCCTGAATGCGTAGTTTTATTTAGATTGGCAGGATACAAGGTTGATAAAATGGAAATAGAATCTTGGAGATTGGAACATTCAAGCCAAGGAAGAAATGAGACACTGAATGAGGAACCAACGGAAGAAACAAGGTTGGAAGCAGATTTGATTCCTGAGCAGGAATTAAAAGAAAATGGGCCACTGCAGCTTCAACACTCAGGACCTATTGAATTGCTTCCTTATGGAAGCAGTTCTGTGGAATTAAATTCACTTCCATACCAAGAGCAGCAGTAGGGTGATATAGAGATAGACCAGGAGTAGCAGTCGGGTGACACAGAGATTTTGTGGGAGGGATTTTAGCAGATGATAAAGATATGGAGATAGAACATGACACTGCTACACAAGAACCAGTGTCTTTAAATTTGGTTGCCAAAACTACTATGATGGATCTGAAAGAATCAGACATTGTCACACAAGAACTAGTGTTTCTGAAAACATTTGTTGAAACAACAGTCCAAACTGAAACTGTTGAAACACAGGAAGTAGCGGTTCAGACTGAGGATGAAATTGCTGAAACACAGGAAGTAGCATTTCAGAACGAGGTTGAGGAAGCAAAATACCATATTCTAGATGTTCAAACACAAGAAGCAGCAACACAGGTGGAGGTTGCAGAACTTAAGGAGACATCCACAGACAGGAATAATCAAAAGTTGGAAAACGAGGTATCACTTTTAAAGCTTGAAGTAAGTAAATGGAGGCGTCATGCAAGCCAATTTGATGAAGGTATGATTTCCCTTATTGAGCACAAAAATATCATTTAATAATTAAGGGAACAATGGGCCAAGGAGATCTTCTTTCTGAAAATATGATGGGAAAAGATGTAGGAGAAGATAAAAGAGTTAAAGAAATATGAGTCTAGGGAGAAACATAAAGAACAAATGCTCACTTTAACTCATGAGTTATTGATTTGCAGATCCCCCTCCCCATCCTACCCTGTATTTATATTTGGACAAATGATTCTGTTCCAGATTAAGGATTCAAAGGAAGGAAGGCCTTGGTAGGTTGTAACACCTTCTCAATTTTTGGAAAATTTCACTCAGAGTGAATTTTTTGAGCATAATTTGTTATGTGATTGATATCTGCATGATAGGGCATGCCTGATGGATACTCAAGCTAACCCAGTTCCCCATATTGGGGATATTCATTTAAGATCATTTGCCTCTTTTGTCACTAATTGTCACATGCCCCAATTTTGCAAAAAAACAATTTTATATTATTTGAGGAACAATATGTTAAATTTTATGCTAAGTTGTAATTGATGACCCAATGGGGTCAAGGATATTCAATGTAAACTATGAATATTTTATTTATAAATAAATAAATGAGGATACAACAACTTAGGAGAGCTGTTAAAAGAGTGTTTACTGGTCAAATTGGTGGAGGAAACTAGGTGGAGAGCAAACTGACATGTGGCAGCATCCTCAAACCACTTCCAACTGTTGCAGGGGGAAACCTCCCTACATTTGTGGTCATGATTCCCCAAGAAAGTGGAATCAGAGCAGGTGGCTCAATTAATGAAAACTAACCCAGAAGACCTACACATCTTTATAAAAATTCCCATTGAAGAGAGCTGAGTCTGCTCATTCTAGAGAAGTGATCGTTCAGGGTGAATGAATTTACTTCAGAGAAATTCAATGGAAGGGAAATTGGAAAGTGTTTGAGGGGATAACTGCTGATTGATCTTGTTGCAGCTTTTAAGTTGAAGATCAGACTGCTGAGAGCGGATTGTTGTTACTAAGGTATTGAACTAGTCAGGTGACAGAGGGATTCTGTAGTTACATACTCCACCCAGTTCTCAACCAAGAAGACCAGGAATAGGCTCGAGAGTCCTGAGGAAGCGTTGTTTGAGAACTCTCCAAGAGATTGGTAAGGAGGAATGGCCTCCTAAAGCTGTTCTCATCTTGTCCTCAATAGGTTCTATGTTATTTTATTTTACTGTCTTAGTTAAATAAATCTTAGTTTAGATGTTACATGAATGTAATTAGTTCTGAGTTTGTAAATTGTTGAGTTAGTATTCTTATTAGACTGTTAATAGAAATGAAAATGATTTAGAAAAATAATGAAATAGAAAGGATTTAAAATTCTAAGCTGTGTTTTTCCACACCTGGTTACAGGCCTTAGTTTGATTAAGGTAAATGAAATAATCCTTGTAATGGAATGAGAATAGTAAATGTGAATTTTGCATCTGTATGTAAATGAAAATAGACTGTATTTCAATGTTTAGAATGCAATGAGAAAGCATTATTGTAGTTTGTTTATATTTACGGTTTTAATTTATTTTATGTAGATGAAAACACAGGTGAAATAAATAGTATTATACACTAGTACCACAGTATTAGTATATTGTTAATAAATATAAGTCTATAGGAAATAATAACTATTATTCAAGAAAATATGTATACAAGTTAATAACTAAACAATTCTGGAAAATATTAACCTAATCTTAAACTATTATTATTAAAATCCAGATTAGGGTTTCTCTTATAAACCCTTATTTATGTCAGGGTTAATAATTATTTATCTACAGAGCTCTAAATAATTATAAATTACAAAGAAAAAATAAATTTATTTATAAGTAATAAACGAAATAACTAAGACTTATATACATTCATGCTTTAAAAAAAAAAAACCTAGACAGGTTATTACTTGTGAAAAACTAAGGGTCGAAACCCTTTCGACTAAACTATTCAAGTACAAGTTAATCTATATCCAGTTATATTGTTAACTGAGATTTGAAAATAAAAAGGAAACTATAAACTGTGCATTAGACTGATTATAGTTTTATCTTTAAAACTTTAAAATGTATTTACAAACCTTTTTAAGTTAAATACTTCAATAACAAGTTAATGAACAATAATACACCTATAATAGCGAAACTGAAGCAAACAAGAAACAGTGCTCAAGTAATAATTTATTTAAGAATACATTTACGCAAGGGTTTCTTTTCCATTAAACCCTAACTATTATATTCTGTACTGATAGTATAAACTTATAAATTTTACATTATGACTCTGTAGTCTTCACATTAACACTATTTACTTATTGATAGGTATAACTCCCGATTCAATTTATTTCATAGCCAAATCATTTATTTATACATTTACAATGACTCTTGGGATCACACATCCAAGAGTCTTTTCATCTTCCTATTATTTACACTAACGTATAATCCTGACGGATTATATTCCAACAATCCCCCCCTTAATCCAAAGGGGTGTTAGTAAGTCCGAGCATGTTTTTGAATATTTCAAAGTTTTCTCGTCCAAGCGCTTTGGTGAAGATGTCTGCAACTTGATCATTTGTGGAACAATGTCGAAGATGAACTGTCTTGGCCTCTACATGATGTCGAATCAAATGATACTTTGTGTTGATGTGTTTGGTTTGATCATGGAATTTGGGATTCTTAGCCAGCTTGATTGCAGAAGTATTGTCGATCAATAATGGAGTGGATTTCTCTTGTTTTTCTTGCAAATCTTCAAGTATCTTCCTGAGCCATACTATTTCTTTCGTTACTTCAGCTGCAACCACATATTCTGCTTCTGTTGTTGAATCTATTGGAACTGACTGTTTGCATGATCTCCATGAGACAGCTACTGATCCAAGACTCATAGTGTATCCAGAAGTTGATACTCTTGTCTCCTTATCACCATCAAAATGTGAGTCTGATTACCCAATAAGTTTGAAGTCATCCACTTTAGAGTACTTGAGTCCAACGTCATGAGTCCCCTTCAAGTATCTTAGAACTCTTTTTGCAGCTGACCAGTGTCCTTCACAAGGTTTATGCATGAACCTTGAAAGTATGCCAACAACATAAGAAATATATGTTCTACTTGTTGTAAGGTAGATAAGACTTCCTACAAGTTGTCGATACTTGGTCACGTCCTCAAATTGTTTTCCTTCACTTGATGTGAGCTTCATTTTCTATTCCATTGGAGTAGAGATAGGGTTTCATTTTGTCATGCAAAATTTGTTTAGTAGTTCTCCAACATATTTTTTCTGAGATAGGAATATGTACTTAGGATGTTGAGTGACTTCAATTCCTAAGTAATAGTGGAGATGTCCCATATCTGTCATTTCAAAGATCTTTTTCAAATCTTTCTTTATGGATGCTATATAGCTCTCATTGTTCCTTGTGATCAAAAGGTCATCTACGTACACCACAAGATACACAACAGATCTTCCAACTTTCTTTAAAATAGTGTTGCATCATCAAGATCAAAATGTTCGAAATTTAACTTCAAAAGATGCTCGGTTAATTTTTCATACCATGCACGAGGCGCTTGTTTTAGGCCATACAAGGATTTGACAAGCTTGCATATCTTTTGTTCTTTTCCTTTCACAACAAACCCTTCTGGATGAGACATGAAGACATTCTCTTTCAAGTCTCCATTCAAGAAGGCAGTCTTCACATCCATCTGATGAACTTTCCACCCATTCTGAGTAGCTAAAGAGAGTAAGGTACGGATGGTAGCCCATTTTGCTGTAGGAGAGAATGTTTCTTCATAGTCAATTCCTTCCTTCTGTGCATAGCCTTTTGCTACAAGCCTTGCTTTGTGCTTGTCAAGTGAGCCATCTGATCTGTATTTTTTCTTGTACACCCACTTGCAGCCAATTGGTTTGGTTCCAACTGGAGGGTCAACCAGCTTCCAAGTTCCATTCTTCATGAGTGCATCATACTCATTCTGCATAGCTTCTTTCCACTCAACTCGAGTAGAAGCTTCTTCAAAGGAAGTTGGTTCAAAGTTAGCAGATAAATTAAATTCACAATCAAATGATACATCCATGTCATCACCTGAATTATCTGCTTCTCCTCCATCTTCATGTCTTTTTGAACTTCTCGTTCCCATCTTTCCAACTTCATATGGATGGACACTTTCAAGTGTCTTTGTGGCCCATTTAGGAATCTTCCATGATGGTCCTAGTTAATCAGCTGGTGGTGCTTCATCATTGATTGAGAGTCTTTCAATTCTCGCAATAACATCATCCAATTGAACCTCTTGTTCAGGTGAAGTAGCAAGA
>LPNX010750357.1:13402-172292 GCA_001517045.1 Pseudotsuga menziesii | reverse complement strand
TAGTTTTACATTCTCAAAAAACATCATTGAGCGAACCATATTCATTATGGTTCTGTTCATTCTTTCTGCTACACCATTTTGTTGAGGATTGTAGGGAACAGTAGTCTGATGTGCAATTCCATGTTGGCGAAAGATAATCTTCAAAAGCATTTGAAGTGTCTTCTTTCCCATTGTCAGTATGAAGTGTACCAATTTTAGATTGTGCTTGTTTTTCTATCAATGCATGAAAGTCTTTGAATGTTTGAAATGCTTCTGATTTTGTCTTTAAATAGTAAATCCAGCACATTCTTGAGTAGTCATCAACAAAGGTCATAAAATACTTATTCCCATTGGCAGAAAGGGTTGGCATTGGGCCACATAAATCAGAATGCACTAATTCTAATTTCCTACTTTCTCTAAAATTAGATTCATGGAATGGCAGCTTACTATGTTTCCCTAATATACATGCATCACATTTGCTCTTCTCTTTGGGAATTGTGGGAAAACCAAATACACCATTCTTTCTCAACAAACGAAGACTGTTATAATTCAAATGACCAAATCTTGCATGCCACAATGAACTTGATGACAAATTACCTTCTCCATGCTGAGAGAGGTAGGCATAGTTCTGAACTCTTGCAGATGAACCCTTTAGCTTCAGCAGCTTCCCATCTTTGTATCCAGTCATGATGACTTGGTTGTCATAGGACTTTCTTATTTCTGCGATTCCATCAAACATGTGGATGGAATGGCCTTGCTGTTGAATCTCCACCAAGGACATCAGGCTTCTCTGCAACTTTGGAAGATAAAGAACATTCTTCAGCAAGAAATCAAGGAATGTAGGCATCTTCAATCGAATGGTGCCCATTCCCTTTGGTTTAAGACTAGACTTGTCTGCAAAGTAAACTATGCCATTTATTGTTTCATTAAGTTCTTCAAAATAGTCTTTTCTAAAAGTCATGTGTGATGTTGCACCAGTATCAAGCAGCAAACAATCTTTGTAAGATGAAAGTGAAGTCATCTCATTAATTCCAAGATTACAATGTGCAACAATACAATGAGCAGAATCAGAATATTTACTAGCATCTTGGTTTTTATTGTCATCTTTCTTCTAGTTATGTCTATCTTTGATGGAGTCCCACGAAGCCCAACACTGATCTGATGTGTGTCCAGTATTTTCACAACGCTTGCACTGCAAATCTGATCTTTTGCTAAAGTTTCTTCTTCCTCTGCCTCTCTTGCTGCTTTCTCCTTTTGGATGGTCATTGGATTGGTCTTTGCCAGCAAGGGCAGCACCAATAATAGATGCCAAAGATTTCATCTTTTACAACTGTTAGTGTAATTTACAATAATGAACTTAATATGACAAAGAGAAATAGAAAAACATTAACCTTGCAGGTCTACAGTCTCTGCCAAGGTGAATACAATGCAAGTTTATAGCATACACAGGATTCTTCAATATAATTGTTTCACATAGACTTTATTCTTCAATGTAGGTCGCAACTCCAGCAGCTTGATGCAGTACTTCTAGTTGCAGCAGCAGAATAATTGCACAGTGGCAATATTCCCAATTGCACGAGCAGTCTCAATGCAATCAACACCAACAAAACACCATATATCTTCCACAATATTCTTCAATGTATGATATATATTAGTCACAATATATATCAGTCACAATATATTTGCAGTCACGGTCCATTTCAACCAACAAAAACAGGTTTACCTCCGTGTGAATGTATGAGAGAAAGAGTTTCATAAATCACTTTCAAAATTCTTCACACGTTCAACGCAGTGTATACAATCACAGGCCGCAGCATATATTATTTCTCCAGCATAAAAGATAGGTTTTATACGCAGCATACATTATTTCACCAACATAAAAGATACGCAGCATACATTATTTCTCTAGCTAACAACTCCAGCAATGAGAGTGTTTATTCCTAGCCAATAGAAACAAAAAAATAGAACGTATACCGCCAAATTATGGCCCGTCTCCACTTCTAAAGAGTCCAAAATCGGAGCAGGATCACAACAACAAAATCCACAAACCATGAAATCTCATTGAAGACATGAGAAGCAGCAGCGGGAACAACATTCAAAATGCTGGGATTGAATAGAGAAACGGAGGAGACCAAAGCTTCGATTATCAGTCACAATATACCAAGCTTCGATTAGGGAAATCTTGGGTGAAGTGACCAAAGTCACCACACAGATAGCAACCTATATGTGGGAGATCGCAGTCACTCTATTAGGTTAAAAAATTAGGGTTTATGCGTTTACCTCCACGCTGTAGAAAAAGGTTATGAATCTAACTTCACGCTGTTGAAGAAAACATGAGTCTCTAACAATAGTCTGCAATCACCGGTCTTCAGCAAGAATACTTCAATCTCCACGTGGTCTAAGGAGCAGTCATTACACCAACGCAACTCCAACAACAGAGAGAACAGCGCAGTCACACAAGAGTGCCTTCACGCAGCATTAAAGGAGTGCCTTCACGCAGCATCAACGCAGCATCAAAAGAGTTCATCAACACAGATTCTTGGTACCATAAAGATAGATTCTTGGTACCATAAAGATACCCACAGCAACAAAGAAAGCTCAAATGTAGGTTTGAATACTGTAATGCACATAATGAATGCGCTCAATATAGGAGAGAAACACACACAAACTGTCGAGGAATAGGTAAGTTGGCAGCAAAATAATTCAACCGTTTTGACAGAGAAAATGAGTGAGTAGTCTGGCAGCCAGGAGGGCGCAGACTATGCATGGCGCAGAATGCCAGAACAACAGGAGTCATGGAAAACAACCAAGCTCTGATACCACTGATAGGTATAACTCCCGATTCAATTTATTTCATAGCCAAAGCATTTATTTATACATTTACAATGACTCTTGGGATCACACATCCGAGAGTCTTTTCATCTTCCTATTATTTACACTAACGTATAATCCCGATGGATTATATTCCAACACTTATAAATATATCATTAACAGTAAATTACTTCACTGACAGTTGAAGAAGAAAAACCTATTTTATGGTATTATCATTTAAAAGATAAATTAGAATAAAACAGAGTAATCGAAACAGAAGTCAATTTAAAACCATGAGTACAAGAAAAACCCTTTTATCTTAAAACTAGAGTATGATATTATCAAGCTGTAAGGATGTAATCACTTTTACAAACCAAAGAAACTATTTACAAGTCACATCTTAAGAGCAAGAGCTACCCAACAACACGCAAGGGTTTTTAAAAACAAAACTAAGTATTAACAAATACTAAGTATCTAAACATTGGAGGAACTGAAGCTATGGTTCCCTTCAAACTGTAACTCCTTCCAATAAACATTGCAAGCAGGGAGATGCCACGACAAACCGAGGCTTACCCATTGTGGCCACGAAGTCAACCACTGCTAGAGAGGTTTCCTTCAAGCATGAAGCCGAACTGTAATCTGCAAGAACAAGACTAAATGCATTAGTTAGAAGTTGTATTCATTATTCTAAAAACAGTAACTAGAAATTAATAATAAGAGCAGGCTAAGACTATTACCTATAAGTAAGAAGCTTGGAGCTGAGGAGGAGACCGAACCAGTTCGAGGAACTGCACCTTGAAGAAAGGAAACCCTCGTGCCAAACCTGTGACAGAGGCCATGAGGTTCTTATTCCAGTTTTCAATGACGATGGAGCAAGCCACGAGCAGAGACAAGGGTAACGCTATGCCCAGTTCTCTAACTATTGACAAAGTTAAGAAAACCACCCTCACGGTGTTCATTAACTTCCATAAAGAAACCAAGTTACAAACGGTGAATCCCTTAACTCTTGCACAAATGATACAACACTATACCATACACAATGGAGCTATCAAACGATGAACCAGTGAGCCTCTCATGGCTGCAAAGAAACCCAAACAGCGCAGAGCCAAACCCTCGAAGGATAATGAAGAGGATAGGGTTTCTATGTGAGTTTTTAAATCGACCAATGGATGGTGGAGACACATCCACCTGCCCATCGAAAAGTTTATTCAGAAGTGGGTCGATCCATATAGTCAACCTGCACTGTCGGGTGAACACATATTATTGCCAATCATTTATACCTTATAACTAATGATAATGTTTTGTATTAAAGGTATTTTATCATTTTCATGTAGGATAACGTTGCAATCGACCTTTCAGTAAAATCATACATTCTATACAGCTAATAGTAAGGTTTTGTATTAAATCAATTATTATCACTTGCTTTTCGATAACACTACAATCAATCAATTGTGAAAGTATATATATATCGTTATCATTTACATTTGATAACTTTGAGATCAATCATTTGTAAAAGTATATATGTGTGATCAATAATGGAGTCTATACCATTGACCTTTAGTCAGTAGCACTTCTAAGTGCTCTTCATACACACCTTGTTCTCAGCATCTTAAGCATTGTTTGGGAGCTAGCCTTATGTAAGAACTAAACTAATGAAGTCATTATCTTTAATTCAACTTTATGTAAGTAAATGTTAGGTAGTATTTCTACACTAGTATAACTCTTACAAATTCGTAAAGTCGACAGTGTTATGCTTAGAAGACTTCTTGGAAGTTAGTGTTCTTTTGGTTTCTATAAAGAACCAAACTCATAATAAATAAAACCAATATTTATACTATACCTTGGTAATTACAAGGTAGTAAGACTATCTAAAGTAAAAGAAAAATTTACTTAGTAATATTAGTAACGATATGGTAATGTAATATTACAACAACACATGTGACTTGGTGATAAACTAGAAAACCAAAATTTATATCTTGATGACTAATAGTTCAAATAGACAATTATAACTGTTTACAAGGAACAGGTTGATATTTATCACTGCTTAAAGAGAATTATAGGTAATCTATTTGTAAAAAATTTCTTTGAAGATCTTAGAATTATATTAATGTGTATAAAGAAGCACATTGAATATTAGACATAGCAATAGTAGTAATTTCATGCTTCAGTAAAAGTGTTTTTATGTTAAATTATGAGCCCTATGCTCATCAGTAGAACTTGTGAGTAACTTGGCATATAACGTTAAAAATGAAAACTTAAGTAGAATTTATGCTGGTAAACGACATTAGTATGTTAAGGAAATTGGTCTCTATGACTAACTTAAAATACTGTCATAGATTCAAAAACAAAAAAGAAAGTTACTTTACCTCATCATAGCCTTGATCTCTATTAATCAATTTATGCTCTAGAATTTTTAATATGCTAAAGAAGTACTTCTTGACTTAACACAAAAACAAACTCCTACTTGTTCAAAAATTTACCTATTGAACCTGTAAGAACCAGAAATCTAGCTGAGTTGGCAATTGTTAAGTAAGCCCCAGTTTAGAACATAGCTTCTCACCTACTTAACAAAAGCAAATCATCAGTACAGCTAGAAGTAACTGAATGCAGATCATAAACATAACATATCAAAATTAAAGTGGTATTAGTTTTTATGTGTTTGAAGTTAATCACTACATATTGTTAACTGTTTCATTTTCCGCTAGCCGCTAGTAGTTATTAAACTGCGACTTTAGACATTTATGTTACATTAAAAAATTTAAATTTTTGTGAAAATTCGAGGTTATGACATGTGGTATCAGAGCACAAGGTTCAAACACTAGGCCTTGATAAATCTCAACTTGCTTATATGAAACAATGTATTAAATTATTTTGCTGATGTTGTTTTCTTTTAATGTTATTCAATAGAGAAATTTGTTTCTGAGTTTAACAACAGGTATGGAAAGACTGGAGGAATATGAGGAAGAGGAATCTCCATTTACTGAACAAGAAAACTTACAAAGAGAACCTATACAAGAAGGCATAACCACTAATTCCTTAGAACTTTTACAAATAGTAAAAGAATTAAAATCTGAAATGGAATCTGTTAAAAAAGAATATGAGAAGATTCTGAGAGCTCAGGAGGAGCTGAATCAAATCCTAATAGAAAGATTTCATACTGAGGGAAGGGGTAAAAGAACTGAATCAGAAGACATAAGTTACCAACATAAGTATAAAAATACTAAACAGACTAAAAATGAAAGCAGCTCATCTTCCGAAGTATTTGGTGATCAACATAATTTTCATTCTACTAGTGATAGTAGTGAGGATAATCACCACCCTAGAAAAAGAAAATATAAACCTTATGAAGAAATTTATGGAGAGTTTAAAAAGATCAAATCGCCAACATTTAATGGGGAAACTAAAAAGGGGGAGGAATCAGAATCCTGGTTATCCGGGATGAAGAAGTACTTCCAGATTTATAACTATTCTAACCAATTAAAGTCTAGAATGGCTATCTATAATCTTTTGGGGAAAGCTGATATATGGGGGTAATATTTAAAGAGAGTGAAAGGAATAAGAGAGAAAAAACATAATTTGGAGTACTTTCAAGAAGTACTTTAAAAATAATTTTTTTATCTAAACAGTACTATGAAGAAAGACCCTAAAGAATTCTATGAGTTAAAACTGGATACAATGACTATGAAAGATTTGAACAGTAAGTTTTTAAGTCTGCTTGGGTATGTGCCATACCTTTTAGATGAAAAACCAAAGGTACAGTGGTTCATCAACTATTTACCTTATCACATAAAGGATAGGATTGAGTATGAAAATCCAAAAACTCTGGAAGAAGCTATGAGGGAAGCCAATTTCTATTATGAACATAATTAGAAAAAGGAGAGCATGGCCAACTGGAAGGCCAAAAAGAATAATAATAGCTATGATCAAAAGAAGAAAGAGTTTGTGCCCAATCAGAATTCTAAAAATAATAAGGCCAGAAATTTTCCTAATAACAATTTCCAAGGGAATAAGAATAATTCACCGAACCATCAGAACAATCAAAAGAGTAAAGAGTCTACTAATAATCATGGTAATTACACAAAGAACTTTGAATGAAAAGAACCCATAAAGTGTTGGGAGTGTAATGGCCCACATTATGCCTCATTTTGTCCTAATCGGAAAAAGATTGTCAATAATATCCATACAATACAGGAGGAGATGACTGTTGGAGATTTAGCAAGGACTATGCCCAAGATCAATGCAACCTTGGAGAATCGACAAGTAGATTATAAAACTTCCATGGTGGAAGTAGAAGGTAAGATAAACCAAACACCAATAGCTATTTTAATTGATCCAGGAGCTAGTCTAAGTTATATTTCACCTAAATTGGTAGAAAAATGTAAGCTGCCTGTTGAAAAGTTTGTAAGTTCTTGGTTGGTTCAGTTAGCTATTGGTGCAAAAAGGAAGGTAACTTGTTTTGTAAAGAATTGTGCAGTAATTATGGATCAAATTGAAACTTTTGTAAATCTTAATGTACTACCTCTGGGTTCATACGACATACTAATCGGTATGGATTGGTTAGAGCAACATAGGGTGATCTTAAAATACTATGATAAAACCTTTACTTGTATAAATAATGATGGAAAATCAATAAGTGTAAAGGAAATCCCTAGAAAAACAACCATAAGGCATATTTCTGCTCTGCAGCTTAAGAGAGTTGTTAGGAAAGGTTGTAAGGATTATGCAGTAATGGTAACTAATGAAGAAAATTTAAATAACATCGATAAATTAAAATTGGAGGATATACCAGTTTTAAAAGAGTATGCAAATGTATTTCTGGAATAAATTCTGGGACTACCTCCGAAAAGAAAACTAGATTTTACCATTGAGATGGTACCTGTTGCAGTACCCAACTCAAAGGCCCCTTATCAGATGAACATACTTGAACTTAATGAACTTAAGTCACAATTAAAAGAACTTATTGACAAGAAGTATATTCGACCCAGTGTGTCTCCCTGGGGGGCACCTGTCATCTTCATTAAGAAAAAGTGTAACATCCTGGTTTTGACCCCGTTGCATTAGATGTATATGATGTGTATATTGTAATGATCATGGTGTGGAGCTAAAGGCCAAGGCCTCACCATTGATCGGTTATGCTATGTTTTGGATTTAAAATTTGTCACCGATGGTATATCGGGGCATGCGGCATACGTTATGCATTTATCATCATGTAAATATGCATGTATAATTAAAATGAACACAACCAGCTACGATCGCGGCAACTAAATTGAAAGGGGCATGATTTTCACAAGGATAAGGATGTGGGGAAATTGTCAAATCTTGGGCCAATGAGGGAAATACCCATGTGTCTTCTCCCCTTGTTTTATTCCAACCACTTTCATTAAGAATGGCTGCTGTTGGTTGAGGCAGTTATGGTCTTTGCGAGTGGGGTGGCAGGACTGTCAGTCCTCACCCACACGCACACTCCACCATAGTTGACTTCACAATGGCAAAAAACAACTACTGCCATCACTCCCGCACATTCTTCTCTCCGCACCTGTACTGAGCACCCACGCCCTCCAAATTCACGTCCTCACCATTGTTGCTCGTCCTCACACAGGGATCATTTTTGGTTCATTTTTACACTCACGCACGGGATTAATTCCTGGATTCACTCACGGAGTTTTGTTCCTCTACGGATTTTACGGATGGAGTGAGTGTATGCGTTCCTCACGGATTGATTTGTGGGCTCCCGTGGTTCCCTCACGTTACAGTGTGTTTTGTTGTGGCTTCTTTACGTTTTTGGATGGAGTCATTCACCCTCACGCACAAGCAATTACTCTGCTGGATCTCACGCAGCAAGCTGGGAGCTGTTTAGCCACTATCATCCATGATTTCCTGTAGGAGGTCATTTCACGCTTAAGAACTGTGTGGCGATCTGTGTAATTCCTTTTTCCGCTTGCTTCATTGCCCTGGACGGACTGTTGATATCCCCCTATTGGAATTGTGTTGCTGTTGTGTTCGAGGACTGTTGTAAATTCGCTTGAGAGTCATTTTGGCCACGATAGGGCCAAGAATGACTCAGAATTTGTCTTCCCTGTCTTAAGCTGTATCAGCTGATTTTTTGCATGTGTGCAATGGTTGGTCTTCGGACTGTGTAAGGAGCAGGGATGGGGGATTAGTTTTTCTTGATAAACCTGGTGGCTGGAAACCACACAGACAGAGCTAGAGGGCTGGCCTTCTTCTCCATCACCCTTGAATAGCACTGGAAGGGAATGCAGGGCCTGGGGGACTGTGTAGCAGAGAAGGGACTGATTCCTTGTGTTGGGTGTGGGTGGGTGTCTTAGAGGTCAGGCTAGCTCCAGTGTAGGTGTTCTTGGCTCTGTAATGGGTTCACCAGCTTAGCATTAAGCCTTTTCCAACTCCTTGATGGCCTGATAAACCCAACTGTGTTGGCTTGGCTGTGTAATGAATATCTTTGGCTATGTGTAAGCCTGCTAGTTCCCTTATTCCTTGGTGAATCATGCCTAGCTCGAGGGTGGCAGCGTTGCTGAGGGATTGAGGAGCACGCTGGCCTATGGTTGGGTGGAACATTGCAGCGACGTAGCTGGTTGCAGAACGAATTCTCCATATAGATAAGTGATCTTGTCCATTTTTACTTCTGCAACCATGTTTACTGTTAATGATATGAAATGAACATGTTGAATGAATGCTTGTATGAATGCACGTTAATTCCGCTGTGCAAGATACATAATTGTAGCTGTGTATGTTGAATAATTGCATCTGTGCATGATAAGCATTCATGTGTGCATATTCCAGTTCAAAGTTTTGTTTAGGCATTCTGTTTCTGAATTTTTGCGCATGCACATGTTCATGGGGCTCTTAGCCCGGGTGGTTTAAGCCATGGGTCGCATCCTCTTCACCGGTCGGAGGCATGGGGACGTGACAAAAAGGATGGAACTCTACGACTTTGCATAGATTACCATCAGTTGAATAAGATGACTATTAAAAATAGATACCCATTGCCTTGCATAGATGATCTCTTTGATCAACTACGTGGAGCCATGGTGTTTTCAAAAATTGATTTAAGGTTTGGATATCACCAAGTTAGAATTAAAGATGAGGACATCTTTAAAACAGCTTTTAGGACTCGATATGGCCATTACGAGTTTGTCGTCATGCCATTTGGGCTAACTAAAGCTCCAGCTATTTTTATGTGTCTAATGAATAATGTAATGCATAAATATCTAGATAAGTTTGTGGTTGTGTTTATTGACGACATATTGATATATTCGAAATCTAAAGAAGAACATAAGGAACATTTAAAAATTGTCTTGCAAGAGTTACAAGATCATCAACTCTTTGCAAAGTTTAGTAAATGTGACTTCTTTAAGGATAAAATCCAGTACTTAGGTCATGTGGTGACTAAGGAAATAATTTCGGTGGATCCCGAAAAGATAAAGGCAATTGAATATTGGCTAGTTCCTAAAGACATAAATTATGTTCAATCCTTCATGGGAATTACCGGTTATTACCAAAGGTTCATTGAAGGGTTTTCTAGAATCACAAATCCGATAACCTCCTTGCAGAAAAAGGAAAAGAAATTTGACTGGAATCAGAAGTGCGAGGAGAGTTTTTAAAAGTTAAAAACCTTATTGACTAGCACGCCTATTTTAAGAATAGCTGATCCAAATAAAGATTTTATAGTGTGTATTGATGCCTACAATGATGGTTTAGGAAGAGTATTGACTCAAGAAGGGCATGTTATTGCTTATGAGTCTAGGAAATTAAAAGTTCATGAAAAGAATTATGCAACTTATGATCTGGAATTACTTGTTGTCATACATGCTCTGAAGATGTGGTGTCATCATTTAATTGGATGAAAAATTATTCTAATGACAAATAATAAAGGACTAAAATATTTGTTAGATCAACCAAATCTGAATGCTAGACAAGCTAGGTGGCTAGCTTTTCTAAGTGAGTATGATTTCAAAATTCAGCACATTAAAGGGAAAGAAAATAAAGTTGTTGATGCATTAAGTAGAAATGCAAGGCTGAACTTTACAGCAGTTATCACCACTTATACAACAGATCTAGAAGAACACCTTAAAGCAGGGTTAGAACAAGATGAAATTTACCAAACATTACAAGTAAAAGCAAAAGAAAATCCAACAAAAAGTTTAAGTAAAGGGTACAGCTTGAATGAAAAAGGATTTTTACTATATAAAGACAGAATGTATGTACCTAATGTACCTAAATTTAAGCTATTAATTTTAGATGAAATCCATAAAACTCCATACTCAGGCCATCCAGGTTATCAGAAGACTATAACTATGTTAAGAAAAGAATATTTTTGGCCAAATATGAAGACTAAACTGACAGAATATATCGCTAGATGTTTTGAATGTCAGCAAGTAAAAACTGAACATCAACATCCAGCTAGATTACTTCAACCATTGCCGATTCCTAGCTGGAAATGGGAGATAATTAGTCTTGATTTCGTTACTAGACTATCTAAAAATCATAATTTAAATGATTCTATAATGGTAGTGGTCGATAAATTAAGTAAAGCAGCCCATTTTATACCTGTAAAAACTACGTATAAAGTTGCAAACATAGCTGATATCCTTTTAAAGCAAATTTTCCGATTGCATGGAATACCAAAAGTTATAATCTCAGATCGAGACCGTAAATTTACAGGTAACTTCTAGAGATCTCTGCTTAAATGATTAAATACTACACTAAATTTTAGTACTTCATTCCATCCTCAAACTGATGGACAGACTGGAAGAGTAAATAAAGTACTGGAAGATTTACCAAGAATGTATGTAAAGGATCAGACAGGTAAATGGGAGGATTATTTGCACCTGGTAAAATTTGCTTATAATAATAATTATCAAGCTTCAACCAGATTTAGTTCTTTAGAAATCTTGTATGGAAGGAAGTGTAACACTCTTATCTCTTGGAGTAATCCAGTGGATAGATTAGTATTAGGTCCTGAATTATTGAAAGAAATGGAATAAATTGTAAAGCAGGTACAAGGTAATCTGAAAATTGCGCAAGATCGACAGAAGAGTCAAGAAGAACTTAAAATAACTCCAAAAGAGTTTCAGGTAGGTGAACATGTGTTCATCACGGTGAGACCCAAAAAGAGCTCTCTGAGGTTGGGTAGTTATGCCAAACTAGCACCTCGTTACTGTGGTCCTTTTGAAATACTGTCCAGGATTGGATAGGTAGCCTATCAGTTAGCCTTACCACTGAATTTAAGAGTTCATAATGTTTTTCACATTTCTATATTAAAGAAATATGTGCATGATGCTACTCATGTTATTAACTAGAACAATGTACAGGTGGAACCCGAAGGAGATTTTCTAGTGGAACCGGACTGTATCCTCGAGCGGAGGGAGATCACACTTCGGAACCACACCATTGGTCAAGTGAAGGTGCAATGGAAGCACCTTAGTCCAGAGGAAGCCACTTGGGAATTGGAAAGTCATATGCGGGATGCATATCCAATTTTGTTACAGGGGAATTCTGAGGACAGGGAATAAATAACATCGAGGACGATGTTATAATTTAAGGCGGTGTGTAGGCCACATGTCCCAATTTTATATTATTTGAGGAACAATATGTTAAATTTTATGCTAAGTTGTAATTGATGACCCAGTGGGGTCAAGGATATTTAATGTAAACTCTAAATATTTTATTTATAAATAAATAAATGAGGAGACAACAGCTTAGGAGAGCTGTTAAAAGAGTGTTTACTGATCAAATTGGTGGAGGAGACTGGGTGGAGAGCAAACTAACATGTGGTAGCATCCTCAAACCACTTCCAACTATTGCAAGTGGCAACCTCCCTACATTTGTGGTCATGATTCCCCAAGAAAGTGGAATCAGAGCAAGTGGCTCAATTAATGAAAAATGACCCAGAAGACCTAGGCATCTTTATAAAAATTCCCATTGAAGAGAGCTGAGGCTGCTCATTCTAGAGAAGTGATCATTCAGGGTGAATGAATTTAATTCAAAGAAATTCAATGGAAGGGAAATTGGAAAGTTTTTGAGGGGATAGCTGTTGATTGATCTTGTTGTATCTTTTAAGCTGAAGATCATACTGCTGAGAGCAGATTGTTGTTACTGAGGTATTGAACTAGTCAGGTGATAGAAGGATTCTGTAGTTGCATACTCTAGATAGTTCTCAGCCAAGAAGACCAGGAGCAGGCTCGGGGGTCCTGAGGAAGCGTTGTTTGAGCTCTCTCCAGGATATTGGTAGGGAGGAACAACCTCCTAAAGTTGTTGTCGTCTTGTCCTCAACAGGTTCTATGTTATTTTATTTTACTGTCTTAGTTAAATAAATATTACTTTAGATGTTACATGAATGTAATTAGTTCTGAGTTTGTAAATTGTTGAGTTAGTATTATTTAGACTGATAATAGAAATGAAAATGATTTAGGAAAATAATGAAATAGAAAGGATTTAAAATTCCAAGCTGTGTTTTTCCACACCTGGTTACAGGCCGTACTCTAGCACAGTTAGTTTGATTAAGGTAAATGAAATAATCCTTGTAATGGAATGAGAATAGTAAATGTGAATTTTGCATCTGTATGTAAATGAAAATAGACTGTATTTCAATGTTTAGAATGCAATGAGAAAGCAGTATTGTAGTTTGTTTATATTTACAGTTTTAATTTAGTTTATGTCGATGAAAACACAGGTGAAAGAAATAGTATTATACACTAGTACCACAGTATTAGTATACTGTTAAGAAATATAAGTCTATAGGAAATAATAACTATTATTCAAGAAAATATGTATACAAGTTAATAACTAAACAATTCTAGAAAATATTAACTTAATCTTAAACTATTATTATTAAAAATCAGATTAGGGTTTCTCTTATAAACCCTTATTTATGTAAAATAAACAAAGTTCAGGGTTAGTAATCTTTTATCTACAGAGCTCTAAATAATTATAAATTACAAAGAAAAAATAAATGTACTTATAAGTAATAAACGAAATAACTAAGACTTATATACATTCATGCTTCAAAAAAAAAAAAACTAGACAGGTTATTACCTGTGAAAAACTAAGGTTCGAAACCCTTTCGACTAAACTATTCAAGTACAAATTGATCTATATCCAGTTACATTGCTAACTGAGATTTGAAAATAACAAGGAAACTATAAACTGTGCATTAGACTGATTATAGTTTTATCTTTAAAACTTTAAAATGTATTTACAAACCTTTTTAAATTAAATACTTCATTAACAGGTTAATGAACAACAATACACGTATAATAGAGAAACTGAACCAAACAAGAAACAATGCTCAAGTAATAATTTATTTAAGAATACATTTATGCAAGGGTTTCTTTTCCATTAAACCCTAACTATTATATTTTGGACTAATAGTATAAAATTATAAATTTTACATTATGACTGTTCTACAGTCTTCACATTAACACTATTTACTTATAAATGTATCATTAACAGTAAATTACTTCACTGGCAGTTGAAGAAAAAAAACCTATTTGACAGTATTATCATTTAAAATATAAATTAGAATAAAACAGAGTAATCGAAATAGAAGTCAATTTAAAACCATGAGTACAGGAAAAGCCCTTTTGTCTTAAAACCAGAGTATGATATTATCAAGTCGTAAGGCTATAATCACTTTTACAAACCAAAGAAACTACTTACAAGTCACGGCTTAAGAGCCAGAGATACCCAGCAACATGCAAGGGTTTTTAGGGGGTTTTTAAAAACAAAACTAAGTATTAACAAATACTAAGCATCTAAACATTAGAGGAATCGAAGCTATGCTTCCCTTCAAACTGTAACTCCTTCCAATAACCATTGCAAGCAGGGAGATGCCACAATAAACGGGGGCTTACCCATTGTGGCCACGAAGTCAACCAATGCTGGAGAGGTTTCCTTCAAGCCCGAAGCCGAACTGTAATCTGCAAGAACAAGACCGAATGCATTAGTTAGAAGTTGTATTCATTATGCTAAAAACAGTAACTAGAAATTAATAATAAGAGCAGGGTAAGACTATTACCTATAAGTAAGAATTCTGTAGCTAAGGAGGAAACTGAACCAGTTCAAGGAACTGCACCTTGGAGAAACGAAACCCTCACACCAAACCTGTGACAAAGGCAACGAGGTTCTTATTCAATTTTTCACTGACGATGGAGCAAGCCATGAGCAGAGAGAAGGGTAACGCTATGCCTAGTTCTCTAACTACTGATAGAGTTAAGAAAACCACCCTCACGGTGTTCATTAACTTCCAGAAAGAAAACAAGTTACAAACAGTGAATCCCTTAACTCTTGCACAAATGATACAGCACTATACCATACACAATGGAGCTGTCAAACGATGAACCAATGAGCCTCTCATGGCCGCAAAGAAACCCAAACAGCACAGAGTCAAACCCTCAAAGGATAATGAAGAGGATAGGGTTTCTATGTGAGTTTTTAAATCCACCAATGCATGGTGGAGACACATCCACGTGCCCATCAAAAAAATTANATATATCGTTATCATTTACATTTGATAACTTTGAGATCAATCATTTGTAAAAGTATATATGTGTGATCAATAATGGAGTCTATACCATTGACCTTTAGTCGATAGCACTTCTAAGAGCTCTTCATACACACCGTGTTCTCAACATCTTAAGCATTGTTTGGGAGCTAAATTTATGTAAGAACTAAACTAATGAATTCATTATCTTTAGTTCAACTTTATGTAAATAAATGTTAGGTAGTATTTCTACACTAGTATAGCTCTTACAAATGCTTAAATTCGACAGTGTTATGGTTGGAAGACTTCTTGGAATTTAGTGTTCTTTTGGTTTCTATAAAGAACCAAACTCATAATAAATAAAACCAATATTTATACTACACCTTGGTAATTACAAGGTAGTAAGACTACCTAAAGTAAAAGAAAAATTTACATAGTAATATTAGTAATGATATGGTAATGTAATATTACAACAACACATGTGACTTGGTGATAAACTAGAAAATCGAAATTTATAGCTTGATGACTAGTAGTGCAAGTAGACAATTATAATTGTTTACAAGGAACAGGTTGATATTTATTACTGCTTAAAGAGAGTTATAGGTAATCTATTTGTAAACTTTTTCTTTGAAGATCGTAGAATTATATTCATGTGTATAAAGAAGCACATTGAATATTAGACATAGCAATAGCAGTAATTTCATGCTTCAGTAAAAGTGTTTTTATGTTAAATTATGAGCCCTATGCTCATCAGTAGAACTTGTGAGTAACTTGGCATATAACATTAAAAATGAAAACTTAAGTAGAATTCATTCTGGTAAAAGACATTAGTATGTTAAGGATATTGGTCTCCATGACTAACTTAAAATACTGTCATAGATTCAAAAACAACAAAGAAAGCTACTTTACCTCATCGTAGCCTTGATCTCTATTAATCAATTTATGCTCTAGCATTTTTAATATGCTAAATAAGTACTTCTTGACTTAACACAAAAACAAACTCCTACTTGTTCAAAATTTACATGTTGAACCTGTAAGAACCAGAAATCCAACTGAGTTAGAAATTGCTAAGTAAGCCCCAGTTTAGAACATAGCTTCTCACCTACTTGACAAAAGCAAATCATCAGTACAGCTAGAAGTAACTGAATGCAGGTCATAAACATAACATATCAAACTTAAAGTGGTATTATTTTTTATGTGTTTGAAGCTAATAACTACATATTGTTAATTGTTTCATTTTCCGCTAGCCGCTAGTAGTTATTAAACTACGACTTTAGACATTTATGTTACATTAAAAATTTTAATTTTTTGTGAAAATTAGGGGTTATGACACTAATCATGTGTGTTGGTTAAGGGCCTCACAAACCATTCGGAGAAATAAGGACGGCTCGACTCTATGGATTCGTGGAGAACTTAGAGCCCTTATCCTTTTGATTGCTAGGAGCAGGGGAAAGCTTACATTTCCATAGAAAGTCAATCAGTTGTATGTATTTCAACAGAAGGTCATCTCCACTTGTGTTGATATGATATCTCAGCAGCAAGACATTTCTCTGCAAGGAAGTAGTCAGAGATGGGAATTTTCCCCTGTAGCCCTAAGGGAAAAAGACCTATTTTGTTTTGAAAATTTTAAATATGCCTTGTCTAGAGTACCTGGCTATGTTAAATATATGGAGTCATATGGCCTAAACTGGTTGGGTTTGATGTTTATATTTCCTCTTATTTGGTGGCTAGACAGAAAATACAAGGGCACCTACAAGATGACAAATAAAGTTGAAAGGGACTATTGGGGTGATCTACCATGAGCAATGGGTTTTTACAACCAGAGGAGGTACCATAATCCTCATTTAACCTCACAAATATTCATAGGAAGAGTTTTGAGTCTGATTCAGACTCAGATTAGTTCAAATTGTAGAATGAGGACATGCAATCAGATAGCTGGGGGGAGATGTTATGTCCTCAATTTACCCCTTTTACCCTACTTTGTTTCATCCTTTATCCCTAATTTTTTCCTCATTTTGTAGCTGAATCCTTATCTTTCTCATACAAACAAGCATGAAAGTCCCAGGTATAAATCATTATTCATTATTTTGTTATATGCTTGGTTTTACTTACAATTATGAATTTTACCTTTCATATATGCTGATCTATTAATGATTTGAAAGAAGGATTCAAAATCACTAGGTGGCGCAACTACAACAACTTGTCATATCCGGAAGTTAGTCTCGCTTGGAATAAGCTACATGCTCAATGACTCAGTAAACATTAATGACAAAGGAATCTCAAATAATCCTTAACGCTTGCAACTAAAACTCCCCAAGAATATTTTGCAATTCGTTGGGCATGTTAGTTCTGTGGAACAACTTGAAGTAAAGGCCTATTTATTCCCAAGCCGATTTTTTGCAAGGGATTGATACTATGTAACTATATTGATGATTCAACAACCTGAAGATCAAAGATATTCATGGCTGCCCAAAATTTATGTAACCTAATAGCTTTACTCTTGTATAAGTATACGCAGGCGGGGAGAGCCAAGGGTTCACAAATTGTAAGAGATATAGCATAGTGACTATAACTGTAACTGCAACTTTATCAAATTAATAAAGGAGTGAAAATTCTCAGCATTTATTTGTTGTACACTTTGTGAGCTTTCAATAGCATCTTTGTTCAAAGGCCAGGGCCCGCCTTCTAACAGAGTTGCTGGTAGTTTAGATGCTTTAGTTTATTTTATTTATGTTAGTGTGGAATTTCAGTTTGATATATCTATATGGTTAGCTACAACCGAATTCATTCAGCGATTGCATTATTTGGTTTGTCTTTGGCTTCATTAGAGGAAATTTGGGGTCTAAAATGGGCCTTATAAGAAAACGTGCCAATAATAAGTTATTGTGAGTCTGAATTAAAGAACCAATATAATTCCAATAAAATGAGTCAACCATAATGGTTTAATTGACATATTTGCTATAAAAAAACTACTTTTTTGTTCGTATTTTCGACATATCTCCGTGTGTTTTTACTCAAATTTCGATTGGGAGAGCTCGTTGGATGCGAAATTTGATTCTGTATCCAACCATTCCCCACACTACATACTGTTTATGGACCCCACTACCCCAAAAACAATAAATACCTGAAAAAATGTGATGATGATGTCATCATCACATTTTTTCAAGTATTTATTGTTTTTGGGGTAGGGGGTCCATTAAAAGTATATAGTGTGGGTACTCATTGGATGCGGAATCAAATTCCACATCCAACGAGCTCTCCCAATCAAAATTTGAGTAAAAACACAGGGATATATGTTGAAAATACGAACACAAAAAGTAGTTTTTTTCTTTTTTTCCTCCAAAATTAATAAATATTATTTTATTATTTTCCTTAGGAGGCCCATTTTAGACCTCAAAATTCCTCTAATGGTTGTAGGTGGTGTGGTGTGACAGTCGACTATGTAGTTAATCTTTTCCTTTATGCAGAAGTGTATCAATAGTTGTTACATACTCACTCAGCTCCTACATTGTGTGTGTTATTTATCTTTCTAGAGTTTGCGTGATTAGATAGGTCATTTGCTTTGATGAATTTGTTGCTTTATTAATGATTAGAGATCTTTTTTATTTGGTAATTTAGACTTCCATTTTCTGCAAAAGTAATTCTAGGTGGATTTCTCTTTAGATCATAAACCTTAAGACTAGTATGATAGGAAATAGAAGTTCTTTTCAATTTCCAGATGGGTGATGTTACTTTGATTTCTTACAGGGAGCTGAGTTGGTTGAGCAGTAATTAGAATTGAGTGATTTTCATTTTACTTATCAACTACTAAAAATGTTTATGCATATACTTTGCTAATTTCCTTTGAAATAACAGACTTCCTTAGGTTGACAATTAAATATTGAACACTCTTCTTGTTAAGTAATTAATAAGTATATAGAGTGCCCAATAGGTATTTAAAATTTGATAAGTTTATGACATGACATGGCTATAGTATATGCCATTTTGACCACTATGTTTATTTCAAGAGGCTAGATAATTGAAGATATATTATCTTGTTATTGTATGTGGATGACATGCTTGTTGTAGGGTCTAATATGTAGGATATAAATGTGCTCAAAAGGAAGCTAGCAAAATCATTTGCGATGAAGGATTTCAGTGTTGCAAAGAAAATCCTTGGTATGAGAATAACAAGACACAAGAAAAATTGCAAATTGACATTGTCTGAAGGTGAATACATAGAAAAGATGTTGGAGAGGTTTAGAATGCGGAATGCAAAACCAGTTAGTACACCTTTGGCCATCCACTTCAAACTAAGTAAGGAGATGTGTCCCAAGACACAGGAATAGATATAATACATGCCCAAGTTTCCCTATTCATCAACAATTGGAAGCTTGATGTATGCCATGGTATGCATAATACCAGATCTTGCACATGCAGTGGAATTTGTGAGCAGGTATATGAACAATGCAGGTAAAGAGAATTGTAAAGTAGCATAGTCGATTCTCAGGTATTTGAGAGGTACCACTTCTCATGCATTATGTTTTGGAGGTTCAGACATTGTTCTACAGGGATATGTTGATGCAGATATGGAAGGTGGTAAAAATAGCAGAAGGAGCACCACATGGTTGTTTTTATCGTGGGTGGAACAACAGTAAGTTGGATTTCAAAACTGTAAAAGGTTGTTGCACTTTCAACAATGAAAGCAGAGTATGTTGCTACTACAGAGGCTAGTAAAGATATTATTTGGTTGCATAGGTTCATGGAGGAATTGGGTAAGAAGCATGAGAATAGAAGGTTGTACAGTGACAACCGGAGTGCCATTCATCTTGCATAGAAATCATCCTTTCATTTGAAGACTAAACATATACAACTCAAATACCATTTCATAAGATATGTTCTAGAAGATGAATTGTTAAATTTAGAAAATATACATATACTAGCCAGAACCCTGTAGGCATGTTGACAAAGGTAGTAACAAGAGAGAAACTAAGTTCCTTCTTGATTTCAGTTGGCCTTCGAGCATGAAGGAGAAAAAGAGAAATTTTCTAAGTCTAAGATTCATATCACAGTCCAGCAAGTGCAACAACGATGGAGTTGTTGTGATCAGTCTCCAAATAGGAGATTGTTGGTTGTGAAGCCTGATCTTCTAGATTTAGAGATTTTATTGTCCAGTTGTGTATGTACCCCATTTTTACTGTACACTGATCCTAGCTAGAGGGTGTGGGGGGGAAGCATTGTAATACGAGTGTGTATTGTATTGTAGCATTGTAAAACAATATTTGTGAAATTGTGTGAGAGAGACTTTGAGAGAAAGAAGAAGAAGTGCAACATGGTTGTTGTACATTGTATCCCTTCATTTTGTTGGATGGTATAATAATAAAAGACAATTTTTGTGTGAACGTAACCCATCTTGGGTGAACCAAGTTATATATGTGTCTCTTTTGTTATGTGTTTAATATTTACATCTTGTTTAATTGTTACTTCTTTTCGATCTTGTTTTTCTAACACTTATATATATATTATAAATAATAAAAATAAAAAATAAAATCTATTAAAATTTATGAAGTGGAATAATTACTTAATACCTGAAGAGAAGTTAAAAAAGTAGTTTAAACATTACTACAAATCTAACTACAACCACCCTTTTAATTTATTAATTTATTGTCATATGAATCAATTTTTTTAAGTTTATACTTAGCATATGTTTCTTTTATGGACTAATTACTTTCATAAATGGACAATCTACACTTATATATAACTTTTTTTAAGTTTATATTGAGCATATGTTTCTGACTAATTACTTTCCTAAAATGGACAATCTATCTATATAATTTGATATATTATTTATGAAAGAGTATGAGCTTTTGTTATAAATAAATATAAAATATAAAAGTAAAGAAGGTATGACAAATAATTTAATGACTCATTGTACAATTATATAAATCTTAATTTAAATTTAAATATAATTGTTAATTTTTTAGTTATATTTATATTTATAACATTAAAGTTATAATATTTAAAAAAAATAATCAATATTAAAATTAAAATAAATGTAAAAATTATTTTAAACATAAAATAATCAATATTGAAATTGAAATAAGTGTAAAAAATATTTTGAACATAAATGATACATGAAATTATAAGTCATGCTAGTGAATATAATAAAACTTTGAATCATTAATAAAACTTTGAATCTTTAATGGGCCCTAATCGCATTTGTAATGGAGTTACTATGAATTACAAATATTTTGTAATAGCCTTTGTAATGGAGTACTATGAATTACAATTATTTTGATTTTTTTAACTCAATCACGACATTTATTCCCGAATATGGATCTTAACATTTATTGTACATTATTATTTTTAAAGTATATTAAGTTAAACATAAGTTTAAGTATTTTATAACTCACTTAAAACCTTTATTCATGGATATGGATATGGACCCTTATCCTTTATTTGTATATAAATTTTCTAATAGTATATTAAGTGAAGCATTAAGGGATTATGTTCGTTACCCTTATTCTTTATTTGTATATAAATTTTCTAATATAATATTAAGTTAAGCATAAGGGATTATGTTAGTTATTTAGATGCAATGGTTTCTCTATTCAAATTAATATTGATTCTTTTTTTTTCTAAATAATCAAAGTTAAGCATAAGTTATTTTTGTTACTGTATTGATTTCATTGTAGTTTTATTATGTTTTTCTTTATGTTGCATTAATTTTATATATTGATTTCATTGTAGTTTTATTATGTTTTTTTATGTTGTAATAACTTCATAATAATATAATTATTGTTAATTGTTTTTCAAATTCATTGAATTCTATTTTAAGTGATATTGTTCCTTTTTATGATATATTAAATTCATTATTTTTTTCTATTCTATAGGATATACATTTATAGGCCTACAACATGAGTGGGCCTAATAGTTAAGAGCATGTGTTTTCTCTTACGAGACAGCAAATTCAAATCCAAAGGGGTAGTGTATGTACACCTCTGTAGACTTTAGCACTTAAAAATAGATTAGGATGTGAGATGCAAAACTTTCTTTAAATTTTTGTATTCTAATTTTTAATTAAATGATTGGTTTAACTCACCGTTAAACCCGTTTAATTAGAAAAATATGAGAAATAAAAAATATTTCCATACTATATTCCATTTGATATTTATCTCTCAACAATTTGATCTCTATCGACATAATCCATCCACAAAACTATGTGGATGTGCTAGTTACATATGTTTTTAAAATTATTTAATTAATTTTCTAATCATAAATATTTTTAATATTATATTTATATATATAATTTAAAAATATTATTAAAGAAAATTATTAATTTTATTTATAATTTATTAAAAAAATTATAAACATATAATTAAAATAATATATCATTAACCTGGTTGTGTCCAACTAAAAGGATTGCTATTTAGCCAAAGTTGCTATCGTTAAAGCGTTTTGGTTGGAGCTTTTAATTAAGTACTATATATAACACAACATTAACTTAATACATTTATTGGGTGTGTCCAGCGAAAATGGGGTGTTATTTAGAAAAAGTTGCAATAGTGTTATTTAGAAAAAGTTGCAATAGTCAAAGTGTTTTGGTGGAAGCCTTTTATTAAGTGCTATATATATAACACAAATTACAATATCTTTTGTAATGTAAATTGTGCATTCCGATGCAACTGACCAAGCATTCATACTTATAGAACTCTAAACCGAAAATTACATAAGGACTTACATAAATAATTACTTTCATTATAAAAAAAAGGGAATACAATTGGTTGGAGCCTTTAATTAAGTGCTATATATAACACAACGTTATCTTAATACATTGGGTGTGTCTAGTTAAAAGTGGATGTTATTTATAAAATATTGTAGTTTTGGTGTAACACAACATTATCTTAATACATTGGGTGTCTAGCTAAAAGGGAGTGTTATTTAAAAAAAGTTGCACACAAATTACAATATTTTTTTTAATGTTAAATTACAATATCTCACTTATATACAAAGAATAATTATTAAAAACTAGATACAAATTATGCATTCCGATGCAATTGACCAAACATTCATACTTCTAGCTCTTAACCGAAAATTACTCAGGAACTTGTATAAATAAAGATTTTCATTATAGAATAAAGGAATACAAGGTTAAGTCATTCGTATGGTTGTCCTCCACATGTTATCATCTGCAGACTAAGGTTGCTTGATAACTTTGTGCACAGCTGTAAAAAAAAATATAATACACCGTCAATCCATATGTTTATGATGAAAATTTTAAAAATGAAGATGTATATATATTTATTATTCAATGATAATACCTCTCTGTACAGCTCTGTATCGCCGGCCGATTTTCTGAACTCAACAACATGTAAACACGAGGCCACTTCGAACACCTAAGCACAAATACACGTCATCATGATTTGTGTTTTCCATTTTAACACGCTTACCATTCGATTTCAATTTCAAGAAAATCCACTCACCTCTGTGGCCACCAAGAGATGTCTATTCCCGTTCGTTTTCGGATTGACGTGGAGTAACGTAAGCTGAAATAACCCCGGCAAAATATACAGCTTTTTAGTAACAACTTAAAGAGATTTAGTTTTTTAATTTGAATCTTTGCTGGAGGCGTGGCAGCCCTGGGTCTAATAACTTAATATGCGAAAGTATATAGTTAAAAACCTTTCCATTCCTGTTTTGGACTCCGAATCCCATCCCTCTCACCGTTTCCTCGATTCTGAGAATAATATCTTTGGCAGGATACATAACCGTAAACCTCATTTTCCTTTCAGCAACATCCTGTGTAATCATTTCACAATTTCCTTAGTGCTCTCATGATCTGAACGTACTATATAGCTCTTGAATTTATTCAAAATCAGAATAAAAGGCCTCCCATACCTCTTCTTCAAAGAAGCCTGACAGATCAAGACTTTGTGACATCGCTATTAACTGAAAAGCATTCATCAGAATTGGCCCCTTTTCCTCAGTCAGCTGGTGATCCTGTCAATTAATCACAATTTAAATAGCCCACAAAAATCAAGAAAGCTAGTTGCGAAATTCACTTATATAGTGGCCAAGCATTTGAGTCGTGTCGAAAGCAAACTAGCAGAAATTCACACGGTACAGGAAATGGAAATTTTCAGCAACACCCAAAAAGAAAAAAGTATGAATGAATGGCCATGAATCCCCAGATTTGATATATATATAAGAAGGGGAAAATAGAAAGCATTGATAGACATATCCATAGAACAAATTGATCGTAGTGGACTCCTACCCCACAAAAGCACATGACTAATATGGACCGAGATTAAAAACAGTTTTTTTGGGGCGGCCACGGCGTTATGGCTGAAAAAATATTTTAAATTTAGGATTATGGAGACTGAATAGTAACAGAATAAACTATAAATTTTGCAAAGTATTGAATGTATTTGTTCTTTTATTAATAAATACCTCCGCGTCTGTAGCAACAACATCAGCCAAACAATTATCCTCCCCCTCTTCCTCCACAAACTTCGCTGGGGTGTATCCTTGCTTAAACCACTCGTCTTCCACTATTTCTGGTAGAGTGATCCGCTGCATAGTGAAGTTTGAAAGCGCATGTTAATGATGTTCTCTCAAATCTCGTCAAATCAAATCTGCTCACGGTTGGTTCACTCACCGTCTTCGGATTAGGATCGAGTATTCGTTTAACCAAATTGCCAGCGCCAGCAGACAGCCAAATTGGACAGTTGAACTCGCTTTTGAAGATCTGCAGAGCGTATTGTGCAAAACAGTTCTGGATTGATAAAATATTCTAATAGTATAATCTAACATAAATTATTGTGATGTTTCCTTAAATTACCTTATGATACAACACTACTAGATTCCTGTCCTCGAACGGCAACCAACCCGTTAAAAGAGCAAAAAGAATGACTCCGCAAGACCAAACATCCGCCGTAGCACCATGATATCCTCTGTCAGCAATGACCTGCACAAACAACCAAATTAAAGAATTATAAGTTTCAATTTAAATTAAGTTGGGATCAATAGTACAAGCTCATGTGTGCGCCTGTACCTCAGGTGCCACGTAATTCGAACTTCCACAAGTCGTATGCAGCAACCCGTCTGCCTGACATCAGATACCTTGTCAATAATTATAAAAAAATTGCATCAAAATCATTTCCAGTTTCCAAATTTTATTTCAGAGTCAAGACATACCCTAAAGTGCTGAGGCAGAGCGCTGAGGCCAAAGTCAGATATCTTCACATTTCCCTTCGCATCCAGAAGAACGTTTTCGAGCTGAATCATCATGTGGTTTCAAGAATTAGGATTTTTTTAATGTTACAGAATACACAGACAGTTAATGTTTTTGCAAGATTCATCGCTGCTGCATATGTATACCTTCAAATCTCTGTGGTAAACGCCCCTGCTATGGCAATAACCTACGGCGTCAATAAGTTGCTGGAAATATTTCCTCGCTTCGCTTTCCTCCAGATGGCTGTCACACGACTGCACATGGCCGGAAAGGGAGATTAATATCATATGGCAGCAAAAACTGCAAACAATTATTGCTACGCCAGTGAAGATGACACTCACGATTTTGTCGAACAATTCACCCCCGGTGACAAATTCAAGTACAATGTATATTTTCTTCTTATTTGCCAATACCTGTTTATTTCAAAGAAAAACCTATAGTTAAATTAAACGGTCTAGTTCCAAGATATACCACTGTAGATTAAAGTTTCGTAATCTGAAGTAGCCTACCTCGTATAATCTCACGATATGTGGATGCCTGATGAGCTTCAAAGCGCTTATTTCACGTTTGATCTGCATATGCATGGTAATGAAAACATCGGCCAAATTGGGAAGGATTGTAAGCAAAATAAAGAAAAGATTTTTCTGTTAGACGAGAAGAATCAACATATTCAGCTTTCTTACATGATCAACAATCTTGAACTGGAAAACCTTTTCCTTGTCAAAGATTTTCACGGCATAGCTCTGTCTTGTTTCCACGTTAATGGCGCGCTTGACTTTGCCGAAATTCCCCTCTCCCACAGTCCGTCCAAGCTCATACTTTCCGATCCGGTTCTTAAGCTTCATTCCCCCCTCTTTTTCACAATCAATATAGAACGCTCCGTTTCCCTATTCTCTGATCGCTTGGCAAGCCCTGCAAATGCAAGGTCCACACACCTGTACTTGATGGAAAAATATAAACTTTGGAAAGTCGATGCTCTTGCTGATTGAAAATATAAATCAAGAAGGTCTACATGTGATGGCTGTAATGCTTTAGGGAAGAAGCACCAAATAAAGCAGGAAGATTTGTATATTTTACATAGCTTGTTGAATTTTCATATACAAGATGTTTTAGACTCAGACAGCAAGGAGGAAGAGACGACCTTTGGAAACATTTTTTTGAAAATTGTGTTGCAATTTTTTACACTTTGCCTGCATAGATCCTGTGAGAACCTCAATAAAAATATTATGATCGATTCTATGAACGCAGTATCTTACGATAGAGATTCGCAGTACCTTACAGTCGAGATTCCTACTCAGATTCTCATACTCTCGCAGGCTTTGGCGATCCTTTCAAGGCAAACAAAGTTCAGAGTGGCTCGGCGTTTTGAAGCAACTGGAAGTCTTTGAAAGGCTGGAACCTGTGACACCTGCAGGTTCACTCAAGATTATCAAAACGATCTGATTTTGTAACGTCGATTACGCAATAAACGCAGTAGATCTCCCATGACTCAATCGACTGCTCTTTTTCTGGCTTGGGCACATGAAGATCGTGCAAGCCACAGATGAGATGAGAAACTAATGTAAGTAGAAGATTATTGTCGAGGGTCTACCTTCCATCTCGAAACTCACTCCCCTTATGGAGGAGAACTGCTCCCATGTATATATAATATAATAAATAGGGTAAATGTGAAATTGTTTCATCCCCGCTGTTCGTGGTGAATGTAAAATTGTTTCCCACATTAAACGCTCCTAACGCCCTTCATGCCTACGACACTTTACTCATTAAATAAGTATTTTGGAGAATTAATTGGGTATCCACGCTATATAATCCTAAATTCTTTTCTTGAACATGCCATTTTTAGGAGTAAGTTTGACACGCTTTCACCGCCACAGCCTCCCCACCAATCACATACACATTTACAGGTTGTCGTGACATACCATAGTGTTAGCCGAAGTGCCGAAAGCTCCCGTGAAGTTAAAAAGAAAGGAGACTACTTTATGAATAATGTTAACATGGGAAAGACAACACTAACATGACCGCTGCATGTTCAAGTGGACGGTATTTATTTATTTGCATTGACTTTCACATCAATTATATTATTAGGTTTGTAGGTGCACAGGTCTACCATTATACCATATATATGATAACATGCTAAATAATATTTTCCAATAGATAGATTGATGCAGTTTTAGGTTTTCGTTCGGGTTAAATTAATCAGACGTTTATATATATATTTTATTTTGTAAGAAAATGTGACAAGTATAATTGTATTTTTAAATTAGAAATATATAAATTAAGTGATCATGTTAATAATATATTAATGTAATGATTTTTTTAATTTTTAATAAGTTGATTAAAAAATTTAAAATTTTCATAGTTTCTTTTGAATTTAATACAAAATTTATTAGAAATTGTAATTTTATTTAACTTCATAATTTTTTTCTAAATAGTTTATTTAAAACAACCATGTATCATAATAATAATAAAAATTGGTTGTATCATATTAACAATATATATATACAAGATAATATGAAATTTGTTATTTTTTAATAATCTTTTTCTTTAATTTAGTATTTTTTTATTAAAAACTATAATTTTAATAATTGTTTCTTAAATTTAATAATTTTTTATTAAAATTTATATATTTACTTGATTATGATAATTTTAACTATAAAACTTTATTATTAATATATTTAAAACCACCAAAAAGATTATTAAAATTAAGAAAAAATAAAAATAAATCAAATGCCAAACTCTATATCATCAAAGCAACATCACATTTTGTGAAAACAATTGTGAATGGAATGAAAAAATGGTTTCAGACCTTGATATCATAATCTTGGACAAATGTGCTTTCACATCCAATGACTTTGTTGGAAAAGCAAGCAATCCACTCGACCAAGTATTTGATGTAGGGAAGTTACCCCATACTCCTTATCACATGGTTTTTGTGGATCAAAATGGGACTCACTTTCACTTGGATTTTGAGTAGTTTGAAAATCATTTGTTCATTTGAAAACTATTTGATCAAATGCATACATCATATACTCTCATAGTTTAAGAGATTAAAAATTAAATTATTGATATAAAATATAAAAATGTATAATACTAATAAAATATGATAACATAAAACAATAGACAAAAATGTTGAAGATTTACTTGAAGAAAGATAATACCCCTTGCCTTATAAATATGGTAGTTATGCTCCAACCACCCAATTTTTTATAATACAATATAGATTACTAAATTTGGGGGAGGGCTCTCCTTCCAATTAAACTTTTCAATCAAATAGTAAGCTCATGCTCATCAAGAAAAAAATGGTGTGTACCACCTCCTCAAAATCTCTTTAAATACAATTATTTTCATTGTATCAATTTTCTTTAATTTCTCTTTCTTTATTAATACAATGTTTATTAGTTATTCTTGATTGCTTTATTATTATTCTATCATTATTGTTATTACTATTTTATTATTTCATGCTTATCTTCTTTCATTTTTCATATTTATATTTTTATAACCAATTTGTTGTTGTTGTTAATGTGGGGCATTAGATACTTCCTCCTTGAATGAACTTCATCATGAAGTCAACTCTAATTATATTACTTGTAAAATTTTCACTTTTATTTATTTTAGTATTATTATTATTTATTCTTATCCTCAGCATAATCACCCTCTATTACAACTAGTATAAGAGACACCTTAGTGTGTATAGTAGGCATCAGAACTCCACATCACAACTTAAGGGAAATGTGGGATTAGCTCTATCACTCTTCTCAATTTTTGGCATTAGGTTTAAAGCATATTAGCCATCCAAGGCCCTAGGATCTAAGGCCTCATCTACACAAAAAAGCAACTGGTTTAATACATGTACTCGTGTACCATAGGCATCTCGAAAGGTTAGCCTAAACTTCATTCGCAACTCCAAATGCACTTATCCCTAAACATTGAATGTCCAACCCTCACAAATCTATAGGAGAGTCATGGGGGATTCACCTTGTTGACCAATATCTTATCACGTTCATTCATAAAGGGGTTTTTTAAAATTGTTAAAAATAAGGTCAATATATTGTAGGTATTGGGGGGAGAGGATAATGGTATGGGGAGTTTATAGGTATTGAGGGTATAAAAGTAGTATCTAGTAAAAATATTAAATATTTCGTAAAAATAGGGTTTTTAAATTGGAAATATGTATTGGGAGGGGGTATCAACAAAAGGAATTTTTAGGAATTTATCAATATCTAGTTAAATTAGGGATATTCTTTAATATCCAAAGGAAAAAGGTGCTATGGAATAGTTTCACTTAGTGAGGACCCCATGAGGAGAGTATAATTCTGAACATTCTCCCATACCTTTTGGTATTAGTAAAGGTAATAATTATTTCTTAAGTTTGTCCCCAACCCATAAGGTGTTACTTGTAAATATTCTTCTTTGTGGTTATGAGCTACTAGGAGATCTTTAAATGAACTAGTCTCAAGGTTGATGGGTAAATTTATTGTCAAGTTCTACCTCGCATCATGCCACCAAGTCATTAGTTATAATCGTAATATAATATTTTCATGATTCATTGATTCGTAAACCACCGTGGATATTCCATTGGAGTAGTCCATCACAATGGATCTTAGAACTTAATTCATTTTGTTAGCTTAGTTCCATAGAATTATTAAAAAACAGGAATTGAAAGGAAAATAACTAGACAAAACAACACATCCACATGAGGGTGTTTGCAAGAAGATGAGGGACCTTTTAGGTGGAATCCTATTTTTTGAAAACATGATCATGTTACCTAAAAATATAACCTGTTTCTCCTACATAACACTTGCCATGGTTAAACCCAAGCATGGCATGTCATTAGACATGTAGGAGAGGTAAACAAAATGCGTACTCATTATATAACTACAAAATGCGTACGCATTATGTAGTTATATAATGCATACATGTTTTGTAAATTGAAAATCAATTTAATTCAGTCCCAAAACCCGCGACACATTTCACCCATTAGGAATGTGAATTTTAGCTTGGACGAGCGCGGATTTGGTGCTGTAGAGTATTGGAGGAGCCCGATTTCATTGTAGGGGAGGAAAATTCACTGGTGAATTGTCATATAATCAGGTAATTAATTCACCCATAGAATTTTGTTTTCAATTCTAAACCTAAATTACAGTTTTTTAATAGTTTAAAAGAACCACATTTTGTAATATTTAGTAAATTGGAAATAACCCAATCTCTAATTAAATTCACATCTCCCTCAACCAAGATGAGTGAATAATTACAATGAATCCCTTTTCAAGAACTCAAAAATTCCTAATGCAACCAAAATAAAAAAATATAGAACTCCTTCCTTTCTACAATGTATCCATCCACATGAAACCCAAATTTCCAACCCTTAAAGGCCATTTCCCTATGATACTAATTGAATAATTTTCCTCGGAAATGGCCATAACAAGATGAAATGCATGCACAAGCATGAATAGAAAAAATGCATTAAAAAATAGTAACTTGGTTTCTCAAAATTTCATCATAATCATTTGACCATGAACATAGTAAAAATTTCATCACAAGTGTATGTAGCTATACATTGCCTCTTAGTTAAGAACCCTTAACTAAATGCCAAAACACATTAACAAAGTGCTTCTCGGGCCTGCCCTTTTAAACATAAAACAATGTATTATATATAAATCAACAATATATATGTATATATAAACACAGAGTTAAAACTAGTAACTATGACTAGTTTTATTCCTTCCTCTAGTTTTAGGAGCCACCACCATTTTTCCACTAAAATATTTGCACTTCTTGGTTATAGAACCCACCTCATTTGTGTTTTAACTATACCTTCCTCAACACTTTACTCTTGTTTTGCGCATATGGCTTAGCCTCTGTGACCCTGGCCTTATCGCAATGGAAAATAAAAGTTGAAATATACAAACCTTCTCACTGTGATATCGAATTACAAGTCAACATGTCCTGAAACCACCATACAACCCTGGTATTCATCGCACCGTCGAAGAGTTCATAATCATCATGCAATTCTAACCCTAGCTCTATTGAGATACTGTTGCTAGGAAAAATGCACCTCTTGTGGACAAACGGTTGTTCCTCTAGTATGAATGGTTCAAATCTAGAACAAATGGGTTACAACAAAGATGGAATACTTCCCCTAGAAGTTGAAGAGATATGGAATGAGTCCTTTCAATAGAGTGGTGTAGTTGTTTCCTACGATGATGGCTCTTTATGGATGTACCTGCACAATCACATAAAACTAGCAAACAAGATCAAAGGCACCATAATATAATATACAATTCTATGTCATTGGCTAAGTAATCCAACAGTAAAATTCATGATTACAACATAACATATTTTATGGGAAAGGAACCAACTTTGCATTAAAATGAAGAAGAAAGCTTACAACCTTCGCCTTAGTGTTGTGATTCTCCTTCGCATGCCAATTCCTTATCCCCAAAAGCTCCAACTTGCTCCATCTATGCTCACCCTAGATTCGGCCACAACCTCAATGCAGGAGCATTACTTTTCTCTCTCTCAACCATGGGAATGAGCCAGGTTTTATAGTCCTTGGGAGGATAGGGATGGTTGAGTAAACGGTGGGTGAGGTGGAAGGGAGATACCAAAAGGATGGATCTTGAGTCCAAGTCGTCCTTAGGAGTAGGGATGAGGGTGCCATGAAGTCTACCTTCGAGAAGCTTCATAGAATCTTCTATTTTTCACTTTTTACCTTGGGCACTGCTTTTCTTCCATTTGATAGAGTGGTGACAGGGTAGAACCATGCCTTGAACAAGAGGAATAAGCGGTGGCACCGCTTACTATCAAGAGACAGTAGGCATTACTGAAGAAGGTAACACCTCTTGCCTTAAGAGAAAAGGCAGTGCTAGACTTTTACATGTAAAACTGAAGTCAGGGCTAGTATTTCACTTCATAATTTGGAATTTTAGCGAAATAAATGATGTTAAGGAAAGAGGCGGTGCTGGAATTTTATATGTAAAACTGAAGTTAGGGCCAGTATTTCACTTCACAATTTGGGAGTTTAGGGAAATAAATTATGTTTGGGACATCATCACATGATGATGATGATATTTATGTGTAACAGAATGGCCACCAAAGCATGAGGCTAGAGGGATACGATAGGAGAGATCTTTGAAAGAGAAAGTTATCACTTTGAGTCAAGAATTCGCTTGATCGGAGATCATCATCAACTAGGCATATGCAATACATCAATACTTTTGACTCATAACCAAATGTCTCCTCATCATGGCTATAGACCAATACAAGGCAGATCCATGAGAGAGATGAACCAACATGGCTACTAGAACACAACGTAGATCCATGCAATAGAGGACTCAAACTTGGACATAGCTATCAGATATACACTGTAATCCTATGTCAAATGGACACAAAATTGAGCACAACCACGACCATACAAATGTGGTTCCATGATAGGACTCATACAATATACTCCATCACAACCTGGGGAAAGCAATGAGAACTTCTAATGGATACCCAGGTCTTCGTCTCATATTCCAAAAAGTACAATTCTATCCATGTGATTACAATGTTGTGACATCGAACATGGTAGAAACCACTTGATTACTGGTCAATGGTGAGAACCGTTAATAAGTGTGAGGGAGATCATCATTAATGTCAATGATTCCCAAGGTACCCTAGTAAAATACCTTGAGTGTGAATAGATGATCTGATGTCAAACACTCAGTCGAATCTATCGATCAAAGGTCAATGATATGAACCTATGTTGAGAACGAGAGAATTTGTCATTAAGGCATACATACCTCAAGGTATTCAACTTGTTTCTAAGACTAATTCCTGGATGATGAGTTGATGTCAACAGGAATAGTCTTGTTGAAGGAGGGCCATGATTAATCCCACATTGACGACATGAAACTCGAAACAAAGTTCTGGAATGTTGTAGATTATGTAACCATAAGAATGACTCAAAAGGCACTGACACAAAGGCTATTTTGATTACAGAGGTAAAATTTCAACTTCCCTTTGAACATTGGGCGGCACGACTAAAGACTTGGCAGCATTGACTAAACCAGGTGGATACCAAGACATAATGCAATGGCGGACAATGCATTCTTTGAAAGAATCAAAGGAGTGACATGACTCATGAAATTGGACCGACTTGGAAATCAGTTGAATACCCAATTGACTGAATGAGATGCAGACAAGTGCCATGTTCAAAGGTGACTACTAACTACCATTTTATTTGCAAAATGAATTACTTCCCTTCCCTTAATTTCCCCATCATGATTAATGAGTGCCTCTTTTCATTTTTACGAGTTCAAAGAGGGTAACAAACACTCGTTGTAGCTTATCCAAAGACAAGTCCATTCTCATATATTTCACAAACCTAAGGAAGGAGGGGTTCATTCCCAAAAGAGGGTCTCTTAGTGTTTGGTTTAATGAGTCCATTGAAAGTTAACTTGGCTTCGTTCATGTTTAGAGAGTGTGAACGAAAAATGGAAGAAGACTCCAAAGGGTCCCTTTTCGTATGATTTAGTCTCCAGGGCCTGAAAAAGTATAAAATAATACCCAACAGAAATATTCTAGTCATGATTGACTGGTGTTATCACTCCAAGAAACTCCTCTAGGTTGAAACTCAAGGATGCCTGGTAACTTAAATGTTTTTATGATTTTTTAAGTGGATCAAGTTAGGTGACCTATAAGACCTTACACTCTCAAGACATGCATGAAACTCAATCAGGGATAAGGCTTCTAATTACCATTGTTCAGAGGTTGACAATATGGTGCAGAGATGGAGAAATTATCATGCTGACAGATTCATACATAAAACAAATATATATAAATGGCTAATCATGACAAGGAAAGCACTTATAATTCAAATCATCAATATGCCAATAGGATGACAGCTATCAGACATTAATTAACCTGAATAAAACTTGAATAACACATTCAAGCATAAGCATGGAATAGACAGAAAATGGAAGTTGAACAAATGATAACAAAAGAGCTTATATTAGGTCATGAGCAATATGCGAAGCTTGACAATAGTAATGGTCTACAAGTCCCCAAAGTCAAACCCTTTCTTCAAAATAAGTATTAGGCTTTATAGCCTTTACAAAAATATTTGGATCCTGAAAAATTGGATCTGTTTTACTAAAAATAGATAAAATTAATGTTTTTTGCAAAATTAGGTCAGAAACCCTAATTTAACTACTAGTCTATCTAATACTAACTCTTGTTTACTCATTCAACTTTTTAATGACTGCAGTGAGCACTGAAGTATAGCTTTAACCTGTCATCTAATAGATAAGCCACTTTTGGTAAAAAACAGGTAGGGTTTGTGACCCTTTTCTCCATGGTTGTATCCTCAAAACTGGAACAGACCTCTCCCAATGGTGTTTTCCAACAAATTTCAGCTTTATATTTCATCCTTGAGGTAGTTGTACTCGCCAAAACTGGTTTTGCATGCCAAAACATATTTTTGCACCCTTTTTTGCTTTTAGTGGTTAAGGAGGTAGAATCCCGGGTCTGTTAGCTGTCGAAAGCTCTGCTTTCGGTGGCTAATGAACAGCTGCTGCATTCGCCTAAGCAATCAAAAGCTTTGTTTTCTGCAAAATTTTATTTAGCCTTTAAACCAAACTTTTACACTTTACTCATGTCCTTCTGGTAGTTTCTCAACCTACATAAGATTTGGAATATCATCAATATCATGGGATACCTCCAGATTCTGAAGACTAATAGCTGCCTCTCCTAGGGTTTCCAGTGCAAGGTGTGTTCTAGGGTTTGAATCTTTCTTCTGCATCCTTGACCTTCTTATCATCCTGTAGAGCCTGGAGTAATCCTTCATTAATCTCAGATTTCTTCAACCTGTATAACAGCAGCATCATGGGCTACCTCCAGATCCTGCAAGCTTGTTGCTGCCTCTACTAGGATTTCTAGCACAAGATGTGTTTTAGGGTTAGGGTTTGGATTTTCCTTCTAAGACATCTAGTTCATGTATTTTCCCTAATAGTCGGTTGATTCTCTGGGACCTAGGTTTGATCTTTGAACTCTTCAACATCTGCAGCAAATCTTCATGGACTTATAGATGAGGTCGAAAATGCCACCTGGAGGACTGACAGGTCATCCTTTGCCCTAAAACTTTGGCCAAACTGCTGAAAAATGGGGCTCAGAGATGGATTTGGTTCTTCAAATATGTGACACTTGTGTATAAAATGAAATAATTTTGTCTATATTGGTTTGTTTAGAGAAGAAACCTCTCTCACTTTTTTGGAATTCATTTTAATTTTCCCGGAATCTGGATTTCAAAAACATGTGTCAAACAGGAAATTCTGAGATCCGAAAATTAGGTCTCAGAGATGGATTAGATTCTCTCAATATGTGACACCTGTCTAAAAAACGAGAGAGGTTATTGTTCTATGACATGTTAGGAACAAAAAACTTTGAGAGTTTTGCAAAATGATTCTCCAGTCGCTCAGAATCACCATTTAAAAAAAAATGAATTTTCATAGTAAAATGCCACTTTCAGTGGCTTGGAGCGCCCTGAAATTTCGATCTTAGCTTTCGAAAGAAGGGATTTTGGTGGCTAATGAACCCTTCATATGTTCTCCTAAGCCACCGAAAGTCCCTTTTCAAAAAATGTGATCAACAAGATTTTGGTGGTTAACGTGGTCCAGAGCTGAAGCTGTTAGCTGCTGAAAGCTGGCTTTTTGGTGGCTAATGAAGTGTTGAAAAGTCCGCCTAAGCCACCGAAAGCTAAAATTTCAAATTTTCTTAAAAAACAGAGCACTAGCTATTGAAACTTTGTTAATCACATATAAAATCTCATAATGCATCTTGAAATCTTCATCCTATCAAAAATAAATTGTATGAGTGAACTCATTGAAAATAAATTTATTTTGGGACATAACAATTGGAGTGCTCCTTTTTTGTAACTAGTTAATCTGAACCAAAAAAGGGGTAAACTACCATCATAGAGATGACTCTTCAAGTACTTTTATGAGCATGAAGAAGACAAGTTATCTTGACAATCTTTTCACATTTAAGGAGTCTGAAAAGAGTTTAAAGAGGACTCCTTTAGGATTTCTTTTCACGATGAACAGGTTTAATGAGCATGAAAAGAAGAGAAAATGGCTCGGAGCTTTGATACTAGGTTTAAAGAGCATGATCAAAGTATAGAAATGAACGCTCAATGACTTTTTCCATTTTGCAGAAGTATGAAAAATCCAAAAACAAACTTACCCATAGACAATACTGTTCATCCCTATTCCCTGAAAAAAATTTGAAAGGCCATTAGTTCCCCAAAAATATTTAAAACTGACTTTTACAAACTATAGAAAGGAAATTTTTAATGAAAATGATTTAAAAATATTTAAAATAATATAATAACCCTAAAAATATTTGATAAAATCAAAAGTAAATAGTAAAAACCAATTCATTTACCATTTACCAAGTCTTGGAGAGCATTTGGGAGAAATTTATGATGCAGATTTCAGTTGGAGATTGTGGAGCTGTTACCTGTCCATTTTCCAAGCCGTCGGTTTTAGGTAAGAGCCAGAATCCTTCTCTTCATTTTTATGGGTGCCATTTTTCATTTCCATGCAATTTCATTGATTTTTGGGGCTTTAGGGCCAAGCATAAAAAATGAATCTAGGGTAACGCTTCTGGCTTTTGCAGGAGGAGCGATGCTCGATGAGAACTGTGTTTTTAAGTTTTCATAGGAAGTGGCACCGCTATGTCATAAGGGGATAGGAGAAGTGCCGGCCGTGGTTCCCAAAACATGGATTCCCTAGCCAAAATAAAATATTTTATGCATTTTTAAAGATTGGAGGTGTGTCTAAATGCTCCATTGATTGTTTTTGATAGGTCATTTTGATCAAAATGGTGACTTGGAAAGAGAGGCAACATGAAGACGATGATGCTCGTGCTGGGAGATATGTAGCTTCCATAGCTGGTTTATGAGGTTGTGGCCTCTTGAAATTCTTCCACGCTCCCAGTATGGTATCACATGTACAATTACTAGAGTACATCTTGTGAATGTGGAATCTGGAACAACAACATTTTGAGGTGGGGCCCCACATTCTCACTGTGGAGGTGGAGGACATTTAATTTTGGACTGGACTATCCAAGCATGGAGTACCTATCTCTCTGACTAGCTCCCTACAGGGAGATATTACCACACATGAACTTATTGTTCGTCATTGCTATCCAAGGACCAAGATGTCGGGTAAGAAGATCCCAATAAAGGATGTGGTGGACTTACCCCTTCAGACCGTTTTATTCACTATGCAGAGGGTTGCTGGGAACCAAGGGGCTCATGAAGCATCTTGGGCACATATAATGTATGCCTTGGAGGCCATTGCACCCACAGTGTTTAACTGGGTCAAGGCATTATTTCCTGTGTTCAAGGATCAACTGACGAAGTGTTGACAAGGAGAGCTCGAATAGTTTGGGTATGAGACTATCCTAACATGTTTCTTCTTCGAGAGGGTACCTATCCTGAGACCACAGGTGTATTTTATTGAGCTTAGAGCTCGAGACTCCCACATGTTGTAGTGGGTGGAGATCATGGCCCGCACTAGAGGTGGTAGAGCCAAGGTCAAATACGGGGCTCCCTTCTTCCATTGGTTGAATGACCAGATCCTCATGATTGGGGACTATGCTTATGCTGGGATCGACTTTCAAGGGGATCCATATCTACCACTACCAGCTGGTGCTCAGTGGGGTGACATCGGCAAGAAAATTCTCAAGATATTGATTGTTTTTTGTATTTTCAAGCTTTATGATTTTTATAGATGATAACAAGACCTAATGTTTTCATGGAGATGTTGGAGATGCACGGCCTAGGGGTTCATCCCCGATGGATAGGCGAGCGAGAGCTTGCTTTGTACATAGAGGTGATGATGAACTATCCGAGTTGGAGGAGAACCTCGACTGGTTGACTTTGGACATATCTGATGCTGTGATAGATAACCTCCCTAAGAGGTATCAGAGACACACGGCGGGAGTGTCATGCCATTTTAGTTGCTTGTTACACAGAGTAATAAGGGCCATTATGTGCTACCACAAGCACCATTAGGCAGTCCGCATGATGTATCACTGAAACATATCTAGCTTCACGATCTTTTGTATTATTTTGTATACTTGAAATCCAGAGTGCTTCAGATGGGGTCTCGTGACCATATTTTTTTAAAAACACTTTATATATATATATATATACAGAATCAGTTCCAGTGTTTATATGTGTTTCAAATGGACAAATTATATTTACATGAGTTTTATGTGTCTTCTACAGTTTATTTTACTTTACAATGGACCATGTTTTATTATTAAAAGTTATGAATGGGAGATATACCAGTTTATAATGTAGTTTTCTAATGAGTCAGCAATCGTGTTATCATACCTTGGGATATGCCTATAAGTGATGAAATTGAATGACCTTTCTAATAGACGCACTCTTCGAAAAAGACGAAGAAGTGTGGGTTTCCAGATGGTATATACATGGTATAAGTGACAAAACACTATTGGAGAGTCCATAAACACTACCAAATCATGAATGTCTTGAGATGCAGCCTCAGTTAGTAAACCTATCACTTCCTGATACTCAACGATGTTGTTGGTAGCTGAACCAATACAAACCGCTCCTGAACTGACTAAGTCATGAGTTGAGGAATACAAAACCCAAGCAGCTGAAGTGAGGTTCAAGGTATGACGGCAAGCACCATCAACAAAACCATAAAAATCGATCCGATCTGCATAACCAACACATGGTATAAACAGTATGGACAACAAACTCAAATCCATATTGAAAATGCCAAAACACACTAAAAAGTCAGATAATATACATATATATAAGTTACCATATAGAAATGACTTAAGCATAGTACCTCTTTAGGTACAACCCATTGCAAAGTTGACCGAAGGGTATCCCATCATAATCTACGAGATTGTAAGCCCCTTTCTCTAAGACCTTACTAACAACAAAGGGACCGTGCCACATGGATTTAAACTTTCCCTTCCCCGGTTTATCATGTCTTTGATAATAAGTTAGGACTAGGTCACCTTCATTGAAAACACGATGCTGGACAGACTTATCATACTATGCTTTGATGCGTTTTTTGTGTGCCTAATTATCCAAGGCAACATCTCTTGTACTTTCATCAAGGTTGATCAAGTACAAAAATCTCTCTTCCTCAGTGGAAGTGTTCAGGAGAAGTTCTACTGCAAGTTTAAGCGACATGATCTGACACTCGATAGGGAGGAAAAATTCTAGTCCATAGACCAACTGAAAGGGTGTGAAACCAGTTGTTGTTTTCACTGAAGTCCTATAAGCCCAAAGTGCAGAGAAGAGAGTCAAGTGCCATTTGGATTTGTGATCTCCAACCATCCTACGTAGCATAGTTTTCAAAACCTTGTTAATGGCCTCTGCTTGAACATTATCCTATGGGTAATATGGAGTTGGGTTTTCATGGATAAAACTCAGCTTAGCGCTTAACTCAACCATCATTGGATTTTGGAAATGAGATCTATGGTTAGTGACTATGGCTCACAGGACTCCAACCCTAGCTATCACATGGTTAAATAAAAAGAGGGCGACAGTCTTACCATCCTATGCATACGTAAGCATTGCCTCAACCCATTTTCTAAAGTAATCAACGGCTACGATGATGTAACCATGCCCCCCAGCTGAGGTAGGCTTATAATGCATGAAATCAATACCCCACTTGGGAAAAGGGCCAACAACAATGATAGGGTGTAAAGGAGCAAGGTGGGTGCACTTTTTAGTATAAAAGTGTTGACAGGGTGGGAATTTCTTAACCGCTTCATGACAATATTTAAAGATCGAAGGCCAAAAATACCTAGCGCGAAGGATTTTCTGGGCTGTAGCCAGCCTAGAAATATGACCTCCACATGCTCTAGAGTGGAAGTCATTAAGAACCTGTTCAACCTCTTCATGTGTAAGGCACCGTCAAAGGATAGAGTCAATACAACATCGATGCAACATATCATTCAAAATGAGATAGTATTTTGTGTGGTGATGGATACGACGACAATCATCACGAGATGTGTCAGGCTAAAATATTTGAGTCTTGAGATAGATGATCAAATATCCATACCATGGATCATTTGTGCTTATCAAGAACAAAATTTCATCCAGAAATGAATCGTTGGGCTCATCTTCAATCAAAGCACAGGGAAGTTCACAAATTAACTCCACAAAAACAAAGGACTTCTTCGAAGTAGCCTTGGCAAAATCAAGACCAAATTCCTGTAAGATAACAACCCAATGGGAATACTTTCCTCCTAGTGCTTGATGATTCAAAATGTAGTACATGGGGTTTTGATCTGCGAGTACAGTTGTAGTACGAAGTAGAATGTAATGACAAAACGTTTGTACAACAAGGACCGTAGCTAGAGATAACTTCTCCACATGTGAGTAACGGGTTTCAGAGTCAATGAGACTCTTACTTAGGTAATATATCATGTGTTCTTGGCCATTGGGATATTCCTACACTAGAACCATTCCAATTGTAGTAGTGGAGGCAGCAACATATAACATAAAGTATTTTGAATAATTTGGGGGGTGCAACACCGATGAATGGCTCAGAGTGTGTTTCAGATTATCAAAATCTCATTGGGCTTGGTCATCCTAGAAGAGCAGAGTGTCCTTATTAAGGAGATGCATATAACCATGTTTTTTCTCTGCGAAGTTGCATACAAAATGATGAAGAATTTTTTCTTTCCCCTGCAAAATTTGGATCTCGATGATGTTTGTCGAGGTGGGTAAGGCCAGAATAGAAAAAATTTTCAAAGGATCAATCCGGATGCCATCTTTGGAAACCACAAAATAAAGAAGACATCCAGTATCAACACAAAAGACACATTTTTGTGGATTAAGCCAAATATTATAATGAAAACACCTAAGTAAAATGTCTCTAAGGTGCCCTGGATGGTCCTCCCGCTACTGTGAATGAGCTGGGAGATTGTCAAGGTATGAATCCACAATGTGCTTAATATCATGAAAAGAATAACACATGGCACACTGGAATGTAGCTCCTTTATTTTTTAGGCCAAAAGGTAACTTCCGATATGCAAAGGTTCCCCATGGGAAAATGAATGTTGTTTTATGCTAATCAGAGGGAAGAATCTCTATCTGATTGTAGCTAGAAAATCCATCCATAAAATAAAAGAGGACACTTCCAGCACAGTTATCGATGATCTGATCGATGTGTGGAGTAGGGAAATTGTCCTTAGGACAACCCTTAATTAACTTTCAAAAATTGATACAGACTCTAATAGTGCCCTATTTCTTAGCCACAGGGACAATATTAGATACCCATTCCATTAGGGGTATGGGATAAATAAACCTCTCCTTAATAAGTTTCTCCACTTCATCTCTAACATTCGCAGCCTTCCAAGGATGGACTTGATGCAATTTTTGTCGGACAGGATTTTCCATGGGATAGGTTCTAATCTCGTTTACAACAATGGATGGATCGGTCCTAGGAATTTCCTCATACATCCAGGAAAAAATATCATGAAATTATTTGAATAATGCTCTATAACTTTCAGCTTCTTCTGTCGAGTATTTTTGGACTACATGAATGTGCTCAATAGTTCCTGGATTAACTGATTTGTCAATTCGGGTTGTTTTAGTGATGTTGCAAAGATTCCCTTCAGAATCTATGTCTTGCAATAATATAGGCATTTGCAGGTCACTAACAATATCAGTACTAATAAGAGATACAAGGTCAAAGTCTACCGAACTAGCATTGAGAAGAAAAGAAGATCAATGATGGTGATGTTCCCATATGGGTTCATCCGTACTCATGATCTCCATGATGGACTCATCGGATGGAAAAGTCTACGAGAGATAGTCTATAGTAGGGAGAGAGGGTTCTAGTTAGTAGGGCAGGTGGTAAGGATATGAATCCACTAGATGAATATCATCTGGTTGGACATCGGAAGCAGATTGAACATCATCATAAAGTGCTTCATAAGGGCCAAGAGAGGATGACTCAACAACTTCTTTGCCTTTAGGACTATATCCAGTTGTGGAAATCATGTTCACGGTCTCCACTTTCGTACTAGGAGGGGCTGAGGGAAGCACTCCCATGAGGGTTGAATCCTTTAGGATACCTACCCCAATCGACTGATAAGGAGGAGGGGACTGACCTAGCATAGGGATGTTATTTGCAGTGGGGGTAGTAACATCTGGTGAAAAAAAATCGTATTGATCGATGGTCATAATATTCCCCAAATGAGGGAATTGGAGAGTTTGAAATACTATCAAAGCAACAACCGTCATAGAATAAAACCAGTTTCTCCCCAATAGAAGGTTGTAATCCAGCGGGGCATCAACTACTTCCACTTGAATGGAAATAGTCTTTCCCCCAAGCTCAACTAAAAGGGTTGGTAACAGACCATGAGGTTGGAAACTTCATCCATCGAAATATTTTAAGGTCATAGGTGACTTTGTAAGTTCAGGAGAACCAATGGCCCTCCAGCAGGATACAGATAAAACTAAGGTTGAATCTCCCTCATCCAAAACGGTCCTGTGGACATTTCTCCCAACTACTCTGGTCACGATCTAAAACACGAGCTGGTGACATAATATGGATTTGTAGTTCTCCACATTGAAATCAATCAGATTAGTGTTGTCAAGGTCTAAGGCTCCTAAAGTAGTCAACAAGTTCTTGCACTGTGTGGGACAACTTTGTAGCACCTCCAGGGTAGACATCACACAAGGTGCCTGAGCCAGGTCTTCAACAACGTTGTAGAACTACGTAACTCAGGAATTAGGATTAAAAACAACCTTTCTGAGGGTATTCATAGGCGGGCACAAAATCAATTCGAGATTAGGTTTCACGATGGTAAGAGGGCCATTAGATGAAGATGGAGAAGAACTAATGGGAGGAATTTTTTCAGGAGAAGGATTTTCATCCTTCTTCTCTATAGGTTTGTCGTATGTCTGATTACGAGTAGTTAGACTAATAATTTCCGAGGACATCATTTTGATTTCTTCTGTATAATTATAGGTCCCTTGATTAGACATGTGATATATCAATTGTTGCTGAGACGAGAAGGGTTCGGTAAGCACCGCTGGTGTAGGGTTTCTCTACAAAAATTTACTAATCTCCTCATGACGAGGGCACTCCTTCATTAAGTGATCACCACCACACAATAGGCAGGGGTACTTGGCCTTTCTCTTTCCTTTATTATCATTCTCTATGGCCGTAGCCTTGGGATTCTCCTATTGGTTTCCATGTTTTTTTATTTTTCCCTTTTCCTTTATTCTTGTTACTGGGTATCTACGTACTTTAGATAGCATTCACCTCAGTGGAAAACATAGGACTAGAAGGAGCAACAGTAGAAGTACTCTGTTGCTTGGTAGGCTTAGCTGTTGACGACGGCTGGATTGAACCGAGAATTCTATCAATAGGAGTTTCTGCAGGTGGCTTGATGGGTCCTTGCTGGGATGAGGAGATTGAGGGATTAGGTCATACAGAGTTCCGAATTGGGAATACACCAGGTCCAGATATTGAGCGTGACTGATAGCCTGCTCTTTAGTAACAACACCACCCATAGCCACATCTTGGGAAATGGGAGGCAACAAGGATTTTGTGAACCAATCAACTAATAGTTGGTCCAGGATGGGAGCTTTAATGAATCGTCTCTGCCTCCTCCACTCATGAATATGGTTTGATATATGTGTTGAAGTATTTTGATGGAGCGAGGTTAAAATATCCGTACCCATTTCATAATGAATGGGTAGCTGAAAGTGTGTGAGAAAAATGGTTTCCAATGAGATAAAGTCCACAAATGAATGTTATGGAAGTTCAATGTACAAATTTGCGGCCGTACCAGTCAAATTTCACTGGAAGAGTCTCAAAAAAATAGAGTCATCCATCAAGGAGTTGGAAGAACACCACATATGGAATGTCATGACATGATTTTTGGGATCATCTTCCTACTTCCCATCAAACTTTGGAATTTATGATGGTAACTTGACTGGAATAGTAGGCCACAAAGGGTTATGCTGAATGGGATCATTATAAATCAGCTTGGACAGATCGGGCAAGTCCAAAGTTTCCAAGAATGGAAGTTGTTGATTAGGTTTGACATACTGGTAGTATTGATAAGTAATATGTATACCAGTAGGACCATAAATTGACTGATATAGTGGTTGTTGGGCAGGTCAATAGGTAAATGATCCTCTCAAATATCCACCCAAAGGGGGTGGACCTCTAGGGGGATGGCCACCTGGAGCTGGTGGGCCTCCAGGTGGTGGTGGACCTTCAGGTGGTGGTCCCCTAGGTGGTGGTCCCCCAGAAGGTGGACCTCCAGGTGGTGGACCTCCCAAAGGTGGGCCTCTGGGTGGTGGTCCCTTAGAAGGAAGACCTTCAGGTGGTGGGCCTTTGGGTGGTGGTCCTCCTGATGGTGGCCCTCCAGGTGGTGGTCCTTCGTAAGGTGGACCTCCACTGGGTGGGCCTCCTCTAGGTGGCACTCCAAAGGATGGGCCACCATAAGGTGGCCTTCCAGAACCTATAGAAGTATGAATAAGTATTCCTCCCATTGTTGGCATGTAGGACCAATTAGGTTTACCCCACAACGTAAACATGTTTCTAGGGTAAGGAATTCTAGGATACAAAGCCCCTGTAGATGTAGGTTTATAATTCATATTTCCTACAGGTGGTTTGTTTCCTGGGTAAGAGTATCCCCAAGAATGTTGGTTGAATGCAGGTTGTACCTCTTAGGTTTGACCTAAACTTGACTGAGGGTTTACCATATTGGCGTTGGTGGAGGAAAAACCACTGTTGGTTGTCCTGCAGTAGGGGTCTGTCTGACACTAGAAGTAACTCCACTAACAACGGACACAACTTGAGCTAGGGTTTTCCCCACAATGTTGGAAGATACGGATGCCACTTGAGCTGAGGATTTCCCCCAAGCTACAAAGGGTACGAGAGGACTAGGAATAGACCTAGGATTCAAAACTGCAAGAGCGAGGTTGGAGGTTTGACTCGGATTATGAGGAGTCATACCATGAGCTGGTGATACATTAGGAGTAGCCAAAGACAAGGATAGTGAATGATATCCAGAAGGAAAAGGGTTTGAAAGACGGAGTAAAAGAGTAGACACAGGTTCTTTATGAGGAACAGGTGTATGGATGATTTTTTCAAGGTTGTCATGAATTTTAAGTGTTCATAGGATGAATGGAAGTTTATGTACATATATTCATCTAATGAGGCACCTATGGGAGGGTTTACAAAAGAAGGTTTGGTAACCCAAAATTTAGAAAGGGATTGACCCATATAAGTTCTAAAAAAGGGAGCATTAGGGCCATATTCCATCTCAACGGGACTATCAACACGACCTTCCATTGTAAAATCAAAGGTGGTTTCAGCCACTAGAGGTTGTTCAACCAAGGGATTAGTGTAAGTGGTGAATTTTTCTTCACCTTTCACAACTGGGATTCCTTCCACATGGGAGTCAGTTGCAGCACCTTGATCTGTGGCTTCCATTGGGATCTCCCCTGTGATAGGAGGACAGGCGGGTGGTAAGCCCTGGTTTCTTCTAGATCATATTGAATGAAGCTTAGCCATATTTTAAGGTCACTAGAACCTAACCTAGGGTTTCAAAACTAGAAAAATCACACAAAATTTCTCTTACACAAAGCTAAAGGCCAGAAGCAAACTTAAGTGACAAGAGGGGCTGATACAAGCCGATTCCTCACTAGGATTGTCAAGTTTTTACAACTCGCTATATACTACAGGATCCAATAGTAAAACGTGGCGAGGAGGATCAACCGTCGCTCACCTGAATACCCGACTACCTATACAGCATGTGCGTAGTAATCTCCCTGAGTGTTGTTATTAGTGTATTTCACCAACAAGATAAACAAAAGGGATTTTCTCAGATGGTATAAGGAATCCTAGAAGGGTCTCCCGATATACACAAGGTACATGGGAGATCAAATCCGTAGTAGTGATGTCTAATGCACAACCATTGAAAAGGGGCCTTCCAATATAAAATCGAGTACGTGAAGTACCTTTTGATATACCTCAAGGGTATGTGAAAGGTTGTTCTATATACCGACGGTACATGGAAGAACCATGTAGTTATTGAGTTGTAGTGCAAGAAATAAACAACAAATCCTATGTTTTACGACGTCGAAACAAGTCTCTAACCTATCACTCAAGTTTCTAATATTTTTAACCGATAGCTACCATTAATTTTAAGTTGAACGGTTAGGTGAATGCATGGAACGATGACAAAAAACTAAAACCATGCAATTATGATATGCAAATATTTTTACTTTACCATTCAAAGTATTCCCTACTTGCAGGAAGGAGAGAGTGTTTTTTTTTCAATTTCGTCTCATAACCAAAATTTTCCCAAACAGTCTCACTAAAAAAAAATTCTCAGAATACAAACAAGCAACACACTTCCTAAAACTGATATTTGAAAGCAAGCAATGAAGCGATCTCTTTTCCTAAAAATAAAGAAATTGATACTAAAAGGAACACTACGTACTTTTTCAGATTTCTTCAAAAAATGGAAAGATCTAACTTAAAACTATGATATATTTTCCTTTTGATGAGACGAGAGTGTATAAAAATAAAGAAGAATATGGATATCTGAAATCTTATGAGGCTATTCAGAGGTCCAATAATTCGTCTTTAAGCAAAATTATAATCAAATCTCAACAATTTTTTTTAAGCAAAAAGAAGTCTTTCATAAACTAATGAAGAATGAAAGCAAAAATAAAAAAGCAAGTCTTCCTTTTATGTTTTATCAAGTAGTAAGAAGAGATCTAACTGAGCTAAACTTCCAAGCACTCCTTTCGAAAATGAAAACCAAGCATACAAGCAATCAAATTGATGGGTGTAACCTAGCTTTTTTAATTCGACAAAGAAAGCATTTACCACATATAGACTTTGAATCTAGCAATTCAGATCTCTGAAAAGAATCCCAAGCACACATAGAATAGAAAGCAAAAAATCAAACAAAGATTTGAAATGACAAGCATGTAGAATACCTACCTGGCATTGCTTGAGGAGAGTTAGTGACAGAGCGGTTCTGGCTCAGCACCGTTTCTCATCCATGGTAATAGAGTGGTGGCACTGCTTAATGATTACTACGCACAGGAAGTGGTACTGCTTAATGTCCACTATGCATAGGCGATGCTTGTTGTAAGTGTCAAAGCAAAAAAATGGCGAAAAAGAGAAAGTAAGTTACTATATTAATGTTATCAAATCATGAATTTGACAGGAATATGAAGTACAGAAAGTAAGAATGACTCAGATATAACCAGATATGGTTATACCGAACCAATATCTCACTAGATAAGCTAGTATATCTGAGCAATGAAATATTGGAGCTTGGATTTCAGGCAAGAGTTTGAAGACCAAGGAAGATCAGATGTGTTGAAATTGTTAGTTTTTCAACATTCAAGCTAGCATTATGTTAGGATCTTTAACTAAGAGAACAACAAGTACAACAATCAAACACAAGAGACAACAAACACAGTGTTTTTCATCGGCGAAACCATAAATGGAGAAAAACCCTCAACTTCCTCAGAGATAGAATCAGCACAAAAGGTAAAACCCCAAAACAGTAAGATGCACTCCTGACAGTAGTAACCTTCTTCTTGTCTAGCCCCCGGTGTATTCTCCTTCCTAAACTACGCTCTATACTTGAGTGTGTGAGTGATGTGTCCTAAATAGAGAGTCCAACTCTCTATTTATACTAATCTCAACATGACTAAAACCCTACTAGGGTCAACCTCTACTTGGAGAGTCTAATAACCCTAGTACCCCGGAATTGTGGGGACTATAACCCTTAGACAATCGGAGGGTTACCCACAATGACTTGACATGACTTGCTTACATTATTTATTCTCCCGATCGAAACATCGAGGTATGACATAACATGATAACATCCCGGAATAAACATCGGTTNATAAGAAATACAAGTGAATACATTCCGAAGTTACAATTACATCAACACTCCCTCTTAACTAGGAAGGTATTCTCTCGACACAATTTTCATCACTGGTCTTATTCTCTAGATCTTCTTGTCATCTGGATATTCAAGTAATATTCATCTTCAATTCATCTTCATCTAGATCTAGATCATCTCTCGATCTGGATCATCGTCACTGGATCATACTCGATCTGGATCATCACCAAACATCATCACTGGATCTAGATCATCACTCGATTTGGATCATCACTGGACATCATCACTGTTGTATCTGGATCATCACTCAATCTGGATCTCTCGGAGTCATCATAACTAGATCTAGATCATAGCTCTATCTGGATCATCTCTGGTCATCATCATGTGTGCTATCTCATGATTCTTTTCATCATAGGAAGTTCTACAGAGCCAACCTTCTTTCATGCTGGTTGTAGGCCAGGCCATCATGTAGGTCTTCTTCAGTGCTTATATCTGACCTACTCGTCAGAATGGCTCGCACAGCACTTACATCTGACCTACTCATCAGAAAGGCACGCCCATCACTCACATCTAATCATGTAGAATCCTACAATCACATCAGAAAGGCCCAGCACTCACATTCACCAGCATGATAGGACATCACTATCATATGTGAAAAGGATTCAACACTTATATCTGACCTGGTAGGAACCAAATCCTACACCCTCGTCAGAAAGGCTTGTACTCACATCTGACCTGGTAGGAACTAAATCCTACACCCTCGCCAGAATGGCCCCCAGTCCCAGAATGAGCTACTTGGTAATGGACCAGGTGCCTCCATTCTCCTGGAGAATGGTAGTTGCCCTTATATTTGACCTGGTAGGAACCAAATCCTACACCCTCGTCAGAATGGCCCCCAGTCCCAGACTGAGCTACCTGGTAACGGACCAGGTGCCTCCACTCTCCTAGAGAGTGACAATTTCCCTTACATATGACCTACTTGTCAAAATGGCCAGCACTCATATCTGACATGGAAGGAACTTAATCCTTTAGCCATGATAGAATGGCCAAGTCCTTATATCTGAACTGCTCATCAGAATGGCTCTCTTAGTCTCGGACTAAGTGTTCCTGGTAACTGACCAGGTACCCCCATTCCTAGAATGGAATTCAAAACTCATATCTGACATGGAAGGAACCAAATCCTCTCACCATGACAGAATGGCTCAGCCCTTATATCTAACCTGCTCTTCAGAATGGCTATGGATCTCAGCACTCATATCTGACATGGAAGGAACCAAATCCTCTCACCATGATAGAATGGCTCAGCCCTTATATCTGACCTTCTTGTTAGAATGGCTATCGGACTCGTCACTTCCCCTTGGAAGGGACCTCGATCTAAAGAACACCAAGCTTCTCCCTGAAGTACTCAAACTTCACTCTAGCCAATGGATTTGTCAATACATCAGCTATCTAATAGTCCATCGCAACATAGTGGAGCTTCACTACTCCCCTTTGCACCATATCCCTAATATAGTGATACTTGATCTTGATATGCTTTGACTTGTCATGGAACACTGGATTCTCTAACATCTTCACACAACTCTGGTTGTCATAATGTATACAAGTAGCATCCAACTGGAGATCAAATAAATTATACAATAGCTTCCTCAGCCATACTGCCTCACAACTAGTTGAAGAAGCTGCAACATACTCTTCTTCAACTGTACTCAGTGCCACATAGGATTGCTTCCTGCTAAACCAAGAGATCACACCAGATCCCATACTGAAGCAACATCCTAAAGTGATCTTCCTATAGATGGCACTGCCTGCCCAATCTGAATCAACATAACCGTCTAGTTTAATCTTCTGATTCACATCTTACTTGAGCCCATAATCAACTGTACCCCTTAGGTACCTCAGAATATGCTTTGCAGCAATCAAGTGAACATTTCTCGGATCTGTCAAGAACTGGCTCAAGGTGTTCACAACAAAGCAAATGTCTGGTCTCATGTTCATTAGGTACATCAATGACCCAATCATCTGACGATACATCATATCATCAACCGAATCTGATGAAGCATCACTTAATAGCTTTAGGTTCGATGCCATAGGTGTGGCCATAGCCTTGTAGTCCATCATCCCAAACCTCTTCAGGATCTCTACTACATACTTACCTTGTCCAAGGAAGATCCCATCCGCACTCTGCCACACCTCCATACCTAGAAAATAATGCATCATACCAAAGTCCTTCATTTCGAACTCGGCAGAAAGCTTTCTCTTCATATCAGCAATCAACCCATTCATACCTGTCACAAACAGATCATCTACATATAGTAGAAGCATCACTGGGTTGCCATCTTCAACCTTGTAGTAAAGGTTGGAATCTGCTTTACTCTTGGTAAATCCCAAACTGGATAGAAAGCTGTCAATTCTGTCGTACCATGTCCTGGGTGCTTATTTCAAACCATACAGGGCTTTCCTCAATCTATACACATGAGACTCCCTGTCATGTGTCTCAAAATCGAGTGGTTGTTTTACATACACTTTCTCTTCCACTACACCATTCAAGAAGGCAGTCTTGACATCCATTTGGTGTATCTTCCATTTCATTACTACAGCCAGAGCAAGTACTGATCTGATGGAAGTGTATCTAGCTACAGGTGCAAAGGTTTCTTAATAATCTATTCCTTCTTTCTAAGAGAAACCCCGAGCTACAAATATTGCCTTATATTTTTCAATGCTATCGTCTGCAACATGTTTGATCTTGTAGATCCATTTAAAAGTTACAATTGACTTCTCATTTGGTCTTGGGACAACATTCCAAACATCATTCTTCATGATCGATTGGTATTCTTTGATCATAACATCCTTCCATTCTTTCCGTTCTGTCGCTTCTTCATAACTAGAAGGCTCTTTATCAATGAAATCACATAGTAAACCTACATACCCGAAGCAGGATCTGCTCCTCTTTCTTTCTCTGTGATTCTCTTCTGGAGCCCCATATATTTCCACACCTTGGATTATTTCTCGTACCCAAGAAGGTTTCCTCTTATGAGGATTCTTCTCCAAAGGTGGATATACAGGTCTTTGTGGTTCTTCAAATTCTCGATCTTCTTCTTGAGCTTCTTCGTTCATGGTTGTATCATGAACTCTGGGTGCTTCTACTTCTTCAGATTCTTCAGCAGGTCTCTTTCTGGATTTGTTGTAAGCTGTGTCTTCATCAAATGTCACATCCCTACTGATGTCAATCTTCTTGTATCCTAGGAAATATATTCTGTAAGCCTTCGAGCTTTTAGAGTATCCCACAAATATACCCTTCTTTCCTGAAGGATATAATTTAGTCCTCTTCTCTTTTGGAATGTGTATGTATACTGGACAGCTGAATATTTTGATATGGATGACTTCTTGTTTCTTGTCGGAGAAGACTTCTTCAGGAGTCTTGTTCTCGAGTACTCTATGTGGAGTACGGTTCTATACATACACTGCTATTCTTGCAGCTTACGTCCAAAGATGCATAGGAAGGTCTTCATCATGAATCATTTCTCTTGCAGCTTCCATGATAGTTCTATTCTTCTCCTCTATGATCCCATTTTGTTGTGGATTTTAAGGAGTGGACAACTCCCTCTTAATCCCTGATTCTTTGCATAGCTCTTTGAATTCATTTGAAGTGAATTCTCCGCCATTATCTGATCGAATGGTCTTGATCTTCTTTTTAGTGTGGTTCTTGATCAAGGCTTTGAATTCCTTGAACTTGCTGAATACTTTGTCTTTGTTCTTCATGAAGTAAACTCATGTCTTCCTAGAGAAATCATCAATGAAAGAAACATAATATGCATACCTGCTTAGTGAATTTGATGACATAGGACCGCATACATCGGAGTGGATGATTTCCAAGATTCCTTTTGCTTTTCTTTCACTGCTTGGAAATGTCTTCTTTGTATTCTTTCCTTTCGCACATCCTTTGCAGACCCCATCATGTTTTGCTTGGATTTCTGGAAGACCTTCAACATCTTTGCTTGCAATAGGTAGTGCTCTGTAATGCACATGTGCAAGACTTCTATGCCAAAGTTCACTTGGCTCTACTGTGTCATGGACCAAGGCTTGTTCTGGATGGCCCTTTAATTTGTACAATCCTCCTTCTTGTTCTCCAATCACTATTGCATCATCGATAGTCTTTCCTTTTGGACACATGATGACTTGACCATCTATGAATGCAACTCAAATTCCTTTTGCATCTAATGCCAATATGGAAAGGAGGTTCTTCTTGATTCCTTGCACAAACAATACTTCTTTCATTGTTAGATACTTTCCAAATTCTAGCTTATAGGAAGATTCCCCACTACCTTTTATTGGATATTGGTAGTCATCTCCTAGCTTCACCTTGTGAGGTGATTCATGTTTTAACAGTCTCACAAAGGATTCCTTGAATCCTATCATATGTTTGGAAGCCCCACTGTCTATAAGCCAATCATCACTTCCATGAGTAATGTTACCTATGAGAGCAGAGATCAAAACATATTCATCCTCACTTAAAGAATCTTCACTTTCATATCTGGTTCTTTTCTTGGATGGTTCATCATCCTCTGCAGCATGAGCATGATGTCTTATTTTGTTGTTCCTCTTTATTAGTTTTTGTTTCTTAGGAAAATTTCTTGCATAATGTCCTTGTTCATCACATGTATAACATATGATCCTAGATAAATATTTTCTAGTGTTATCTTTGTGAGAGTGCTTACCTCTAGAGTTATGAGATCTTCTTTTGGTTGACTTGGAATGTGATTTGGAGTGTACCATGATAGCTTGATCTTCACTTCCCATCTTTTCTTCTTGAGCTGCTATCCGAGCTTCTTCTTGAGAGCACTCTTCCCATAGTCTGCTGAACTTTACTAACTTTTTTCTAGCACATATTCCTTGGATGAAAGAATCCCATGACCTAGGAAGGCCATTCAAGGTAGTCATCACAATCTCTGCATTTTCCACTTCTTCATCTATAGCTTCTAGTTGTTCCTTAATCTGAGAAACTCTTGTGAAGTAAGACTGGATTGTTTCTACATTCTGAATCTTCACATTCTTCAGTTGGTTTCTCAGAGTCATCTTCCATTTTATGTTCTTCCCTTCAAACAATTTGGTTAGGGCATCAAACATAGCTTTAAGTGTCTTTAGATAGGACACCTGTGGTATGAGACATTCCTTGATAGAATCAACAATTATTCTCTTTTCCATAACCAATTTCTTCTTATTCAAGGCCTTATCCTCATCTCCCTCTGGAATTGGAACCTCCCCATGGATGTAGGAGTCCAACTCATTCTCTTCCAGGACCAGGGAGATCCTATACTTCCATGCTCGGAATTTATCAGCTCCCTCAAGCTTTTCATAAAGCTTGGTATGATGAGACATCTTAACTGAGAACCTCAAATGGAAATACAAAAGATTTTAGATCTTACTAGGTCAAGATGTTGGATCTAAAACTTGAGCTGAAATCCTATGGAGCTAGTTCAGGAGGAAATTAGGGTTTTGCTTTTCTGGAGTTCTGTCCACCCAAATGCCTTGAAATTTATCCCTAACTTTGATTTTTGGGAGGAGATCAATCCAGGCTTGGGTTCACTGAAAAATTCCTCTTCTGTGAAAAGCCCTAATTTTCGGCAATAGTGATAGGTCCAAAACTGAAAAACCCCAGAATTGGACTCTGCTTCAATAGAAAGATGCACCCTAAGGAGGAGAGTTATTCCACCTTACTTTTGCTGAAAATATATGGAGAGAGATACACAAAGTAGGAATCCCTAGTTCCCGCAATTGCATAGTGTCTTCTTCTCAGGTTAGCTCTGATACCATATTAGTTTTTCAACATTCAAGCTAGCATTATGTTAGGATCTTTAACTAAGAGAACAACAAGTACAACAATCAAACACAAGAGACAATGAACAATGTGTTTTTCATTGGGGAAACCATAAATGGAGAAAACCCCACAACTTCCTTAGAGATAGAATCAACACAAAAGGTAAAACCCCAAAACAGTAAGATGCACTCTCGACAGCAGTAACCTTCTTCTTGTCTAGCCCCAGTGTCTTCTCCTTCCTCAACTATGCACTATACTTGAGTGTGTGAGTGATGTGTCCTAAATAGAGAGTCCATCTCTCTATTTATACTAATCCCAACATGACTAAAACCCTACTAGGGTCGACCTCTACTTGGAGAGTCTAATAACCCTAGTGCCCCAGAATTGCGGGGACTTTAACCCTTAGACAATCAGAGGGTTATCCACAATGGCTTGACATGACTTGTTTACATTATTGATTCTCCCGATCGGAACATCAGGGTATGACATAATATTATAACATCCCGAAATAAACATTGGGTTACAATAGATAAGAAATACAAGTGAATACATTCCAAAGTTACAATTACATCAACATAAATCTTGTTCCCAGTAGAGTCGCCATATTTGTTGCTAGGAAAAATGCACCTCTTGCGGACAATAGTTATTTCTCTAGTCTAAATGGTTCAGATCTATAACAAATGGGTTACAAAAGAGATGTAATACTTCCCCTATAAGTTGCAGAGACTTGGAATGAGTCCTTTGATAGAGCGGTGTAGTTGTATCCTACATTGATGTCTCTTTACAGATGTACCTACACAATCACATAAAACCAACAAATAAGATCAAAGGCACCAGAATATAATCTACAATTCTATGTCAGTGACTAAGGAATCCAATAATAAAATGCATGATTACAACATAACATATTTTATGGGAAAGGAACCAACTTTGCATTAAAATGAAGAAGAAAGCTTACAACCTTCACCTTAGTTTTGTGATGCCCCTTCACATGCCAATGCCTTGTACCCAAAAGCTCCAACTTGCTCCTTCTATGCTCACCCTAGATTTGGCCAAAACCTCAATGCAACAACATAACTTTTCTCTCTCTCAACCATGGGAATGAGACAGGTTTTATAGGCCTTTGGAGGATAGGGATGGTTGAGTAAATTGTGCGTGAGGTGGAAGGGAGATCCCAAAAGGATGGATCTCAATTCCAAGTGGTCCTTAGGAGTAGGGATGAGGGTTCCACAAAGTATTCCTTTGAGAAGCTTCATGGAATCTTCTTTTTTTCACTTTTTACCTCGGGCAACGCTTTTCTTCGATTATGATAGAGTGGTGACAGGGTAGAACCGTGCCTTGAACAAGAGGAATAAGAGATGGCACTACCTACTATCAAGAGATGTAGGAGTTACTAAAGAATGTAACACCTCTTTCCTTAAGGGAAAATGCGGTGTTGGACTTTTATATGTAAAATTGAAGTCAGGGCCAGTATTCCACTTCAAAATTTGGGATTTTAGGGCAATAACTGATGTTTGGAACCTCATCACATGATGATGATGATTATGTGCAATAGCTACCAAAAATCTAATTAATTAAAGGTCATTAGATAAACTAAATACAACTCGAATTATGCTTCTTTGATCCTATAAAGAAGGAAAAAAATCAATGATAAATTCAACTAATTGGTGACTCACTTGATAAATTACTAACTAGATGCTCCAATTCTGGAAATGCTAAACTAACCCTATCGATTACGTTGGGAAAAGGATCTAGTATCCTTATCCTCTTTATTGAACCTCTCAACAAAATAAAGCAAATTAGAAACATGTGAGACCCTAGGTCTCCCTAAGTTCCGTTGTCCTAGCAAAGTCATAAATGAATTTACTCAAACAGTATATGCCCCTGCATCACTAGGTTTATCAACAGTTTTTAAAAATAGTAAAATAAATGGGTAATATATTTCTACATGTTGAGTCTCTAAGCTCATATACAACCAATTGTATTCCAGTCCACAAATTCTCCATTTTCCCATGTCACTTTTGTTTGGTTTCCATGTTTATATAACAATGGAAATGGTGAACACCCATGAACTACCTAGAGCGTGTCATGAGAGTGTTCCCAAACATGATCGAGTCAATGATATTTAGAGGATTGGTGGCAGCCCTGTATCACCCCTTTTCTTTCCTCACATATCCTAATAGTCCCTCGTCCCTTTCATTTACATATCCAAGGTACATAAAGGCCAAAAGATGTCAAAATAACACTCCTAAATTCTAAGAAGTTTAAACCCAAGTGTGCATGGAAAAGTCACCAATGAGGGTTAAGAAGTGCCTGAAATTCTAGAAAGAAGTCAAACAAAACTTACTTTTTAATTGTTAAATGTTTGATTTTAAGTTTTAAATGTATGTAAGTGAATTCCATTAAATTGCTTACTTGAGTTTGATTCAATACATTTTCAATTTTGAAGAGACGTCATTATATACCATGTGTATGTTTCTAATGATTTTCTTATTGATGTTTTTATTGTAGTTGCGGATATGGACCGAAATATCGAGATACTAATTTAGCTTTCCCACTTAAGGGGAATTAGTGCAGCTTTTAGTGGTGGTGCCAAGATTTGCTGCTCACTTGCATCAACTTTGGATGCAATTGTTGATACTATTTCACAGTCAAGCAATATACTATATAATATTACATCATATAGAGAAAGAAGAAGACAAGAATATGCTTATGGGATAGACTACATTGCAATTAAAAAGTTGAAAATAACCAAAGAGAATGTATTTGCATTGTTTAGGGACCCTCGATCATGGGAAATCCCAAATGAAAACAGGCCTCATATCTCTATTAAGTGGTGCACATTTCAGAAATTTGTTGATAGCGGAATGGACAGATGGTATATTGTTTTTTATATGCCACCACATAAGAACAGGGAAATCCCCATGTATTTCCTTCGAAAGATGTATGCAGAGTTTGTGTTGGGTAAACACATAAACTATTTTGATATCTTGCAGTTCTATGGGATCGGTGGGGGGATGCCCCAAAACCGACCCAATGGGAGGCTTCGAGACCCTGATCTCCCTATCCATACACCTCATAGGAAGTTTCATAGGCTAGATTGTTAAATTTTCATATGCTTAGCTAAGACATCAGTATTTCATTTCATTTTCATAACAAAAGCATATAAACAGGATCACTGAAAGATAGACAAGCACAACCATGCAAAAGGACCACAAAGATTTATCCTGGAAAAACCCTAAAGGGAAAAACCCAACAAAAGATTCCTCAACATAGATGTCCCAAAAAGATAAAAGATAAAACCAACAAGGAGATCAAATCCTGATCCTCCTTCTTCTCCTGCTACTTCTCTTCTCCACAAATGCGCTACACTAGTGAGAGTCTGTGTTCCAAATGAGGAGCACTACACCTCTATTTATATTCATCCGTTCACTTAAGTTAACTCATCTATCATGTAGGCTCGAGTTACACATGTAGGCTCAAGTAACCACATTGGGGTGCTAATGACCCACCTTTACAATTAGAGGGGACTGCCTCATGACTCTTATTAGTTCTTTCAATTAGGAGCATCGGGGTACAAAGTAATATAAGTGGTTCTCCTGGTAGGACCATCGGGGACCACAAATAAATACATATAGAATATTCTTCAAAGTTACAATATTTCAACACTCCCCCTTAACGAGAAGGGTATTCTATAACAACATCAACAACAACAATAATAGGAGAGAGATAGAGGACATCATCAACATCATCAGGGTGATACATCTATAAATCATTGGAATCTTTTCAACATCATGTGGCCTTCATCTTCAATCTTTATTCTTCAGCATCATCAACACTTTGACCGCTTCGATCAGCAACATCTTGACTCTTCAATCAACAGCAACATCTTCAGCACTTTTACCTTTCGATCAGCAACATCTTCATCACGTTGACCTTTCGATCAGCAACATCATCTTCAACACTTTGACCTTTCGATTAGCAACATCATATTCAACACTTTGACCTTTAGATCAGCAACATCTTCTTCAGCACTTTGGCCCTTCGATCAGCAACAACATCATCATCATACTCTGATCTTTCAATCAGACTCATCATTATCATCAGCCTCTGATCTTTCGATCAGAATCATCATCAACCGAACATCATCATACTCTAACATCAACTCATCATCATATTCTGATCTTTTGATCAGTACGTCATCGTCATCATATTTTGATAATATGGAATCATCATCATCAGGATCTCATCATCATCACATTCTGATCTTTCGATCAGAAACATCATCATCATCGCGATCAGAAAACATCATCATCATCAGCAACATCATAATCATAAGCAACTTCTGATCTTCCGATCAGAAAACATCATCATCATCAGCAACATCATAATCATAAGCAACTTCTGATCTTCCGATCAGAAAACATCATCATCATCATATTCTGATCTTTCGATCAGAGAACATCATCATCAGCAACTTCTGATTTTTCGATCAGAGAAACACCATCATCATCATATTCTGATCTTTTGATCAGAGAACATCATCATCATTAGCAACTTCTGATCTTTCGATCAGAGAACATCATCATCAGCAACATCTGATCTTTCGATCAGAAACATCATCATCATCATAAAAACATCAACATCATCAAAACATCAACATGATCCTTCCTTTCAGAATTACAGGATTTAGGTCTTTACGGAGTTACCAATGATCCTTCCTTTCGGAATTACGGGATTTAGGTCTTTACGGAGTTACTAACGATCCTTCCTTTCGGAATTATGAGATTTAGGTCTTTATGGAGTTACTAATGATCCTTCCTTTCGGAATTACGGGATCAACACATTTGTGGAACTCAGACAATCCTTCCTATTGGAATTACAGGATCAACACATCTGTGGAACTCAGACAATCCTTCCTATTGGAATTACGGGATCAATTCAATGATCCTTCCTTTCGGAATTACGGGATTTAGGTCTTTACGGAGTTACTAACGATCCTTCCTTTCGGAATTACGGGATCAACACATTTGTGGAACTCAGACAATCCTTCCTATTGGAATTATGGGATCAACACATTTGTGGAACTTAGACAATCCTTCATATTGGAATTACGGGATCAATTCAATGATCCTTCCTTTCGTAATTACGGGATTTAGGTCTTTACGGAGTTACTAACGATCCTTCTTTTTGAAATTACGGGATCAACACAGATGTGGAACTCAGATAATCCTTCCTCTAGGAATTACGGGATCAACACACATTCTCGAGTACCGAAGTCACCGGATCCATTCTGAACCGAAGTTCAAGGATGATACAATCCTACCACATTCACGAGGACCGAGATCTTCGGATACATTTTGAACCGAGGTTTAGGGATGATGAAATCCCACCACTTTCACGGGGGCCAAGACCTCTGGATACATTTTGAATCGAGGTTTAGGGATGATGCAATCCACCACTTTCATGGGGGCTGAGACCTCCGGATACATTTTGAACCAAGGTTTAGGGATGATGCAATCCACCACTTTCACGGGGGCCGAGACCTCCGGATACATTTTGAACCGAGGTTCAGGGATGATGCAATCCACCACTTTCATGGGGGCCAAGACCTCCAGATACATTTTGAACCAAATTTCAGGGATGATGCAATACCACAACATTCACGGGGCCAAGACCTTCGGATACATTTTGAACCAAAGTTCATGGATGATGCAATCCCACCACATTCACGAAGACCGAAGTCACCGGATCTATTTTGGACAGATGTCCCAGGATGATACAATCCCTCTTCATTCTCGAGGACCGAGGTCACTGGATCACTTTTGGATAGATGTCTCGGGTTGATACAATCCCTCTTCATTCTCGAGGACCGAGGTCTCTGGATCACTTTATGGCAAGTTCCCAAGGATGATACAATCCCACTGCAACATCAGTACTCCCCTTTTCGAGGAAGGTCTTTCCAAACAACACCAATCTTGTCTCGAAATGTTTGAACTTTACTCGAGACAGAGGCTTCGTTAGCACATCATCATCCAAACCATCATCATCTACATCTTCAGTATGTGAATACTAAACTATCACCATCTGTATCTCCAGTATGTGAATACTGAAAGCATCGTCACCTCTATATTCAGTATAGAAATACAAAATTACCATCATCTACATCTACATTATGTAAATACTGAAACATCATCATCTGCATCTTATCTCATATGTAGAAATACCGGATTTCTATGTGTTACAATGGAACACAGGATTCTATGTCATCACAAATCTGGTTATCACATAGAATCACTGTAGTATCCATTTTCAGGTCAAAGAGACCTGATATCAGCTTCCGAAGCCATATGGCTTCACAACTTAGCAGAGCAATCTGCTATGTATTATGCTTTAGCCGTGCTATGAGAAACACTGGACTGTTTCCTACTAAACCATGAACTCATAGCAGACCCCAAACAAAAGCATCTACCTGATGTGATTTTCCTGTCTGAGATACTTCCATCCCAATCTGCATCTGTGTAGCCATACAATCTATACTCATGGCTACCATCATAGTATAGACCAAAGTCTATAGTCTCTTTCAGATATCTCATCACATGTTTTGCGGCTATCAGGTGAACCCATCTAGGTTGAACTAGATATTGACTCAAGGTGTTCACATCAAAACAAATGTTTGGTCCAATAATCTGTCTGTATTGAGTCACATCCACTAACTTTGATGAGTCATCAGCTAGCAACTTCAGGTTGGAATCCATGGCTTTGGCCATGACTTTGCATTCCAACATATTGAATCTCTTCAATATCTCTACCGCATACTTTCCCTGGTTGAGAAAGATTCCTTCTAAACTTTGCCATACTTCCAGACCTAGGAAATAATGCATTAACCCAACGTATTTCATCTCAAGTTCTTCTGCTATTTTCTTCTTGCTTTCCACAATCTGTTTGTCATTCCCTGTCAAGAATAAGTCATCCACATATAGTAATAGTATGACAGGTTCATCTTCTACAACCTTGTAGTAAAGGTTAGGATTGACTTTACTCTTGGCAAAGCCCATGCTCTTCAGGAAACTATCTATTCTTCCATACCAAGCTCTGGGAGCTTGCTTCAGGCCATAGAGGGCCTTCTCCAACTTGCATACTTGATTCAATCTGTCTTCAACTTCAAATCCTCGTGACTATTCGGTGTAAAACTCTTCCTCAATAATTCCATTAAGGAAGGCTTGCCTTTACTTCAGCATGTAAGAAACTACCATGATAGTTTTGAAGGAAGTGTACCTTGCTTCTTGGAGTAAGTGTCTCTTCAGAATTAATTCCCTCTTTCTGATAGAAACTACAAGTCTTTCCTTACTTCTATCAACAGCATAATGTATCTTACAAATCCATTTGGAAGATACCACATTCTTGCTTTCTGGTTTGAGTATTATATCCCAAACATCATTCTAGTATTATTTCATCATAACATCTTCCATGAGTTCATCTTGTTAGGTAATCAACATATCCTAGTCTTATGCATTCAAACTTGAAGGTTGGAAAGCCTTGATCCATTAGGAGGCTATCCATCATGTCGATCTTAGATATCTTTTGTAGTCACTCCCCCTGAAGTGGAGTATCACCTTCCTTCTTCATTCTATACAGGTGGTTCTATGCTTGATATATATTGGTCAATAGAGTATGTCATGTCATAGTCTATTCTTTCTGAGGCAAATCACGAACCTTGATTTGTACACTTGTTCTTTTAGATCCATATGGAAGATACTACATACTTCCATTTATGTCTCGAAATCATATCGTATACATCATTCCCCATGATCAACTGTTATTATTTGATCATAGCTTCTTTCATAGCATTCTTTTCTTCATCTTGAGTTCTCTCTCATACCCATGGTGGTCTTCATCCTTCGAGGTGGATCTACCACTTTCTGAAGCTCTTTCTTCCGTCATGGTGTCTCTGACCTTGGTAGCTTCAGATTCATGTTTATTGGAGTGAATCTTGAATTGTCATCACTTGTTCTTCGGAACAAGTCTCATCCTTCTTTTCTTGTAGGAGGTTGTACAGGACCTTTCCTACAATTCAAATGCAACAGTTGCATGGTTAGAACTATTTCATAAAACATATGGATAACAACAAATTTTTATGCATCATGCAACTATTTATCCAATACAGCATTCATCCATATCTCATGGAAACTTTCTAGATGCCTTCCATCTCTATCAGGACAACATTGAGATTGTGCACTAATCCAATATGTCAGCAAAGAGGTTTCATTCTAGATAAGTAGCAATGGAGAGTTGTATAGAACCATGAGCTACTTACCCATTACATGCATATTAGTAGTATACAATCATTAATGCAAACAATCTATCATGCATAACACATCAACTGAATATAATCAAATGTAAAACAATATCATGAAATGACAATTGAATACTTATCTTTTATTTGTTTCATGGGTAGACTCCTTCTTGATCATTCTGCTTCATCATCTACTTCATTTATGAAATCATCATTTCTTATCCAAATGATAAGATGAATAAGAGGTTCTTCAAGAATTGAGTTCTTCATATTCCTCATCGCTTGAGGGATCTTCTTCAATTGCTCCCATCTTTCTTCTTCTCTTATTATGAGTCGATCTTCTTCTTCTTCCCAGAGTCAACTGAAATTAATCACTTCCTTCTGGCACACATTCCTCACATGAATAAATCCCATGATCCTGGGAGGCCATTCAAGGTGGCTATCACCACTTCTGCATTCTCCGCTTCTTCTTCTATCGCTTCAAGATGTTCTCCATTCTGGATCTTCACATTCTTCAACTGTTTTCTCAAAGCCATCTTTTGATTTATGTTCTTATCTTCAAATAGCTTGATCAAGGAATCAAACATCTTCGGTGTCTTTAGGGAAGACACTTGTGGTACAATTTGATCCGTGATTGAATCAACAATGATCTTCTTGGCCTTGATCAAGTTCTTCTTGTGTAAGGCTTTGAGCCTCATTTCCTTCTGGAACTAGAACCTCTCTACTCATGAAGGTGTCCAATTCATTTTCTTCAGAGAGATCTAATACTTCCATGATTGGAAGTTTTCAACTTCACCAAGCTCATCATCAATCTGGTGTGATAGATCACTTTGAAATGAGAACTTCAAATGCAAATAGCAAAATATTAGATCTTATCGATTTGAGGTGTCCGTCCTCCTTTCGGAGTTGACTGATATAGGGTTTGTCAGAGAAACCCTAATTTTCAAAACTCGGAATCTTTTAGATCTGATTGTATAGAAATATATATCTCTTCAAATGGAGCTGTCCAATGTACTCCTTTTCTGAAAACAGTAGAGGGAAGCTCCCGGAACAGGAAGCCCTAGTTTTCCAATTTCTTCTACAGAAATGCCTGTCACCGTTTCTGTGATATATCCAAAATTACTGCTCCTTTATATCTGAAATTTCTCACTGAGGTAAAATCACATGTCCCTGATCCAAAACCATAGGTTTCATCAGAATTTTTTTCACCAATTGTGATTTATGATCCTTTTCCCAAGGTGACCTGTTACAGGACTATTCAGAATAGTGAAGTTGTACGGCCTGCCACGTGTCATTGTTTCATCTTTTGGTTCTGAAATTAGGACCAAAAAAATTTCATTCTGTGATTTTTCTGGAACATCTTTAGGAATTTCATATGGACCTCTGTAGCCAAAGCTATAGCAATTCTCCCTAGGTGTCCTGTTTATGGATGAATTCTAGAAGAGGCTGGAACCCTAACTTGGAGGGATCATATCTCCTATAATATAGTGATTCTGAGGTTTAATTTTGGACACAGTGTACATCAGGATTTTATCTTCGTCTGCTGCAATTTGCAGCCCCTGAGCCATTGCCAATATCATAATATTGCGAAAGTACCAAAACTTAGCAGTTTTAGTATTTAGGGTTTTTCTAGCTCGTGGTCAAACTAGGGTTTGACTTTCTCAGAGTTTCACCCAACCAAAAATCTTGATCCAGGTCTCTAAAATTCGATTTTGATGAGGAGAGAAATCCTATGATGGGCTCACTCAAAAATTCCTCTTCTTAAAGAATCCCTAATTTCCCGCACCGAAAACTAAAAATGCTCGGAATCGAATTTCGTTTCGACCGAAAGATGCGCCCTTCAATGGAGAGTCAGCCTAGTCTTCTTTTGCTGATCGATTGTGGAGAGAGAACCAAAAAGTAAGAAGCACTAGCTTCTGTAGCTGCACAATTTCTTCTTTCAGGGTGGCTTTGATACCATGTTAAATTTTCATATGCTTAGCTAAGACATCAGTATTTCATTTCATTTTCATAACAAAAGCATATAAACAGGATCAATGAAAGATAGAAAAGCACAACCATGCAAAAGGAACACAAAGATTTATCCTGGGAAAACCCTAAATGGAAAAACCCAGCAAAATCTTCCTTAATATAGATGTCCCAAAAAGATAAAAGATAAAACCAGCAAGGAGATCAAAGCCTGATCCTCCTCCTTCTCCTACTACTTCTCTTCTCCACAAATGTGCTACACTAGTGAGAGTGTGTGTTCCAAATGAGGAGCACTACACCTCTATTTATATTCATCCATTCACTTAAGTTAACTCATCTTTCATGTAGGCTCAATTTAATCATCTAGGCTCGAGTTACACATGTAGGCTCAAGTAACCACACTGGGGTGCTAATGACGCACCTTTACAATTAGAGGGGACTGCCTCATGACTCTTATTAGTTCTTCTGATTAGGAGCATCGGGGTACAAATTAATACAAGTGGTTCTCCCGGTAGGACCATCGGGGACCACAAAGAAATACATATAGAATATTCTTCGAAGTTACAATATTTCAACATAGATGTCCCACCTACACATCGTGTTATTCCACATACATGTGATGTGTATCTGAGTTTGGCATGGGAGGTTGTTAGACATAGCACTATGGTTCAGCATATGGGTGAGGGAGGGACATTTTTCCCTGGTGTGGTAATACCCCAGGTTGTCACAGTGCAAGACCGTCATTTAGTGCAATACCATCCACTAGTACATGACCATCTACTAGTGCAGGACCATCGACACATCCCCAACCTAGTTTTGAGCCTCACAAGTGCACATCGTGTGGTCGCCCCTGCTATGGTATTTCCTCAGATGTTGCCTTCAATGGGTTTTTGAGTGATGTATGTAGCTGGTTAATTGTAATAAATTCTTCATTTATTTTCCTTTTTGTACATATATATATAGTTTGAGCTAATATATTAATTTTGTGAACTTGCACTTGATGATTTATGCCGACAGCGACACCCCATAGTCAGATGTTCCATACTCTATAGGGGGCATGACATTACATCCACTGATCCCTTCGTTGGTGGAGAGATTCATGATGAGTTGATAGGCCCCTCTTATATAGCACCCATTTTCGTATCTCACACCGAGGTAAACATTTTAAAATTTTAGTTTTTTAATACTTGTTAATTTGTTAATTTACACATACTGTACATGTTATTTCACTAATGTTATATATGATCTAATATTTACAATTATTAATGTTGCAGATGGCATATCCTTCACTGGGAAAAGCTAATATGGAGGTAGCATCCATGGTTGTATCATTCAAGGAAACATCTGGGCTCCAGGTAAACAATTAAAAATGTCATTTTTTAAATACATGTTTGTTCATTGAATCATGCATGTCTAACTACATGAACACTTTTTGATTGTAGGCACCAATGCAAACATCTGCACCATTTCCTAGATTTGTATCTCCTCCTAGGACATACGTGAACAAGGGTCATGTGTATATGAGGCGGCCTACTCCTAGCAAGACTCTAGCTACCCATGACCATGGAGCTACTAATACCATGGTAATGCATATCCTTAGATGATATTTGTTGGTTAACTTGAAATCTAGTGCATAAATTGTTTTTGTTAATGTTTGATTTTCATGTTTACTGCATCAGGATCTAGAGTTTTCTATTGCAAACCTCACAGGGACGGTTGATGCAGCAGTTAGTGCTACATCTGCAAATGCAACAAGTCACACAGAGGTACAACTATTTCAACATGATCTTTACATAGTTTATTATTTTTGTCTATTGTTTATTCATGCATTTCTAAGTATTTCAACATTTGGTGATTGTATCCACCAGCAGCAGGAGTAGTTCCTGGCCTCTCTGGTTCAACCATGTCTCCGACCATCCTTGATGTTTAACCAACAACTCCATCTGATACCATGGTAATGTATATCCTCCAATGATATTTGTTGGTTGACTTGAAATCCAGTGCATAAACCATTTTTGTTAATGTTTTATTTGCATGTTTACTGCATCAGGATCTGGATTTGTCTGTTACAAACCCCTAGGGGTCGTTGATGCAATAGTTAATGTGGCATCTACAATAACAACAAGCCACATAGAGGTACAACTATTTCAACATGATCTAGACATAGTTCATTATTTTTTTCTAATGACAAATTCATGCATGTCTAACTATTTCAACATTTGGTGATTGTAGCCACCAGTAGCAGCAGCAGTTCCTTCCCCCTCTAGTTCGACCATGGTTGGAACAATCCTTGATTTTCAACCAACAACCCCATGTGCTACACAAGGAACGCAATCCAGTTTGTCACATTCTCTCATTGAGGTGAGATGTCCATTAATGACCAAGTGTTTTAATGCAATTTCCATGCACATGTTGATAATTGTTGAGTTAATTTAGATATGGTCTTTTATTGAGATAATGTATTAGTACATAGTTAGTTGAATTTAGCAATTGATATTTGATTTGTAGGATCCAGAGACACACACTGATACTAGAGATGTTCCTAGAGGATCAACATCGGGAAAGCACAAGAGGAAGGTGAGTTTTGATGTGTCTTATGGTATATATGTACATTTTGATACATGTACATGTGGCTTGGATAGTTTTGGATACATGTACTTTTGGATACTTTTGGATAGTTTTGGATAGTTTTGGATACATGTACTTTTGGATAATTTTGGATACATGTACATTGACATTTCACTTATAAATGAATGATACATTTCACTTTTTATTTTTTCTTCGGTTTCCACATATTCTTATGTCAATCTATAGTGTTAATTTGTGTGGATTATCTATGACTTATGAATGCACTATGTCAAAAGAACAAACTATTATATTTAAAGGTTTCAACGAACTCACTACATGCACACTAATGGGATATCTAATTAGAAATTGTGATTTTGGATGATCATTACAAGTTAAGTCAAAGTTCTTTCTCATGTAATTTAATAAAACTAAGTGCAATACATGCTTCACATTTCATCAATGACCAACAACACTATTCAACAAACCTCATGCACCCAATGACTAATCACTCAACATTAAAGGAACTACAATAGAATCCAATGACCTAGAACCAACTTCTTGAATCAACATGATGGGAAGCATAAGTCCACTGGATTTGAAAAAGTTGAGTTGGACATTAGAATGATTCTGAACTGAGATATGACACTAAGATAAGACAAGCTTGTCATATTTAGGTCCATGATAATCAGACTAAATATGAGAAACTCATTTCTTGCTAGGAGATATGAGAAATAAGCCAATAACAACCAAGTAGTGACAGCTCTTTACAATCATTACTAAGTCTTAAAGAGGTATTCAAGGTAATGAAAATTCTTGGGAAAGATGGCTCAACCATACAAGAATATTATGCAGTCTTAAAGCCATGATACTTTGTGTGAAGAACATGAGATCATAAATATGTGGTCTAGAACACTTGTCCAGATGTGAGGGAGATTGAAACTATAATGTAATCGAACCCAAACTATGCATGAAAATATACAAGAAAAGGTGTGACTCACATACTGAAAACATATTTAAAAGATTCCAAAATGAAAAAAGGATGAAAGATTGGCTTCATCAACTATATTTCTATCAAGTGTTTTAAAAGAGAGATCTTCTTAGTGATTGGACCATTTCTTGGAAAACTATGAGCATCAAATCTAATGCATGGTAATCCCTAAACCCTAGTTAGGATTAGGGTTTCCATGGTAGGGTTAGGGTTTCCCCATTGATGAACATCTAGTTGAACAATCTATGCATGCTAAACCATAGGTAATGAATTCCAAACCCTGGGCCATGCATGTTAAATAGTAAACCGTAGTTAGGGTTATGGTTCCCCTGTGAACTCATGCTAGGGAGAAAAAACACACACGGAACAATGATTTTGAATTCCGTCAAGTCTTGCTAGCATGTTTTGGTAGGGTCCATATGTAAATGCCAACGATAACCCCACCATCTATGGTTTTCTAAGTTTGGTCCTCGTTGGCGTGAAATACATTGTCCCCTACTGAGTGAAACCCTAGTTTCAGAACCACCGTATACATAGGTCACCGGGCGATGGACAGGTGGGAAAGAGGACTCCCTAGCTAAAATCCCATTTCACAAATCCAACAGAATCGATAGTTCATCGATCAGAGGCCTGAGCATCAATCTATGGCGAGTTGTAGGTCACCTCCAGATTCTATTCAGGGACACTTGGTGGACTTATGTCCAATGTGCAAAAAATGTCACGGAGCAGTGATTTTGAATTCTGTCAACTCCTACTAGATTGTTTTAGCAGGGGCCATATGGAAAGGCCAACCGCATCCCCACCACCTTTGGTTTTCCAATTTTGGCCCTTGTTGGTGTGAAATACATTGTCCCCTATTGAGCGAAATCCTACTTTCAGAAACCACCGTATACGGAGGTTACCGGGTGATGGATAGGAATGAGAGAGACACCCCTAGGTAAAATCCCATGTCATGAATCCAATGGAATAAACAGTTCGTCAATCAAAGGACCGAGCATCGATCTATGGCAAGTTGCAGGTCATCTCTAGATTCCATTCAGGAACACTTGGTGGACTTGTGCTCATTGTGCAAAAAATGTCATGGAGAAACGATATTGAATTCTGTAAACTATTGCTAGTGTTTTTGGGTAGGGGCCATATGGAAACACTAACAACAGCCCCACCATCCATGTTTTTCTAAGTTTGGCCCTCATTGGTGTGAAATGCATTGTCCCCTACAAAGAAAAACCCTAGTTTCAGAAACCACCATATACGAAGGTAACTGGGTGATGGATAGGCGGGTTAGAGCCTCCCTAGATAAAATAACATGTCACAAATCCAACAGAATCAATGGTTCGTCAATAAGAGGCCTGTGCATTGATCTATGACAAGTTGTAGGTCACCTCCAGATTCCATTCAGGGACACTTGGTAGACTTGTTCCTGGTGCGCAAAACACGTCACGTGCATCAATTTTGAATTTCGTCAACCCTTTCTAGCATGTTTGGGCAGGGGCCATATGGAAATGCCAACCATAGCCCCACTGTCATGTGGTAAAACCCTTGAGGGTTAGGTTTTTTTCATGGTTTCATTGTACTTGTTTTCTAAACATAATTCTTCTAAGAAAGGTTACTAGGTTTTCTTTCCCATGAGGGTTTCCCAAGATAAAATATTGTGTCTCTTGTGCATTGTTATTCTTAACTAGATTCTACATGTTAAATTATTTATGTAAATGTTTTATGGTTAAATTTATGCATTGAACTAATGGTTATAATTGGTATAAAGCAATTATCTAGATCAAGTATAAAAAATTTAACATGGTATAAGAGGTGAGATGTCAAGAAGGAAATTATACAAGCCTTAAAATAGAAACCCTAGGAGAGAAAAGTGACTTCCAAGGAAGTTATGAAAGTGATCATTGTGGCAACTTGTTTCCATCATCCTAGTTTTATAGATAAGCTCAAAACATTGACAATATGACCTACTTGAAAAATTAGGGTTTTAGTCCTGTAGGAGAGCCTACAAACAACTTTGATAGGTATGACCTAAAGAGGTACATGTATGTATTCTAATGTTATGTTTAACATGTGAATGAGATCTTGACATGTTCATATTATTGATATTGTCATGATCACATGATTGATATTGACATGTGTTGGTTTATTGGTCAATACTGAGAGGGGGGGGTTGAATCAGTATTATTAAAATTTTACTATTTTAACCACTTTTGAATCTATCATTAGAAACACTTAATAGCAAGAATACACAGAACACAATTTTAACGTGGAAACCCAATAGGGTAAACCACCACTACATCCTATTACTACAAAATTGTTATTTACTGATAGTTTTTCCTGCTGCTACAGACAAGGATGGTATTACACTGTGTTTACCAATACCAATTGGAAGGAGGCTATGACCCCATAGTTTATCAGCTACGACTGAAAGGATTCTACGACACCCTATTTACCAATGCCAATTTGAAGGAGGATATGACCCCCTGGTTTATCAACTACTTCGTCATATGCCACCTCATCATCGTCATGTCATCACTATCTTCGTCTATTCCATGTCATCACTATCTTCATCTATACCACCTCATCATCGTACCATTTCATCTTTACTTTGAATTATGTTGCGTTAACTCTGTGTTAACTCTACCATGGTATCTTTTTCTTATCCTTTGTATGTCATAAACAACTTTTCCATCCTTATTCTTTCACCATCATTAGGACACCATCATATTCCATGTCATCATATGTGTCATGCCACATCCCCAACCATGTCATGCCATGCCACCATTCATGAACACCTTTGGCATCAATGACAACTAGAACCCAAACTTGTCAACAATCTCCCCCTTTGGCATTGATGGCAACCTCTAAACATTCTCCCCCTTTGACAACAATGACAAAGGATAACCTGTTATGCTAATGCTGCACCTATTTTGATATATGATTTCCTTTCTTTCTACTTTCTGAAAACTCCCCCTATCATCATATCTCCCCTTTGTTAACTGAATTGTGTTATTTAATCAATGCATTATCTTTTATATTAAAACTTCCTCTCTTGCAACAGGTTCTTGAATGATAGATTAACTGATATATCCATGGACTCCCCCTGTCACTATACTTCCTCTACTTTGTCAACATTTTTGTGACAATCACAGAGTTTACACTCATCTTTTTTCCACAATCTTCCATTTTTTGTCTAGGATACATGTTTTTTTTTAAAACTCCGTTCCTACTACCATATCTAATGGTTTATCTTTCCTGTAAGTTAACTGGATTCCTCTTTTACCACAATGCCTTAATCTTGTGCATTTATATATTCATATAAAAAACAACAGACATAGTCTTCATACTTTAGATCTTCATTGACAAACATACTCTACTGAAATGGATCATAGAGACTCTTTTTTCTCTCTTATCATATCTCACAGAGACATACAGAGACACACATCTTCTTCTTTAGATCCTTATTATTTATATAAGAGACACCCTCAACTTCCTCGATCTGCTGATTATACATATCTCTTCAATGATTTGAACCAACACACCCTTTCATCCAACGTGTCTTAACAAACACATTCATTAATTAATAGTCACACCCTTTTAATGACAAAATCACATCCTTCTAAACTTCTGTAAAACACACCCTTTCATTTAAATAACACTTCTATGTCTTATTCGATAACACTTGATCATTTATTAATCCTTTGATTAAGTACTAATAGAAACTATGTTTTTACTTATGTTTATAACCAAATCGTTTGTTATAAATCACTTCTATACCTCTGTTTATTAGTTTTTATTCCTGTAGCTTTCATTAAATAAACAATTATATTTCTGCCTATTTTATTCTTGTAGCTTACACGATTTTTGCTAATTTGGCATATTTATTGTCCACACGTGTGACCATAAAAAAGAACCTAAACCCATGGCTGGATGGACTTATCACCAAATAACAAACTCATGCTTTTGGACAAATTTATTTGCACAGGAACACCCTTTGGTGTGCATTTCAAAATGGCCTTGCAAACTTCCTGTTACTAACATTCAGACAACATAACATACTTTTTCCTGATTTTGCAATTTTATATTTCTCACATTTGACACCTAGATGGAAATATGAAACCATGGTTAGATGGAAATTTCATCAAAGAATAGACCCACACTCTCAGATGAATTTATTGACTCCACCACATCCTCTGGCGTGCATTTCAAAACTGCCTCTTAATTTCCTGTACCCAATTTTCTCACTGTGCAGGCATAATTCTTCTTTAAGAAAAAAAACATAGTTTTTCTCAATCTTTGGAAGATTTATTTTTCACTTTTTGTGTCATCTATACACCAACCTTTATCACCCTTCATATTTGAATAAGATAGATTTAAATATACTTCAACATTTATACCAATTGAATTTTTCTTAGATACCAATTGGAATTTTTTGACTTTAACTCCCCCTGAGTATAAGATCCCTTCTAATGTTATTCTCAGGATTTTATTTAAATCATGAGATATATTTTTAGGAAAATATCCCACAGTCATCACTACATCCTTCTTCATCATCTTCATCTTTATCTGTGTATCCTTTTATATCTCCATATTGCTTTTCATCATAAATGATGTCATCCCGATTTATGCCTCTATTATGCTCATCGTTATCTTTGGAGACTTCACTGATGTTTGAAATCTTTATTTCTTCTATATCTTTGGAGTCTTCCTTTATTCTCCATATTTTCCAAGAAATAATCTGCTTACTGGTTCTTTATTTCTTTGTTCCTTGGTTTTCATCTTCCATGGCTTTTTCTGATTTTCTTGAAAGGATCTGCATGTGCTATTCTTGCAATGTTTTGCAAAGTGTCCAATACTATGACACATGAAACAAATAAGTATATTTCTATTAGATATGTTGGTGTCTTCTTTCCTTATCATCCCTTCATCTTTTTCTTTGATTCTACAATCATCAGCCTTGTGACCAAACTTATGACAACAATGACAATATCCATAGAAGGTATGTTTGGAGAATCTCTAGTTTTTCTGCTTGTAATGACTCTTTTCTTTTGCGTGTTTTCTGAAATTTTTCATCTTGGGAGGATGAGAAGAATTATGATAACTGGACTTCATTTCTTTGTGATTCTTTTGCTCTGGGTGTATCTTTGGAGGAATCATGCTAACATTTAACATTTTTAACATGTTCATGAATGATGGAGCTTGATCCTTTATGATTATATCCAAGACCTGTTTTATCCTCGAGGGATATTTGTAAGCTGAGACTTTATTAAGAGTTTTAGTACTTTGCTTGAACTTCTGACTAATAGTCAGTTGATCTTTTAGCTTCTTCAATTCTTCTTTAGATTCAACAAATTCTTGTTTTAAGCTCTTGACTTCTTTCATACTAGCCAACACTTGTTGTATTGAATTGCATAGCTCTTCTTGGAGGGTTCTGACTTCCTCTTATTTTGACTTCTTCTCTTCTTGATATTTTGACAATTTTCCTTTCAATACTTTGTTATTTTTCCTACACTTTTCAATTTCATCCACAACAGCCATATATTGGGCTTCTATGTCCACTTATGATTCCTCATCTAAGTTTGTTGTTCCTATAAATAAATTTTCTTCATCTTCAGTTATCTTTTCATCTTCACTAACATCCTTGAGAAAGGAAAGCATTTCTTATGCTCTTTGCTCAACTAAGTAGAGGTCTTTTATCTTGTCACAAATTTCCTTTGCAGAGTTACATGCACCTATCTTCTCTTTGACATCATCAGGCAATCCATCAAGTATTGAAGCCATTGCCATTGAGTTACTTGTCTTGGATTTATTTTGAGCTGGAGTCCTTGTCCTGTTTGGTGGGAAGTAATCGGTGATCACTAAATTTCGTACATCATGTCCCAATGTATTCAGGTAAATTTTCATTCTTGTACTCCAAAATATGTATTCTTATTTTCCAAGTATTGGAGATCCATTTACTATGAAAATCTCTTCTTGTTGATCCATAGTGGTTTTAATGGGATCTACCTTCCAGTAGTTAAACTATGTTGAAGGAACCGACTTTGATACCAATTGTTGGTTTATTGGTCAATATTTAGAGGGGAGGGGGGTGAATCAGTATTGTTAAATTATTACTATTTTAACCACTTTTAAATCTATCATTTTTAACATGGAAACCCAATAGAGCAAACCACCAATATGTCCTATTATTGTAAAATTGTTATTTAGAAATAGTTTTTCCTATTGCTACAGACAAAGATGGTATTACACCCTATTTACCAATACCAATTGGAAGGAGGCTATGGCCCCCTGGTTTATCAACTACGGCTGAAAGGATGCTACGACACCCTATTTACCAATGCCAATTGGAAGGAGGATACGACCCCCTGGTTTATCAGCTGCTACTGAAAGGATGCTTCAAAACCCTATTTTGTTAGCTACAACTGACAAGATGCTCCTACACCCTATTAACTAGCTTCTTCTGGAAGGAGGAAACAACCCCCTGCAGGATTGTTGCCTGCCCTAGCTCCACCTTGCCACCCTAATATGTTTTATGTAATATGTTATATTTCTTTCTCCCTTCATTCTCTTTCATGCCCACTAGTCTATGTCTTCTGCTATGGCTACATCTATCTCAATGACACAGGCCCCTTTCTCACTCATACTTCTATGTATAAGTATCTTCATGTTTCCTACAGACGCATCTCTTTATTAAGGAAACATACCCTTTCACAATCATGCCCTTTCAAATCTGATTGCCACACCTTTTCAACAACCTTTGACTAACAATTTTAATTAAATAATTAATTACAAATGTATTGATCACTTCTGATCTATGAGCTCCCTTCTTCTCTATTCATAGTATTCGTCAAACCAATGCTTGTGGACTTCCTCTCCTCCATCAACAGGCTACTCTATCTTCAGACCTTTGATATTTTATTTTCTCATGCCTATAGGCTTCTTTTATTCCTCTGTGAACTCTCTGCAATCTATATTCATCATAGGCTCATCTGTACACGTTTTTCTCACAAAAACACGATCTTCACTTTCCCTCTTATGAGTCCGCAATATCCTTCTCCATAATTAATCCAGGACATTGATCTAATTTTGAATCTCTCCGGTCCGTCGATCTAGCACATATATTTCCTCCTTGAAATTATATTTATGCACCATGATTTCTTCATCAACGATTCCCCATCGTTGATCTTCATTGGGATTTTTCTTGACCATTGATCTCCAGATTGCAGGATGCGGGATGCGAGTTGTCGATTGTTCATTGTTTCCTTTCTACAAACTCCTTTCCGCATGCTCCTTTCCGCAAGCTTCTTTCCACAAGTTCCTTTCCGCACCATCGATATTTGTTGGGCATTTTCTTGACCGTCGATCTACATATAAAGGGATGTGGGATGCAAGATGCGGGATGTCGACTGTCCATTTTTTTATTTCCACAAACTCCTTTCCACATGCTCCTTTCTGAAAGATTCTCTCCACAAGTTCATTTCCATACCGTCAATATGCTTTAACGAAACTAATATCAGTCATCTGATCTTTCTATATTGCGGGACGCGGGATGCTTGACCAACTTTAAAAAGTGTCCTCCCCACAAATTTCCTTCTGCATGTGACATGCGGGATGCCCGACCAACTTTCCAATTTTGGACTTCCAAAATTTCATTCCAAAAATTTGTTTTCGCATTCTTCTGGACCGTTGAATTCCTTGCGGATTTACCCTTGACCATCGGATCTTGATATTTTTTTGAATTTTGGATTTTTCGCCTATCTTTTGCGGGATACTTCCTAACCGTTAGATCTTCTGTGGGATGCTTCCTAACCATCCATTCTAGAACTAATGTGGACATGCATTCTGTCTTTGCGGATTATACAAAAACTGATTCTCATTCATCGGATCTCATGCAGATAACTATGCCACCTCATTAACGTGCCATGGCATCACTATCTTCATCTATGCCACCTCACCATCATGCCATTTCTTGTTTACTTTGACTTATGCTGCGTTAACTCTGTGTTAACTCTTCCATGGTATCTTTTGCTTATCCTTTGTACTTCATAAGCAACTTTTCCATCCTTAGTATTTCATCATCATTAGGACACCATCATATTCCATGTCATCATATGTGTCATTCCACATCCTCAACTATGCCATGCGATGCCATCATATGTGTCATGCCACATCCTCAACTTATGCCATGCCATGCCATTACTCCTTTAGTCTTTCACTGGGTTTGTCCTGCCATCATATCCATTGGTTATTCCTTTTCCATTCATGAACACCTTTGACATCAATGACAACTATAAACCAAACATAAACCCTAGGAGAGACAAGTGACTTCCAAGGAAGTTATGAAAGTGATCATTGTGGCATCTTGTTTCCATCATCCTAGTTTTATAGATCAGCTCAAAACATTGACAATATGACCTACTTGAAAAATTAGGGTTTTAGTCCTGTAAGAGATCCTACAAACAACTTTGACAGGTATGACCTAAAGAGGTACATGTATTCTAATGTTATGTTTAACATGTGAATGAGATATTGACATGTTCATATTATTGATATTGTCATGATCACATGATTGATATTGACATGATAATGTTATTGATATTTACATGATCATTCATAATCTTAGGGTTTATTGACCATATGTAAAAATTGGCATATTCATAAACAACATACATGAGAAAATTAAAATTATGTAACATACCTCATCTTGCTAGATCCTACCTATTATTATACAACCAAGCCCTCCAGATCATCTCTTATAATCATGGTCTCCATTAGTCTCTTGTGCTCTGTATCTGGTAAGAAGTAGCATACTTTTGATGAATTTTGGCTAGGCATTGTTCATACCTGGAGGTTTATACCAATGATTAAGTTGGTAAAGTGATACACACTTGCACTTGGTTTGTTATATTTGTAAATATATCCACCCTTATTTCTTGCATTGTTGTCATGTGTAAGGTATTCACTTTTAAAAACCATAGACCCAACTGGGAAGTGGTTGTTTTCATGGTCAATCATGGACATATTGAGGGTTTTCTTCCCCTCTATACAACGTGGAAACTAGTAATCACCACCCCATTCAATATCTTTTGAGGCAACCACTGCGTATACATTCCCTGCATAATATGATTGTAGGTATACCAGCATAGATCCAAATCCTAGGCTCTATCAAGTGCCGAGAGGGATCAAATATCCCGAGGTGCAAACCTCTCCTTAGTTATTGTACTCAATGAGCTATCAACTTTGGTGTGTCCTATATATACCCATTGATTTTATTCAAACCAAAAGACACATATTTTTATTTAAGGTCCACATATAATATTTTTATTATTAATATTTAATATTATTTATGGCAGGAATATTATATTTGTTATTAATTATGTTGTTAGGAATGAACATTACAACATCTCCCCATACATGGTTTTAAAACCATATGCAAGGCCCTCCTAAAACCATGGGTTGTTTAGGAGGCCTTGCATATGGTCTTAAAACCATTTGTAAGGCCCTCCTAAACCATGTACAATAAAACCATAGGTTGTTTAGGAGGCATTGAAAACCATGTGCAAGGCTCTCCTAAACCATGTACAATAAAACCATGGGTTGTTTGGAAGGCCTTGCACATGGTTTTAAAACCATGTGCAAGACCAACATTTTTTTGGGGATAATTCAATTTTTAGTTTTTTATTATTTTGTTAGGTAGGAGCATTACAGCATCTCCCCCATATTGTGTTTTTTTTCTAACCCGCATTTTCTTTTTGCGAATAATTAAATTTTTACTTTTTTATTGTTTTGTTACGTAGGAAGATTACAACATCTCCCCCATATTAGGTTGTTTTTCTAGCTGACATTTATTTTGGCTTATAATTAAAATTTTATTTTTTATTAATAAAAATAACGTTACGTAGCGTTACATAATGTTATGTAACATTACAAGTTCTCCCCCATACTAGGTTGTAGAGCGCCTCTCAGTGCAATTATCAAAATATTTTTTGTGTGATACAAGGCCATTAATGTGAGTTTGAAGACTACGTAGATAAACAAAAAAATTCTAAGTAAATGCATCATACCAGGTTGTACAAGGTCTGAGACATGATCAAAATCTATAGAAATCGATGATTGGTATTCTCCCAACAGAGTTAACTCAACAATTACACATTGATCAAGTGGAAGTGATATACGATCCCATCCATCAACTCAATCCAATGATTCACACCCATCACACTCACCATCACAATAAGGAGGGAAAAAACAAACGAGTTTTCTGGTCCAAATTTCAAATACTTGTTTATCAGAGCTTCGAACCAAGTGAGATCCACGAGTCCCAGGCACAGTATTGAATTCCCATGGATATGAACGATCTATGTCTACCACCTCCCAAAAAATTCTCTCCACATGTCTCTTTCTTGTGGATTCTACTTGCACAGTTGATTCCTCTCCCATTACTTATGTGCATCACCTGACTATAGATTGAGCATTTTGAATAGTAGATTATGTAGATAATTTCAATTCCTCTCTTCATAGGGGTTTTTTTACACATGCTCTGGATCCATCATGCTCTCCTTTACCATGCCCAGTCTCAAAAATATTTCCACATATGTGGAACTTCATAGTGTTTATGCAATGAACAAAACCATTAAAATATGCATGCATTTTTGAACTGACCAGCACATCCATTGTTGATGTAATTGTAACTTCGGAATGTATTCACTTATATTTCTTATGTATTGTAACCGGATTTTTATTCTAGGATGTACTTATGTCATGTCATACCGTGATGTTCCTATCAGAAGGATCTATAATGTAAACAAGTCATGTCAAGTCATTGTGGGTAACCCTCGTATTGTCTAAGGGTTAAAGTCCCCGCAGTTCCGGGGCACTAGGGTTATTAGACTCTCCTATAGAGGTCAGACCTAGTAGGGTTTTAGTCATATCAGGAATTAGTATAAATAGAGAGCTGGAATCTCTGTTTATCACACACTCATCCACACTCAGTTGTAGTGCATAGATGAGGAAGAGAAAGACACTGGGGCAAGGAATAAAGAGGGTGACTGCTGTTGGTAGATCATCTTACTATTTTGGGGTTTTACTTTTGGTGTTGATTCTATCTCTGAGGAAAAACACTGTGTTCATTGTCTCTTGTGTTTGATTGCTGTGCTTGTTGTTCTCTTAGTGAAATATCCTAATGTTATGCTAGCTTAATGTTAAAAATCTAACATGGTATCATAGCTAACCTGAGAAGAAGACACTGTGCAGCTACGGGAACTAGGGATTCCTACTTTGTGGATCTCTCTCCACATATTTTCAGCAAAAGAAGGTTGGAATAACTCTCCTCCTTAGGGTGCATATTTTTGTCGAAGAAGAAATTAATTTTGAGGTTTTTCATTTTTGGACCCGATACTACTACCGAAAATTAGGGCTTTTCACAGAAGTGGAATTTTTTAGTGAGCCTAGGCCTGGATTGATATCCTCCCTAAAATAGAAGTTAGGGATGAAATTCAAAGAATTTGGTTGGACATAACTCGAGAAAAGCAAAACCCTAATCTGCTCCTAAACCAGCACTGTAGGATTTCAGCTCCAAATTCAGATCCGACATCTTGACCTGGTAAGATCTAAATATTTTGTATTTCCACTTGAGGTTCTGAGTTAAGATGTCTCATCATACCAAGCTTGATGAAAAGCTTGAGGGAGTTGATAACTTCTGAGCTTGGAAGCATAGGATCTCCCTGGTCATGGAAGAAAATGAATTAGACTCCTATATCAGTGAGGAGGTTCCAGTTCCAGAGGGAGATGAGGCAAAGGCCTTACATAATAAGAAGTTGGTTATGGCAAAGAGGATCATTGTTGATTCTATCAAGGATCACCTCATACCACAGGTGTCCTCCCTCAAGACACCTAAAGCTATGTTTGATTCCCTAACCAAATTGTTTGAAGAGAACAACATAAACTGGAAGATGACTCTGAGAAACCAACTAAAGAATGTGAAGATTCAGAAGTTAGAAACAATCCAGTCTTACTTCACAAGAGTTTCTCAGATCAAGGAACAACTGGAAGTAGTAGATGAAGAAGTGGAAAATGCAGAGATTGTAATGACCACCGTGAATGGTCTCCCTAGATCATGGGACTCCTTTATTCAAGGAATCTATGCTAGAAAGAAGTTAGTCAAGTTCAACAAACTATGAGAATATTTCTCTCAAGAAGAAGCTCAGATAGCAGCTCGAGAAGAAAAGATGGGAAGTGAAAATCAAGCTCTCACGGTTCACTCCAAGAAACCCAAAATAAGTTCTTATCACCCCATAGGTAAGTCCTTTCATAAATATAACTCTAGAAAATATTTTTCTAGAATCAGATGTTATGCATGTGACGAGAAAGGACATTATGCTAGAGAATTTCCTAGAAACAAAAATGTCTCTCACAAGAAGAAGGGAAACAAGAAAAGACATCATGCTCATGCTGTAGAGGATGATGAACCTTCATCAAAGAGAACCACATATGAAAGTGAAGATTCTTCAAGTGAGGAAGAATATGTTTTGATTTCCGCTCTCACAGGAAACATTAATCATGGAAGCAATGATTGGCTTATAGATAGTGGGGCTTCCAAATATATGACAGGATTCAAGGAATCCTTTGTGAAACTTTCAGAACATGAATCACCTCACAAGGTGAAGCTAGGAGATGACTACCAGTATCCAATAAAAGGTACTAGGGAATCTTCCTATAAGCTAGACTCTGGAAAGTCTATGACAATGAAGGCAGTATTGTTTGCACTAGGACTAAAGAAGAACCTCCTCTCCATGTCTGCATTAGATGCAAAGGGAATGAGGGTTGCATTCATAGATGGTCAAGTCTTCATGTGGCCAAAAGGAAATACTATCGATGATGTAGTAGTGATTGGGGAACAAGAAGGAGGATTATACAAATTGAAGGGCCATCCAGAATAAGCCTTGGTCCATGACACAATAGAGACAAATGAGCTTTGGCATAGAATGCTTTCACATGTGCATTACAAAGCACTACCAATTGCAAGCAAAGCTGTTGAAGGTCTTCCAGAAATTCAAGCAAAATATGATAGGATCTGCAAAGGATGTGTGAAAGGAAAGAATACAAAGAAGACATTTCCAAGTAGCGAGAGCAAGGCAAAAGGAATCTTGGAAATAATCCACTCTGATGTATGCGGTCCTTTGTCATCAATCTCACTAAGTGGGTATGTATATTATGTTTCTTTTATTGATGACTTTTCTTGGAAGACATGGATCTACTTCATGAAGAACAAAGATGAAGTATTCTGCAAGTTCAAGGAATTCAAAGCCTTAATCGAGAACCACACTGAAAAGAAAAGCAAGACCTTTTGATCAGATAATGGTAGAGAATTCACTTCGAATGAATTCAAAGAGTTATGCAAAGACTCAGGGATTAAGAGGGAGTTTTCCACTTCTTATAATCCACAACATAATGGGATTGTAGAATGAAAGAACATAACTATCATTGAAGCCGCAAGAGCTATGATTCATGATCCAGATATTCCTATGCATCTTTGGGAAGAGGCTTCTAGAACAATAGTGTATGTACAGAACCATACTCCACACAAAGTACTCGAGAACAAGACTCCTGAAGAAGTATTCTCTAAAAAGAAACCAAAAGTCAGCCATCTCAGAATATTCGGCTGTCCTATGTACATACACATTCCAAAAGAGAAGAGAACAAGATTAGATCCTTCAGGAAAGAAGGGTATATTTGTAGGATACTCTGAAATCTTGAAGGCTTACACAATATATTTTCCAGGATTCAATAAGATTGACATCAGCAGAGATGTGACATTTGATGAAGACACAGCTTACAACAAATCTAGAAAGAGACATGATGAAGAACCTAAAGAAGCAAAAGCACCCAGAATTCATGATACAACCATGATGGAAGAAACTCAAGAAGAAGATTGAGAATTTGAAGAACCACAAAGACCTATAGATCCACCTTAGGAGAAGAATCCTCACAAGAGGAAACCTGCTTGGGTACGAGAAATTATCCAAGGTGTGAAAAGATATGGGGCTCTAGAAGAGAATCACAAAGAAAGGAAGAGGAGCAGATCCTACTCTGGGTATGTAGCATTACTATGTGATTTAATTGATAAAGAACCTTCCAATTATGAAGAAGTGATAGAACGGAAAGAATGGAAGGATGTTATGATCGAAGAATATCAATCGATCTTGAAAAATGATGTTTGGGATTTTGTCCCAAGACCAAAATGGAAGTCAGTTGTAACTTCCAAATGGATCTACAAGATCAAGCATGCTGCAGACGATAGCAATGAAAAATGTAAAGCAAGATTTGTTGCTCGTGGTTTCTCCTAGAAAGAAGGAATAGATTATGAAGAAACTTTTGCACTTGTATCCAGATACACTTCCATCAGATTAATACTTTCTTTGGCTGCAGTAATGAAATGGAAGATACACCAATTGGATGTCAAGACTACTTTCTTGAATGGTGTAGTCGAAGAGGAAGTGTATGTAGAGAAAACACTCGGTTTCGAGACACATGATAGAGAGTCTCATCTATGCATATTGAAGAAATCCCTATACGATTTGAAGCAGGCACCCAAGACTTGGTAGGGTAGAATTGACAAATTTCTATCCAATTTGGGCTTTACTAAGAGTAAAGCTGATTCCAATCTTTATTACAAGGTTGAAGATGGCAGCCCAGTGATGCTCCTACTATATGTTGATGATCTATTTGTAACAAGTATGGATGGGTTGATAGTTGATACGAAGAGGAAGCTTGCTACTGAGTTTGAAATGAAGGACTTGGGTATGATGCATTATTTTCTAGGAATGGAGGTGTGGCAGAATGCAGATGGAATATCCCTCAGACAAGGGAAGTATGCAATAGAGATCCTAAAGAGGTTTGGGATGATGGACTGCAAGGCTATGGCCACACCTATGGTATCAAACCTGAAGCTATTGAGCGATGCTTCATCAGAGTCGGTTGATGCTATGATATATCGTCAGATGATTGGGTCCTTGATGTACCTAAAAAACATGAGACTATATATTTTCTTTGTTGTGAACACCTTGATCCAGTTCCTAACATATTCAAGAAATGTTCACTCGATTGCTGCAAAGCATATTCTGAGGTACCTAAGGGGTACCGTTGATTATGGGCTCAAGTATGAGTAGAATTAGAAGATTAACCTGGTGGGTTATGTTGATTCAGATTGGGTAGGCAGTGCCATAGATAGGAAGAGCACTTCAGGGTGTTGCTTCAGTATGGGATCAGGTGTGATCTCTTGGTTTAGCAGGAAGAAATCCTATGTGGCACTAAGTATAGCTGAAGCAGAGTATGTCATGGCTTGCTCAGCTAGTTGTGAGGAAGTATGGCTGAGGAAGCTATTGTCTGATTTATTTGATCTCTAGTTAGATGCTACTTGTATATATTATGACAACTAGAGTTGTGTGAAGTTGTTAGAGAACCCATTGTTCCATGACAATTCGAACCATATCGAGATCAAGTATCACTATATCAGGGATATGGTGTAGAGGGGAGTAGTGAAGCTCCAGTATGTTGCGACAGACGAACATATAGCTGATGTATTGATGAAGCCATTGACTAGGGTGAAGTTTGAGTACTTCAGGGAGAATATTGGTGTTCTCCGTATCGAGGTTCCCTCCAAAGGGAAGTGATGAGTCCGTGATCCATTCTGACATGGTGAGAGGATTGGTTCCTTCCATGGTCAGATGTAAGGGTTGAGCCATTCTGTCATGGTGAGAGGATTGGTTCCTTCCATGGTCAGATGTAAGGGTTGAGCCATTCTGTCATGGTGAGAGGATTGGTTCCTTCCATGTCAGATATGAGTGTTGAGCCATTCTGATATGATTGTAGTATTGGTTCCTACATGATCAGATATAAGGGCTATTTCCATTCTTGGAATGGAGCTGCCTAGTGAGGTACTAGGAAAACTTAGTCTAGGACTGAGGTTCATTCTGATATGACTATGAGATGTGTTCTCACATGATCAGATATGAGTGAATGGCCATTCTGATGTGATAGAGGGATGTGTTCCCACTTGATCAGATGTAAGGGCTAAGCCATTCTGTCATGGTTAGAGGATTGGTTCCTTCCATGTCATATGTGAGTGCTAGTCATTCTAACTTTGTTTCAGATATAAGGGCTACCACCATTCTTGGAATGGAGCTGCCTGGTGAGGTACTAGGAATCCTCAGTCTAGGACTGAGAGCCATTCTGATGTCACTAAGGGATGTGTTCCCACATGATCAAATGTAAGTGCAGAACCTTTCCACAGATGATAGTAGGTGTGTCCTATCATACTAGTGGATGTGAGTGCTGGCCTTTCCACAGATGATACTAGGTGTGTCCTATCATGCTGGTGGATGTGAGTGTTGTGCCCTTTCACAGATGGTAGTAGCTGTGGCCTACCATGTTGGTGATTGTAAGTGATATGCCTTTCCACAGATGGTAGTAGGTGTGTCCTACCATGCTGGTGGATGTGAGTGTTGTACCTTTCCATAGATGATAGTAGTTGTGTCCTATCATGCTGGTGGTTTTAAGTGCTGAGTCCTATCATGCTGGTGAATGTGAGTGCTGGGCCTTTCTAATGTGATTATAGGATTGGTTCCTACATGATCATATGTGAGTGTTGGGTAGGCCATTCTGACTTGGTGTCAGATGCAAGCGCTGAAGAAGACCTACATGGAGGCTAGGCCTACAACCAGCATGAAAAAGGGCTGGCTCTGTAGAACTTCCTATGACAAGAAGAATCATGAGATAGCACCCGTGATGATCTAGTAATGAATATCTAGCAGTGATGATCCAGATTGAGTGATGATCCAGATCCAGTGATGATGTCCGGTGATGATCTAGATACAGTGATGATCTAGATCGAGTGATGATCCAAATCCAAAGATGAAGATGACTCAAATATGAAGATGGCTTGAAGATGAATATGACTTGAATATGCAGATGACAAGGTGATCCAGAGAAGAAGACCAGTGATGAAAATTGTGTCGAGAGAATACCTTCCTAGTTAAGAGGGAGTGTTGATGTAATTGTAACTTCGAAATGTATTCACTTATATTTCTTATGTATTGTAACCTGATGTTTATTCTGGGATGTACTTATGTCATGTCATGCCTCGATGTTCCTATCAAGAGGATCTATAATGTAAATAAGTCATGTCAAGTCATTGTGGGTAACCCTCCTTTTGTCTAAGGGTTAAAGTCCCCATAGTTCTGGAGCACTAGGGTTATTAGACTCTCCTAGAGAGGTCGACCCTAGTAGGTTTTTAGTCATATCGATAATTAGTATAAATAGAGAGCTGGCCTCTCTATTTATCACATGCTCATCCACACTCAGTTGTAGCGCAGAGATGAGGAAGAGAAAGACACGGTCGGGAGATCATCTTACTATTTTGGGGTTTTACTTTTGGTGTTAATTCTATCTCTGAGGAAGTTGCAGGGTTTTCTCCATTTATGGTTTCCTCAAGGAAAAACACTGTGTTCATTGTCTCTTGTGTTTGATTGCTGTGCTTGTTGTTCTCTCAGTTAAATATCCTAATGTTATGCTAGCTTAATGTTAAAAATATAACATCCGTCAGACCAAATCCAGTGTGGATCCATCTATATGTTCCTTCCCTTCAAGTGATAAAAGAACATGATGAAGCAATGATGTACATAGTGGAATTCTTGGAACCTATCATCAGTAATGTCGAAGTGATATTGCTTCTGAATTTCTCTTTGCTCTTCATTGCTATTTGGGACATGCCTATATGTGATATGGACCATCAACGAAACCTGCTTAGAGTGATAATACTGAATTTGGATCTCATTTTGAGGTTGCAGAGTGTAGTTTTCGACAAAATAAAAAACTAAAAGTATAGTACCACGGGGAAGTGTATGTCTTCATATTCTAAACTTCTCATCCTTCCATCATGCCAAGTGGACATGCTGAAAATATTGATGTGTCTTTTCAACAAATTCCTTGACAAAGTCACTAACTTGTACCTGGTGACACAAAATGATCTCAATATCAGTTTTTTTTGTAAGTAAGGAATGAAATTTAACTTTTCAAAGATAAATTTATAGATAAATACGTACCTGATATTTCACCAATTGTATTTTTTTGCTTTCTTTCCCTGGGACTATTTCATAGCTGATATATTTGAAACTTTTCATGTCTATAACCATATTCCCAAATTCACTGTTTCCACTCGTGCATACATTGGCTCAATAATTCCATTCCAGCATAGTTGGAGCACGTTCCATCCAAATAAGATTTTGCATAGTATGTTTACCCCTCAGGCCTATTGCACATGATGTTATGAATGAATTCTCTTGAATACGTTGGTGGTATTATCAGGGAGAAATCCTGCACATGGTTAGTATGCAACACAGGACGAATGTACAAAAATGTTTTGTAGTAATATTCATATTCTACATGGTATCTACAACAAAAGGTATTATGAAGAGCATTTATTCTAACATAACAGGGCTTACATTTCTCAAAATATCTTTTCCCCAAGTTCAATTGTCTATGTTCATTCCTAAATTAATCGTATAGTTATGTCTGTGGTATATCAAGAAGATGCATAATATGTGGTTCATGACCCTTTGAACCCCTTCTCAGTTTTAGTACATCCTTCCAGTTTGAATAAGGCCTTGTGTGATCATGCAAAAAACTCTGCACTAGTCCCTTTACTGCATCAACTAGATTCATGTCACGACATGTCAACCGACCAATAAATGCCCAAAAATCTATCTGATTGGTTTTGTCAAGATGTTCTATTCTAGTAGAATACCTATGGAGGGTTTTTATATTCAAATTAACTATTTTGGATGTAGGCTTCATAAAATAAAGGACCCCGATGTTCTTATTTACAATTGCTTATGACAACATACGACGAGCTGCATTACAATCCTTTGAATGTGTGTTCTTACCAATTTTACCAAAGGCATCTACTAAGCTTTTAACTACATGAGAACTTGGTACATAATTCTTTATCATATTTATGCCTAACTTTTTCCTGACAATATTCATTCCCCTATATTTTCACAATGATAAAAATAATCTTCATTTATCTCCATCACATTTAGAAACAAAATATTTATTTAGTATCTATTGAGTTTGATAAGAAATACTACGTTTAGATAGCGTACCTTCAATGGAATTGAGGAGATTTTCATAAAATTTTATACACTTCAGAGTTCTTCCACGTGTGATTTCTAATGGAGGTAAGGGGTTTGGAATTCTACCATGTAGCGCATCAACAAGATGCTATGGAGTTTCAATAGTAGCTTGTTGTCCTTATTTCTCTTCCTGGTAGTTGGATGGTGGAATTCCAACATTCTCATCGATGGTCTGGATAACATTTTATTCTTCAACAGTAGGCTCCATGTCCAACACCTCTCTGACTTGATCACTTATATAACAACAAGAGGTGATTTGTTTTTGTGTTTCTTCATGAGCTTCACTTGATATGGTAACTTATCACTTTGAATTGAAGTGGGAATTGAAATATCCCATAATGAGCACCTACGATTTCCTTCTTGATTACTTCCATGGGGTGCTTGTTCAACAACTATTGTGGAAATTGAAGGTCCCTCTAGTGAATGCTTCCTTTTTCTTGTGGTTTATTAATAGGATGGACCGTGGTATCCTCTATAATTGGATTTGGATTAGTTTCCAAATAAATGCTTCGATCCATCATGTTTATTCTTTTCTTTTCTTTCTCTTCTTCAATGACTTCTTGAGGTCTCTTCTTCCTTGTTGATTTTCTTCCTCTATTACATCATTCCCCATCACCACAATGATCAATTCAATATAGTTTGTTTTGCTCCTCCTCAATTACAAGATTTCAAACCTTTAGTTCTTTAGAACTATAGATCCTTCAAGGTGCTTCAATATTCCTTCTCAATTGTTCATATTTACCATCAAAACAATCATGAATGAGAAAATTTACCTTTGGTGCTCTTCAATAATAAGTAGATGAAAGTTAAACAATAAATTGTTCCTTAAGCTGATTCTCCTATACAATTGTTTATATCCACCATCACCATGAAATGGTCTTGAATCCTGATATCTTAGCTTGTGTGATCCTCAATAATAAGCAAAATGAATCTTTCAAAGACCTTATCTTTGTTGTTATTCAATTGGAGATTCTTCAAGCTTGTTGATTATCTTCTTCAAATGCGATCATATAACCTAGCACCAAAATGATCAACCATGAAAGATGTCCTCAATACTGCACCTACATAACAAAAAGAATGATGGAGATAGTGTATTGTGAATATTTCCAATGGTGGGCCTGTGCTCTGTTCAAAAAAATCACACGATAACCTATTTTTCATATAGACGGAGTAAATTTGTTGTTGGATAGGGATAGTACATTGTTTATACACTCACAAAACGCACACGCATTATATAAAGGAAAAACACGCACGTGATATGGATAACCAAAACACGCACACGATATGATTAAGCACAATAAATTGGTTAGGTGCACAGCTAAGGAAATGAATGAAATCAAAAGAAAACAAATGTTTTCTATGGTTACATACAAAATAAATGTTTTTAGTTTTCCCTTATTTTCATGCATATAAATGTTTCTCTCTATACCCCCCTAACTCTCTCCCAATAATCCCTCGATACCCCCTATCTCTTTCTAAATATCTGTCCCTCATTCTCTCTACATCCATCCCTATATGTTTATTTCTCTCCCTTACTCCATCTATGTCCCTACCACCCCACTCTCCACCTTCTTTTTATATTTTCCATTCTCCCTCCCTTCTTCTCCCTTAATCACTAACTTTTAGTGTCTTTATCCCTCCCCCTTCCCTCTCTCTCTTACCTTGTATCCCTCCCTCCCTATCTCTCCCCTCATTCCTCCCTCTCTCACTATCTCTCCCCTTCTCCTCTTCTATATCTCTCTTGTTACTCCTATAGTTGATGATGTCATTGTCAGTAGAATACCCTTCTCATTAACGGGGAGTGTTGAAATATTGTAACTTGAAAGAATATTCTAAATGTATTTTATTGATATACCCCAAGGGAGATGTATTATTCCTCCATCGGGATGTTACTATTGTATTTGTTCATCATAGAGTCACGAGATATAACCTCCATTGTAAGTCGGGTCAATAGTACCCACACACATGATCTCTTAAGGGTATCCTCAACATTTAAGTTGGGATATGGCCATGACTAGGATATTTTTAGCATTAGATATGGAGAATAAGGTTTTAATCATGGTTGGTACATAAAATCTTTAATTTTAGGTTGTAAACCAGCTTTTAGGGCTCAAGGTCCATGAACGACACCTTGAATGACCATAAATGACCTCTCATGTTGATAGTTTTGTTTTGAATGGGGATATGGGAACCATTAGGGGTTTCTAAGTAATATGTATGTGTCTTGGGACCTTAGACATAATAAGAGAGGAAACCTAGGCCTTATCCCCTAGAATATGCTTCTATCCATCTAGATATAAGAATGATGTGTTGAACAAATTCAATATACCCCTCACATGGGTAGGGGGAAACACTTGGTCCTTAGGCCTTAAAGGAAGTTGTTAACCATTTAGGTTCAAAATTGATGGCCCCAACCACCACACATGACATTGAAAGTGACTCATTTGAATCTTAATCGGGATGTGCATGCCATCATAATTTGTTGAGCACTAGGTATACATCTCAAGGCCATGGACATGGTCAATGGATGAAAACATGGCATTAGGTCCTAACTAAAGCTTCTAGGAATCTAGGGATAGGAAGGATTCCTTAGAAACTCACACATGGCATCTCATAGATATATTTGGACTATTAATATGGATGTTAGTAGAATTAGGTGGTTTTGAGCAGTAGGTATGGGACCTCTGAGACATGATTGAGGGAATATGCTTGTTCCTTAGGCCATAATGGAATATTTGAGGAACCCATGTTAATGAAAAATTCCTTGAAGCACCAAAGATGAACTACTCAAGATATTCTTGGTCTCCAAGAAAATATGCGCATTCCTTTAAGAGTTTTGAGCATTAGATATGGGTATTAAGGCCTCAACATGGTCAAGGGAGGAAATCCAAGACTCAATCCCTAAATAATATTGTTGTAATCTATGGATATCTCTATCCCTCCCTCCATATCACTCTCTATATCAGTCAACCCCCCTCCCTCTTTGTCTCTCACCCATCCCTCCCTCTCTCCCACACAATCTCTCTCTCTCTCTCTCTATCTCTCACTCTCTCTCTCTCTCTCACTCTCTCTCTCTCTCTCTCTCTCTCTGTGTGTGTGTGTGTGTGTGTGTGTGTGTGTGTGTGTGTCCCTCCCTCACTCCCCATATCTCATAATCTCTCTCCACCTTCTCTATACCTCCCTCACTATCCTTCCATCCATCACTTTCTTTCTCTATTTCTCACCCATGCCCCTCTCCCTCTGTTTCTCACCCATCCCCATCTCTCCCACATAATATTTGTGTGTATGTGTGTGTGTCCCCCCTTCTCTCACAAACTCCCTCTATCTCTCCCTCTCTCTCCACATTCTATTTACCTCCCTTTATCAATATCTCCCTCCCTTTTCCCTTAATTACCATCCCTCTGTGTCATTATCCCTCTCTCTATCTCTCTCGGTCTGTCTCAAATTGTATCCCTCACTCCCTATCTCTTTTCACCCTCCCTCTCCATGTTTCTCTCTTTCACAACCTCCCTGTCTCTCCATCTCTCAACCCTCCACCCTCTATATTTGACACCATCCATCTCTCTCTCCCTCTCTCTCTCTCTTCTACAAGTGTGAACTTTCCCCTTTCTTTCCATGTGTATATCCCCCTGTCACCCCTCACACACACACACACCTTCTATCCCTCCCTCAATATGTCCTTCCTTAACTCTATCTTCATCCCTCCCTCACCCCCCCTCCTCCCTCTATATCTTATTCTCTCTCTCTCTCTCTCTCTCTCTCTCTTCTTCTTCTTCTATGTTTTCAACTTATACCTTCTCCTCAACCCCCTACCTCATTATGACCCCTATTCTCTATTTTATCGCATCTCATTCCCATCTCTTCAATTTCACACTCCTTTTCCTGTCTCCTCCAAGACATCCTATTCCTCCTATAATACTCCATATCCAACTTTCCATTCACCAATCCTCTATATCATCAAATCATCACCCACTTCCTCCCCTCCACCTTATCCCCCTTTGTCACTCAATTCTCGTGTACTGCTTCTAACCCTATACATGTTCAACACCTCTTCTATTCCTAATAATTCTCTCAATCCCCACTCCCATTCACCCTTATAACCCATAATGTTCCCATTCCATTCATCTTTTTCCACTTGAATTTACAACATCCTCCTAGGACCTTGACAGTTTCCCACCCCCTCTCAACTATTAACCATCCCCAATTGAAATTCCAACATCTTCTTAGGCTCTTGACCCTTCCCCACCCCCTCTCAACTATTAACCATCCCCACCTGAACTTCCAACATTTTCCTAGGCCTTTGACCCTTCCACACCCCCTCTAAACTATTATCCATACATTTTATATATTACATATAGTGCTATATTTTTAGCTCAACACAATGGGCATGCGATTTGTAGTTCTATAACGTGCGTGTGTTTTGTAGTTATATAACGCACACACATTTTGTAGTTATAAAATGTGCATGTGTTTTGTAGTTATATAACGCGCACACGTTTTCCAATTCTACAAGGACAGGAGATGTAATTTGAATTTAAACATGCCAATTCACTTTCTTGCATGTCACCAATAGTCCTATGTGTATGGTTTGGAGTTTGCTTTGGTAATACCAAACCTGTGCTATGGTATATGATAAACCATAGCTAATTGGGCATTTCTTCCATTTTCTGAAGAAGTCGTTGTTTAAACACTCGTTACAGTATGCTGCACACAATCATTTTTGACAACATATTAAAAATAAATAGCATTTTTTATGCAGATTCTAAATATGTAATTTTAATTAAAAAATATTATATTTTCCTATTTTTTTTTCAATTTCTATTGGGCCATAACTCCTTAACTCAAAAAACATGTTGTTAGTGTTTTTTTCATAACTTTTCAATTCTTACTCATTTTAAAAATAAATTATATGGTGCACTAGAAGACATTGACCTCTACATTCTATAAAAAACCCATTTCATGATTATTTCATTAAGACCTTCAAAGGCTGCACCCACAAAAGACGTACCATTTTCGAGGAATGATCACTTAGATAATTATAAAACAATAAAGAATTACTAATTTTATTTTCAAAAAATAACGTTGCACTAGTGCAATATGTTCTCTACATGCCTGCAAATGTTTGTATCTCAAAAGCATCATTTAGGCCCTCAAAGGCTGCACCCACAAAAACATATACCTTATCATTTTCCTAAAAAATAAAAAGTGTCTGTTAGAAAAAATGAAACTTGACATAGTTATAAAGTTTTTCAATAAATAAACCTTATATATTTGGAAACGTGATTCCATTTCCTACATTTAATATTATTTACTCAAAGCAATATATTTTGTGTAATTATATCAAAAATACAATTAAGTTGAGGGATGCCTTATTTTTCAGTTTTCTATTGCATCTAACGTGCAAAAAGGGACCCTCATTAGCTTGCACTCACCCATGAATAGCAAAAGATATTCCCTAAGAAAACCCAACCAAAAGTAAGGACTATGCCTTGTTGTTTTCTTCTCCAATATGTAATGCAAATACTGAGAAAGTGGTACTCACTATATAGTTACCTCTAACATGGTGGCCCTCATGGCTATTACATGATCTCCTAATTCCTCTATTTTCTCTAATATCTACTCTCTTACTGTTTCACATCTATGGAACATTACAATCACATCATTAGAACAGACTCCTATCTCCTCCTAACAATATGGTATTTATCATAGATTGATAACCATCTAGGTTTAGTTTCAATGTTTATTTCACTAAGAGAAGCAAGGTGCTCTCAAACCAGTATGGGGAAGATCTTGTCACGTTAGTCATGTTATGCTAGTTGACATAAAAAAAAAATTATGTTAACCGAAATAAAAAATAAAATAAAAAAATATATTGTGGATTCATATATTTATATAGTGTAAACAAAAAATAATATGGAGAAAAACATGTCACCTAATTTATCAAATAATAAAAACCCAATAATAAAACTAAATGAAAAGTAACCAGCGTAGATCCAAATCTTAGGCTCTATCAAGTGTCGAGAGGGATCAAATCTCTTCTTAGGTATCCATTGATTTGATTCAAACCAAAAGACACATCTTTTTAGTTAAGGTCCACATATAATATTATTATTATTAATATTTAATATTATTTATGGCCGACATATAGTATTTATTATTATTTTATTTTTTTTAGGAACGAACATTACAACATTTCTCCATACATGGTTTTAAAACCATATGGAAGGCCTTGCACATGGTCTTAAAACCATTTGCAAGACCCTCCTAAACCATGTACAATAAAACCAAAGGTTGTTTAGGAAGCCTTGCACATGGTTTTAAAACCATTTGGAAGGCCTCCTAAACCATGTACAATAAAACCATGGGTTGTTTAGAAGGCCTTGCACATGGTTTTAAAACCATGGGAAAGGCCAACATTTTTTTGCGGATAATTCAATTTTTTATTTTTTATTATTTTGTTAGGTAGGAACATTACAACATCTCCCCCATATTGTGTTTTTTTCTTGATCTACATTCTTTTTACGGATAATTAAATTTTTACTTTTTTATTGTTTTGTTAGGTAGGAATATTACAACATCTTCCCCATATTAGGTGGTTTTTCTGGCTGACATTTATTTTGGCCTATAATTAAAAAAAATGTGTTATTAATAAAAATAATGTTATGTAACGTTACATAACATTATGTAACGTTATAAGATCTCTCCCATACTGGGATGTAGAGCACCTCTCGGCGCAATTAAAATATCCATGTTAAACCCAGATTTACCCAACACTAAATGGATCAAAATGTAATTTATCAAATAATAAAAACCCAATAATAAAACTAAATGAAAAGTAATCATTAGAGGAAATTTGGGGTCTAAAATGGGCCTTATAAGAAAACGCGCCAACAATAAATTTTGTGAGTTGGAATTCAAGAACCAATAGAATTTCAATAAAATGAGTCAACCAAAATGGTTGAATTGACATATTTGTCATAAAAGAAAACTACTTTTGTTGTTCGTATTTTCGACATAGCTCCCTGTGTTTTTACTCAAATTCTGAGCGGGAAAGCTCGTTGGATGCAGAATTTAATTCCACATCCAACAAGTACCCACACTACATACTTTTGATGGACCCGCTACCCCAAAAACAAGAAATACCTTAAAAACGTGATGATGATGTCATCATCACATTTTTAAGGTATTTCTTATTTTTGGGGTAGCGAGGTCCATCAAAAGTATGAAGTGTAGGTATGCATTAGATGCGGGATTAAATTCCACATCCAATGAGCTCTCCTACTCAAAATTTGAGTAAAAACACAGGGAGATATGTCAAAAATACGAACACAAAAAGTAGTTTTTTTCATTCGTCCTCCAAAATTAATAACTATTATTTTATTATTTTAACTATTATTTAATTACTTTAACTATTATTTTATTATGTTCCTTAGGAGGGCCATTTTAGACCTCAAATTTCCTCTAATGTAAAAGATCCATGTTAAACCGGAATTTACCAAACACTAAAATGATCAAAATGTTTGAGGTGTAACTTTTTATGAACATTTAAAAATTTAAGATAAAAATAACTTACACCTAAAGAAATTGGATCCCTCTCGGTGCTTTCTAGATCCAAGTTTAATATGGATCTATGCTGGTACATGCCTCAACTCTCAATTAGGGTGTTGGATTTTTGGCTTCCCTTCGACCCAGGTTTAGTCCCTTTTGCTTAGTGCAACAAAGCCAAATATATCGACCTGATAGAGTAAGGTGCAATCGACAGCACCTGCGATGTAGATGCAGTCTCACCCAAGACATATTTCTTATAGGTAGTTGTAAGAACCAGGTTTCCGCATTTGGGTGGGGGATTTCCTGTCCTTGGGCGACATGCCAATGCGATCGACTAAGGATGATGGGTGTATTTTTGGCACTTATTCTACATAGCCTAGCTATGACATAATTACTCCTTGTGTAAGTATTATATCAACAAACCAATGCAACATACATACATTCACACATTTACAATAATAGTGCAACAAATATCAATATACTTTTTATAAGAAAATACATAGACATTCACTCACAACAACATATATACATGCATATTAAAAAAATTCATCATTCATACATTCGACACAGTAGTTAACGTGGAAACCCATCCAGGAAAAACCACAAAGGCTCCCTTCATCTAACATAAGAAATGTATGCACCTTATGTCTACGCATTAAGTTGAAGAATATGTTTTAGATATTATTCCTTATCTACACAGAGTCTTTCTTCCTCTCATGCTCTCTAATATTCTCTTCTACTCCCTCCCTACTTGACTCTACCAATGATACGCACATAGCCTGGATCGAATCAATTCCTCCTATACTTCTATGCACTCAGTTGCAGATACTCGATTCCATGCACTTTACAAACTAACAGAAAACAATAACATGGAAGAGTCTAATAGTGGAGGAGCTAATAGAGAACCTATCAGTAGAGAGTCTAACCTGCATACAACCTGTGTCCCCCTTTTATAGGTTCCTACATGTCATTTTCAATTGACTTCATACAATTAGCCAACATGCTGCCTTTCCTATTTTATCAACACATGATAGGAGGAACTAACGACCTGAATTACAAAGATTATTTCATACACGTGGCTCTCGTTGACTCTAGGAGACTTTGTACCCATGATCTTTCTAAGCTGTCATTTTCTGGCCATTATGCCCTACTGTCATTTTCCAACCATTATAACATGGCACGCCTTCTAGTACTATTATTTTGTTGCACATTTCCTTCTTGCATTCTTTTCTTCTATTGCACATATTCCTTCTGTCATGGCTTTCACGGTTTCACATTGAATTACTTCTTTTCTGAACTCCTTATTCTTTATCTACTTTTGACGTGCCTCATTTTCCTTCTTTTCCTTCATCTTCTATTCCTTCTTTCCATCGTTGCCTCTATTGTAGCTCCTTTATCTTATTTTTCCTTACCTTTCCATACTTAAGCAAACTTATAAGTGAATTATACTTTCCTTTCCCTAGGCCCAACAATCCCCCAACACTCACCTTTGGCTCATCTCTAGCCACTCAAAGCTATTCTTCCAATTCTTCTTTTGTGTCGACTTTACTGTGAAAATATGCCAATATTTTCTCTATTTTCTCTACTTCCTACCACACTTCTTCCTCTGTCTTCTTCAATTGCTCAACAAGGTCAGAACTGATATATTCTAGCATTACCTTCTCTACTGATGCAACTACTTCATTCACTTTCTATTATACAAGCTGAATAATTCTTGTAACTCTTTTAGCTTCAGCCTGTAGCTCTTCAACCTTATGTGCATGATTTTGTTGTTGTGTGCACAAGAAAGTTACTTGTTGTTGCATTTTTCTCATCTCTATTTCCTTAGCCATTTTATGTATTAGGGGTAACTGCTTCATCTCATTCCTTATTTGGGTAATACTTTCTTCAACTATAGTCAACCCCTTTGCAATTTTTTCTGATTCTGCATCATCCATCAATGCTACCCAAGACTAAGATACTTGGTCGACAACATTGGCACATACTGCTTCTACTTCTTCTATGTTCTTCCCAACCTCAATTATTGCATGCCTTGTTTCCTCCAACACCTATAGGGGTGTGCTTGGTTGCATAAATCTCTTCAAGTTCTGCAAACTTTTTACGAAGGTCAATCACTATCTCGCTAAGTCGAATGACCTTGACCTCCACAACCATTTCTGATGTAATTCCTGCATCATTAAAATTTGTGTAGGAAATATTTATAGCATTGTCAAGGCTAAGTTTGTTTGCTTCCCATGTTTTTTCTTTCTACTCCATCTCCTGCATCTTTCTCTTTGTTTTATCAACAACCTTCTGGATCTATCTGACTTCCAACATTGGCACCATAGTCTGCATCCCAATAAGCACAACCAACATGAACAGGGCCTTTGCTAGAGCTATAATCTCATATAGATGGAAAGTTGACACCATAGACTATGCGATGCTCCCCCTGGCCATACATTAGATGTTGGAGTAGGGTCCCACAGCTACAGGAAAAGTTGTTGTTTTGGAACGAGTAAGTCAAAGGTAATAGTACCTGAGCAGCCGAGAGGAGAAATCTCAACAACTGCACTTAAGGCAGCGGAGAAGACAGGAGGGCTCAGCTACCCTCATAAAGGAAAAGAAGCAACGAGGCTGAGGTATTGAAGAAAAAGGACAGAAAAGGAAGCGGCGTCGGTATCCACGGTCAATTCCGGGAAGCGTGGAAGACTGCAGGAAGCTGCAGTGTGACGAAAAGTGGCAGTTCGAGTACAGATAGACCGACTATCACAGTTAGGGTTTTGGGTTACTATTGGGACAGGCCCACAGTGTTGTAATGGTGAGACCTTCGGGCCGCCTATAAAGGGATGTATTTTGTATTGTAAAAGGTTAGCTAGTTAGTTAGTTATCTAATTATCCATTCAGCTAGTCAGCCGATGATCTGTTAGCTCATAGACCTTTTGTAATATAGAAGAGCCGAGCTCTGGTTCTGTTATTCAGTCTATAGTATCTTACTGTAACCAGTAGCTGACTCCTAGAGTATGTATGTAACAATCCGCAAGGATTGAGAGAGAGAGAGAGAGAGGAAGAGTATATTGTAAGAGAAGCAATATAGGAAGAGAAGAGATCTAAGAGAGAAGGGCTCCCGACGGTGTGCGCGGAGTTACCTAGAAGATCTCAGTTGCATATGAGGTTGTAGCAGAACTGTGTTTACTCTCCCAAGTTATAATATATAAACTAGTTCCCGTGGACATAGCTTCTACCCTGGAAGTGAACCACGTAAAATCAGTGTGTTATGTGACTGCTTCATGTGATTGTGCTTTACTTAGTTGCTATCTGTTATCTATTACATGAATGTCGTATATCAGTTAGTAAATGTCTGTATGTTGTCATTCAGTTACAACATTATAGAAGGTTAAAGGTGAGTTTAAATGTATCAAGTGTCTGCTTATGAGGTTATCAGTGCTTGTTTCACACAGTAATGGTCACTCTGTTAAGTGCCTCCCGTATACTTATTCAGTAAGTTGAGTATAGCGGTGTGAGTGTGTTGAACTGTGAAGTTCATGTAAGATTGTTTAACACCCTGTTGGAGGTTAGCCGAGTTATTCCTCCCAGTGAGAAACCCAATTGGGCCTCGAGAGTCGCATTGGGACGTACTATAGGAGATATCACACCGACAGAGGAGTTGCGGTGTGAGATATCGTAGATAGGGAGAACCACGGCAGAGAGAGTTTGCACATCGTCCTAGTCTCTGCGATGTGATAGGAGTCCTCTCTCTATCAGAGTCCGCAAGGAAGGGAGAACTGCAACTTACAGAAAGAACTCGCTGGCTCAGAAGAGCCGCGGGACACCAAGATGCTTCAGAACCTGGTTAAGGACACTTGAGTCTTTAGCCAACCCATCTAAGATCACTTCGGGTGAGACTTCAGGCCGCTCTGCGGTTTGTTGCTGAAAGGGCCAGCGAGTTAGGGGTGTTGTTGGTACATTAAGTAAACCCGGGTCTGCCCATAGTAACCAACATTAGATATTCAAGCCCTTTCCCCCTAGCACCTCCAATAGTGGGACCTACATCATGAGGTCCTAGCAATCCCACATCTGCATCAAGCCCTAATGTAGGGTTCATTGCACTTCCTCGTCCATATGAAGAGTGTGTTTCTCAAATTCTTCTTTTTCAACAACATAACTCAGTGTCTACGCATCTTCTCTGTTCTTCTGGTGGTAAATTTTTCCATCTTATCGACATCTTCTGGTTCATCGTCGATGAAATCAACCATTTCTTCGACATCCTTTGCTCCTTCAACATTGAAGTTGCCCATTTTGTTGACATCTTACCTTCCATGTCGGAATCCGCCATTTCATCTTCTGCATTAAATCATCATCACCTAGTATGTCTTGAGCTTCTTGTGGAGATGATGGTGGCATTTTTCTCTATTTGTTGGTATCTGAACACTGGTTCATACCGACGGGATTTATCAATGGATACTATGCACTCTGGCGAATTGTTCCACAATTCTATCTAGCGGCTTCTAAGGGATTTCATTTAGTGCTCGAATTCCAACTGTTGGTTCCTCATTCTTTCCTAGTAATGTTGAGACATTTTTAGTCTTGTGGGAACCAAAACATTTCCTCATTGTCGACCCTTGTAGGAAAGTTCATATTCTTAGTTTAGGGAGTACTGGAACTAGCTCAACTTTCAATCCCTTCCCTGCTTCCCATGGAACATATCCAACAACATTTCCTTCGACTGTCATAGGTTCACTCACTGAGCTCATGAATCCAACAACACTAATACTCTGTTAGACACAATGGCTCACTAAGAGGGGGGGGGTCAATCGATGAGCTTGAACTTACTTCAATTTTAACTTCTTCAAACTCTAAAACTTAAGTCATCATTTCACATTCAATTCAACATCATATTCATCAATAGACTATGCTTCAATAATCAACTCATTCATCAAATAAAACACATAATCATCAACTCATTGCATACGAGATAAAGATATAATATTTGTAATATTTTTGTATTTCAAATGGCTACAATCGTGATTGAAATTCAGTACATACTGAAACAAAGAGCACCAACTCCTTATTTAGGACCTCGCCTAGTTTTTCTTAAATCCTACGAAGAAAGCATGTACAAGACCCAACTTCTATTACAAGTACGTATCTGTCACATTACATTTCATAAATCACAATCATCACAAACACATCATCACTGTCATGTCAGTATTCAACTCTGCATATTTGTCAATTCTGTCACAACATGTCGTCAGGATATCCTTACTATCACATCATCATCATGTCTTCTACTAAAAATATCACTACCACCTCATCACTATCATCATTTATCACTGGTCATGTCTTCTTGTCACTAGGATGTTTCTTCAAGTCACTCTTCATTATACTTATACCTAGACTCTGTATTGGCTGAGAGGAAGAGCCCAACACAAGTCCAAACTTGGTCTATCAATACTAGAGTTGTCATCCACTCACCAAGTAAGGGATGCCATATTCTTAAGCTATGCACCTACCTTTCTTTGTGTGTCACTCTAACTGTGTATGATCCTTGTACAATGGTTAATACTATTCTCATGGACTTCCATGTACCAAAAAACTTTAAGGCATCTCTGTTGTAACCCTATGCACTTCCAAAAACCGAACTTTATGGAGGACAGTGTGAGCCTTATGATAAAGTCAGACTACTAGTAAATTCATGAAATTTAGACTCAATCAGGTCATTTGTTGACTACTTCTTCACCATAAAAAAAATCCTTAGCCTACTTCTACCAAAGCAAAGGTTTGTTTGACTGCTACCATGTTCTGCTTCAACTAAAAATCAAAGCTGCCTCAAACATGTCATACCAAAAAAAGGTTAGACCAAAACATTTTCTTATACTTCTCTATTAGTCTGTTGCTATGGCAGCTACACCAGCACTCCCAAAAATTTCAGATCCATCAAATTCACACACTCAAAAAATATCAGAGACAACAAATATTAAACTTAAAAAAAATTGTTTGCTAATGCGTCATGTTTGCTATCTCAGAGCTGCTACATTTTTCTCTATGGAAGCCATAATACACAGTCCTAAAAATTCCTTAGTGACAGTCCCGAAAAACCTCAGAGTTGTCTCCATTTTTCTGCTAATAAACTGAATTCGTTGACCTCTTATTTATACTGGTTTTCATATATGCTTTTGAGCCGACATGTCAAAAAAAATTTATATATATATTTTTTATTTTGTTAATGAGGTCGAATTGTATTAGAATTAGTTTATTTTAATTTGAAGCCAACTAGTATTTTCATTTTGGTCAATTTTATTATTATAACAGCTGGGTCAATTTGTTAAATATATTCATAGTAATTATTTAATTATCATGTCAAAAGCACAAGCGCTGTCATGACCAATATAAAACCAACGAGGTAGCAAATCCAACATGTCAAAGACTCCATCATGGACTCCACATATCTTCATCAAGCTTATGCGTATTTTCAGACAGGCATATCTTCATCTCTTTCTTGCATTTTTCAAATATTTGTGGGAATCTCGTTACCTTTATGTAGGGTTCCATGGCATTACCAAGCCCTAAGGCCATATCCAAGATTCCATGACCCCATCAAGTCACAAATGACCATAGAATGGGTCATCTGTCTTTCCATTGTTCTTTTACTCATGTCAAGTCTTCTTTATGTCATTCTTGGTCTTCATTGTCCTTTGTCTTGTACCATGTCCTTCATGTCACCAATTTGATCTTTGTCATTAATGGTTTGTCATCAATGACAACCTTTCTCATCAATATCACCTTTTTTCATTGATGGAAACCACCTTCATGTTCTCTCCCCCTTTGACATCAATGACAAAGGGTCACTCAGTTTTGCTTGTGCTAAAATCAGCTTCGCTTTGCTTTCACATACATACTATTTGGCTGAGTAATTTACTCCCCCTATGTCTGAGAATTGATTTTGTTTCTTGGTGATCATTCTAGTTCCTTTTCCACTTGCCATCTTCATTTGTTCATTAGCATAAGTACTCCCCCTTTCTCTTAATCAATGGCGTTGTAAGATTTTTAAATTGTTTCACCGCTGATATCTAGCCTTCAAACTTTTCAAACTATCTGTTAACACTCTGTTAAATTTTGGTCATAAGAGATACTTGCATACTTCATCCTCATTGAGAAGTGTTGGGATGGTAGCGTAGTATTCGCAGAAGGGGCTGAGGGCACACACAAGATAGCACCCAGACTTTGGAATCAGCTTTGGTGATGAATGCTGAAAGCAACAAAACATTCTGTGGATTGGAGAAGTGGGGCTAAGAAGAAAACGTTGGACGTGCTGAAGGCATTAAAGGGGAGTCATGATCGAAGGATGAGGTTGATTAGATGGTAGATCAAAGACATCAAACCATTTCGCATGGTGAACATGCCTGACCAAAGCCACTTTTTTAGATTTTCAAAATAGTTTAAAGAAGGAATGCATCCAACGGTCGAGATTGGGACCCAAGAATATCTGTGGCTGAAAATGATTTCACATCCCAAACTAGTAAGGACGAAGCAACAATTCTGGATTGCAAAAAGTGGCATGGGCCTTTTTTATCAACGGTGCTTGTGAGAATGGAAGGAGATCAATGGTTATAGTTCATTTTGCAATCTGGAGTAGCACTGAGGGAAACAGAACCTCACTTCGTGAAGAATGGTGGGATCCGCTCGAATCAAAGGTTGTGAAGGATGTTGGTCTCGATCGATGGTTGCATTGCACATGCATGAAGTAAGTAAAGGCATGGCATAAAGAACCCCACATATCTATGGTTTAAGTTGTGAAGAGTAAAATATACGGTGCAAACCACCTGGGAAATGCGTGGAGGTTATGTTGTGTAAAAAGATATAAAGAGGCCCACACGAAGTTGAAAAGATTTGTCTTTTCTCAAACCTCAAATCCATCGAATATCCGACCACATCCAGAGTGCCAGCCCAGACCATCCAGGAGACTGTGCTACAGAACAAGGTAAGCCCTTGATACCCCCTCAGTGTTATTTGAAAATGGATGCAATAGAAGTGGTAGGGGTGAGAGATGATGTAGAGCCTGAGGCTGCAAGTCGGAGGGTAGAAGAGAGCCTATTAGATGAAAACGCTAAGATTTGTGATACCATCCTAGTGGGGGAAGCTATTGAAACCACTAGAGGAAAATTGGAAACTCTTAAGAACCAAGTTAGAGATACCTGTGGTGTTTTTAAATATTTCTTCCACTTCTTCTCTGTCGGCGAAACCCCCCATTTCCCTGAATTTGTCGAATGGTGTGTAGACAATTTCTCTGTCACCAAAGGCGTTATTATGAATAAGTCTAAGTCTAAAATCCTTTTCCCAGTTCAAGCTTCTGTCATCCGCAGAACCCTATATATCCCATATGAATTCACCCATATATCCAAGACTACTGAGAATAAGAAACTGTATGTTGTTTTAGAGATTCTACTGACAAAAGTAAACAAAACTTTATGAAGGCATGTTCTAAACCCAATGGTGAACCCATCGACCTATCTTACCCTATTGACCTCAGCCAATTCAATGAAGAAGCTCAGTGGTGTATATCCCTGGCTAGTCAGTTCCTAGGTCTAGATATTGACACATACGTCCCAGAGTCATTGTTGAGTCTTTTGTTCGTCTTAAGTACTTGTCCGGCTGAACCTGAATTTATTGGACAATCTGGTCAGTCTTGTTGCCTTAAATTTGATGAGTTCTTGGCCGAGAAAATTCGTTCTCAGTTAGCGAACTTCCATGACTCTAGAATGTTCAGATTCCATTCCTTTTTGCTAAGGATGTTCATAGCCTATAATGAGGAGGACCTACAAGTACCAGAATTGGTAATCACTGCTGATATGGCCACATATTACTGTAAATTCATGAACCAGTTGATGGCCAAAATATATGAAATCTTCTTTCAGGAAAGGTTACCTAGGGTGTTTCCCGAGATGAGGCAAATGTTGCAACTGTCAAATAGCAATAATATAGGGGACTAGTTCCTCACAAAATTTGGAATGGCCATAAGGTTGTATGGCTTCATACATCCACCCTACATCCTGCTAGCTTTTCTAACCTCCAGGGTTTTCTCGCTGGAATTAATCCAGCAAAAACTCATTGTCGAATAAGAACACTTCTTGAACTTTAAGAAAAGTTCAAATTTGATTTTTCCATGGGAATTAAGACCATACATAGTTAGAAGCAGGGTTTCTTTTCCCCTAGTCTCCAATTTGCTTAGAGGAATGGAGTTTTCCCTGGGACAAGCAATAAACTATGATCCTCACCAGGTGATCTCCAAAAGAAGGAAAGCTCACAAATGCAGGCCTTTTGAGCACACTGAGATACCTGGTCTTAGAGAAGCGGTGAATTGGGAGAATTTCCCTAATCCTGCCCCAATGGATACCAGCGCAGAGCAAGACATTGGCTCACAACTACCTCGGGTAGTTTCTCCCCAAAGAGATTTGGCTATAGTAGTTGCGATAGTGGGGGGATTCTCATCACTGGTTAGTTGTTCATAAATTTCAATGAAAAGAGGGGATCCAGAGCCCATGGACACTGAAGAAATGGACAATTCCCAAGAAACAAAAAGTGGAACCATGATATCAATTGGTGCATATCAAAAGGGGCAAGGAAAAGGGACAGGAAAAGAATAAGAATTTAATGAAAGAACAACAACAGGAAGAGCCTAAGGCAACCAAATTGCAAATACAAGAGTATGTATTTGACGGATAGAATCCAAGAAAGCATACATCCAAAGAAGAATAGCGAGGAAGAATTAAAAACCAGATTAGCAATGAAGGAAAATGAGCTTCAAGGAAGAAGTACAAAGAATAAAATTCAGTCCACAGCTATGGCTGGAGAGATAGATACCAGCTCCCTCTCCAAAGCAATGTCCCAGATAGGCCTAAAGGATACCGAGCTCATTGAACTGAAACAATAGATTGAGGAACTGGAAAAGGAAAGAGTCAAAGAGAAACAAGGAAGAGAAAAGGAAAAGGATAAATGCCAAGAACGGACTTAACAAAATGCTAAATTGAGCCAATAGGTGGTCAGTAAACTTGCCTTGCAAGGCGCTAGGCATCTGATATGGGATCAAATCATCATGGAAGCTAACAAGTTCCATCCCTACCTATATTTTATTGAAGATCAAGAAATTTCTATGGGAGAAGCCAGGAAACAAGTCCAGATAGTATCGACAGAAATGAACAAAAGGCCCATGGCGACCGCAGAGAATTCCATAACCTTCCTGATCTCTTTGTCATATGGGTCCGCTAGTAGATACGGTATTGAAAATAAGGCCATTGTTGTCTCTAGAGGGAGAAAGGTAGTGGCTAAGTACAGGATGATCAAGACGGTACGGGCCAAAATAGAAGTTATTGAGCACAAAGTCCGAGAATTCGTCAAGCTATTCAAACCACTGGTAAGCAGAGGGATCCCCTTTTTCCAGGAAGAAAAGGGTCCTTTAATGTCCCATAAGGAGTATCAGGAGTGCCTAGTGCATTGCCGATTAGACCACAACAAATTTGGAGATATGCAACAAGCGTTGTCAGGGAAGGTCATTTTTGACAAATTGGCCAGTGATTTCGAATTATTGTTTTATTTTAAAGCTGCATGCCCCAAGGTCCCCAAGACTTCATACCCAGAAATGATGGAGCTCAAAGCACAAGCAGACGACATGGTGGTTGCAACCCTGCCTGGTCCCGATTTATGGAGAGTCATCCAACAATATGGGTCAACCAATCTCAAAACACACCCGTAGAAGTGACAATGATGGTATACGGGGAATTTTCTCGGTGTTGGATGCCTGTCCCAACAGTCGCTACTGTCAGAGCTTTGTACAGTCATCGCCATCCAGATGGCAGTATGGGACACTCTCATACTTAGTTCCTCCTGTATTCCACATTTCATTGTTTAGCCGTTTCATGCAAATCGCAACGTATGTGCCACCTAAGAGTTGGTTAGAGGATGTCATTCATTGGTTAGAGGATGTCCTTCTATTGTAACAAATTTTGATTCCCAGATGTCGGTCTAGGAAATCCAAATGCTATAAATATACCTCCTGAAGAAGGAGAAAGGGTTGAAACCATTGTAATTTTGTTGTGTGTGTTTTTCAAGAGAATTTTAATATAATTGCAGAGCCGAGGTTGGAGTTTTCATACAGGGATTCATGTGTTGTTTGCACCTACAGCCTGTTATTTCCTTTCTTATGTGAATGTTTTTTCTAGTTTATCTCTCCCATTTTGTTTTCTTTCATATCTAAAACTTAGGGTATAACAATTCAGAATTCATACTTGCTATGCTCTGTCTGTTGTTTCAGGTATTCATCAAAGTTTTCTTCTAAAGTTGATACAGAATTCATTTTTACAATGCTCTGTGTTGATGGTATATTCATGTTCTTCCTTTCCACCAGACAATTATGAATCCACTGTGATCGAGTGGCTACCTTTCCCCTATGTTAAAATCGCTTCCATTAAGTTCTATGTATTCCTGTTATATATCTTTACTCCACCGCCCAATGGTTGTGTGGCTTGTTTCAACCAATTTTACAAACAATTTATAGTTTCATTTGTATATATATCTGGCACTATTAAAATTTGGTGAGAGATCCCTCTCAGAAGAGAAGAAGGCCAGTTATCTCTTTGAAAGTGGTTTTGCTGTTACCTAGGAGTGATCCTTCCGCAACCTTTGGTTCAATTCCAGTGCTAACAAACTGGCACCGCTGCCGGGGAAGAGATTGAAGATCATCCCTGGGAAGAACGACAAAGATTCAAAGGATAAAGAGTTTCTGTGGGAAAACAGATATTCTTACATGTGAAGAAGGTTGTATCATTTGCCCTCATGACTCCACTAAAAGATTCTGGAAGGTGACTCCACTAAGGAGACCGATGATCGAAAATAAACAGATTTTTGGGGGAAAACAGAAATTTTTGAATTCACTAGAAGTTTGTACATTTGTCCTGGCGACTCCACACCTGCTTCGACCAGTAGCACACTATATATCCTAGCTTCCAAAAAGATCCACACAAGAGGTAACCCCGATACCAAAACTTTACTCAGTGTGGATAATCTAGAAAGAATAATTAGGAATAGAAATAAAGAGAGAGTGGGTTCTCCATTATTTGGTACTTCATCATCTCAAGATTCATACGGCTTAGCTGAACCTAAGTGGGGGGGTAGGGCTGAAATACTACTAACCAAATATAAATATGAATCCGACCTAAGAAAAGCTGGGCTTGACCCTAATACGCTGCAATCCTATCTGCCTGATTCTTTGTGGCTGAACCTAGAAACCCCGCCAAAAGCTGAAGAGATAGCCCCCCTATCTTTCACAACATCCAGTTTCCCAACCCCCTGTTTGTTCCTAATCGACCTACCATGATGGTTGCTGCTAGATTTTCCCCTTTATCCCTACCTCTGGTTCTACACGAACTCCCTATGAATTATGCCCAAAGAATCACACTCTATGATGGGGAGGGGAGTGTATCAGGAAGGTACCATGTGGATAAGTTTGACGACTTCATCGACCTAGAAGAGGTGGATGATGAAGATGTCAAAATGTGGTTGTTCACTCAGATTTTATCTGGGGAAGCCAAGAAATGGTACAAATATTTTCCACCTAGGTCTATCCGCAGCTTTGATGGCTTTCAAACCATATTTCTAGAAAGGTGGGATGATAAACAAAGGCCATTACAAGCCTTGTCTCAATACCACAATCTCAAGAAAGGAGGTTTTGAATCAGTCCATGAGTTTTCCAGCAGATTCATGCGGGTGTACAATTCGATACCCATCGATATCAAACCTTCACCCAGGGCAGCTAAACTTCGTTATGCTAATTCCTTTGAAAATGATTTTTCTTTGTTATTAAGAGAAAGGAATTCAAACACCCTCCCAGCCATGTTCATTGACACCCTAGAAGTTGATGCCAACATGATGGCATGTGGGAAAATTAAACCAAGGGTGGAGATTGACAAAAGGAAAGGTAGAGAAGAGGCACACCCCTCTACTTTCACCTCTTCATCTAGTGATATAAAATTTGAGATGATGCTCAAAACTATGGAAAAGTTGATGGACGAGTTAATGGTAGAGGCCAAGCCGACGAACCGGGAGCAAAACAAGCCTCAGATAAGGAATCCCAATTTTAGGAGGCAAGTCCCTCCCCCGCTCCAACCAAATACACCAAGGGATGTGAGAAATCCAAGAAACCAAGAAGAGCATCCAATTAGGCCCCCTTTCCTTGAAAACTATGTGGCTGTCGAAGATGAAGCTGAATCCACCTAAGATCATATCCATAATTTCGGCGATTTGGACTTTGAGATCTACTTGACTAATGAGGAACATGATATGTTTGATCAGGTGGATGATAAGACCCTGACTGGGGAATTGGAGCAATATCATAAAGGGTATATGCATGCTATTGACGATGTCAGGAAGATCAAGTTGATAAGTAGGGACGTTGCTATACATAAGAAAGGTGGCGACTCTGCTGGCGACGCTGCTATACCTAAAGGAGGATCAAACCCAGACTAGCCTTCTAGTATTCAGGTTGAACCGAGGAAAGCAGATGAAAAACAAAAGGGACCAATGGCACCTAGAGAAGTGGAAAAGGGGAATAATAATGTGAGAGAGTTGGAGCCAGTGGCACCCATCAAACTGGGAAAAACCCCTCCCATGTTTAATATACAAAACGAGCTAGCTAAGCTAAAGGTCTCAATTCCTTTCAATGAATTATTAAGGAATCAGGAGTATAGAGACACTATAACAAAGATGATTGCAATTCAAGGAGAGGCTGACCCTAATATCTTAGAGATGATAGAAGACAACCCTACTATTATTCTGGGATCTAAGATTGACAGCATGGATAGCGATGACGAGGAGGTGCCCCATTTTTACATGAGCTTGAATGTGCATGATATGGTGTTACACAATGCTATTATGGATTCAGGAGCCTTACACAATCTGATTCCAAAGGGAGTGGTGGAAAGCCTGGGATTGGAGATTACAAGGCCTTATAAAGACTTGTATTCATTTGATTCTGAAAGGGTGAAATGTCTGGGACTGATCAAAGACATGGTAGTATCTTTAAATAAGTTTCCATCTAAAATTGTGGTCATGGACGTCGTCATGTCCGACATTCCTCCCAAGTTTGGTATTTTGTTGTCAAGATCTTGGACTTAGAAGCTAAAAGGGAGCTTGCAAATGGACATGACCTATGCAAAAATTCTTGTTCAGAATGAAATTAAAAGGTTATACAGCGAGAAGAGGTTTCTTTACGTCATGAGCAATCAGACTCAGCCCAACATCCATCATGTTTATGCCATCGACACAGACTTGGGGTCCTCTATTTTCTTCAATGATATATATATCCTTGCAACTCAAAAATCATTGTGCCACAAAAAGATAAAAAAGAGGCCAGCAAGCTGGAAGCTGTGGAAAGGAAGCAAATGGACGAAGGACTATGGAAGATGTATTTCGATGACCCGGTGGCTAAAGCGAGTGATGGCACAGGTGTGTATATTATCTCCCCCATTAAGGATACCAAAGCTTACTCTTACAAGTTTATTTTTGAATGCTCTAACAATGTAGCAGAGTATGAGGCCTTATTGCTGAGCCTACGTGCACTGAAATATTTAGGAGCGAAAAGGTCCAAATTTTTGGGGACTCAAAGCTTGTAGTAAATCAAGTGAATTATATCTATCAGACTAAACATCCGAGAATGAGAGCCTACCAGAATGAGGTATGGGATATGTTCGGGAATTTCTTCACTGAACATATAGTCCACGTGATTCCCAGAGATGAGAATGTGGTGGCAGAATCTCTGGCGATTACAGTAGGAAAATTTGAAGCTCCTGCGGCAGGAAAAAAGAAATATAAAGTGGAGATTGTAAATAGACCTTCCATACCATATAACACTAAATATTGGAAAGTATTCGAAGATGATATGCAAATCAAAATATTTCTGGAGATGTTTGGTGAGTTTGTGTACACTCACATTGATGAAGGTTGCGCTGACCCCGAAAACTTCCTAGACATTGAAGAGGAAGGGGAAGAAGCTGTCGGGACGGGGAACCTAAAAGACTCATTGGGAGACAAGGATATAGTCCAATTGAAAAGAAATTATATTCCCAGGGTCTTGATCCCTTTAGAGTCTCTTTTTGATCAAAATGAGGTAGCCAGGGATCCGAAGGTCGAACCTACCACGGATGCCGTCGAAGATGTAGATATCAACACTGAAGGTGACCCAAAAATTATAAAATTGTCCGAGAAATTATCCGCTAACAAAAAAGAAGGGTATGTGAACCTGATGAAGAAGTACATGGATTTGTTTGCGTGGAGTTATGAAGATCTCAAAGAATATGACACTTCCATCATACACCATACTATTCCAATTAAACCCGGAGAAAAACCATTCAGGAAAAAACTCAGGAGGATTAATCCGAAGCTAGTACCCATTATTGAAAAAGAAGTAAAAAGGTTGTTTGATGCAAAGATAATAATAACTCTGAGGTTTTCAAAATGGGTAGCTAATTTAGTTCCTATCTGAAAAAAGAATGGGGAGATAAGGCTATTCATAGATTTAAGAAATTTGAACAAAAGTTCTTTGAAAGATAACTACCTGTTGCCGAAAATGGACTAGATCCTACAAAGAGTGGTAGGCTCGGAGAGGATATCCACCATGGATGGTTTTTTGGGGTACAATTAGGTGAAGGTTCTTCCTAAAGACCAAGAAAAAACCACTTTCACCACACCTTGGGGTACATTCATGTATGCAAAGATGCCATTTGGGTTAATGAATGCTGAAGCAAGTTTCCAACGTGCCATGGATATTGCTTTTGTAGATGAGAAAGAAAAATTTGTGGTGATATACATGGACGAAATTACTGTGTACTCCAGGTGGGCTAAAGATCATATCAGACACATGGAAAGAGTTTTCATTAAATGCAGAAAGTATGGCATTTCCTTAAACCCTAGAAAGTCGAACTTCACTATGTAAGAAGGAAAGTTGCTAGGGCACATTATTTCAAAGGAAGGGATTAGGATCGATCTAGACAGGGTAAAAGGCATTTTGAAACTATAAGAACCAAGGAGAAAGAAATAAATCCAATCTTTCATCGGTCAAGTCAACTTCTTGAGGAGATTCATCCCTAGATTCGCCGAAATCTTGATGGACATTACTTACATGCTAAGGAAAGATCATGAAATTAAGTGGATGGTAGGAGCCAAGAAAGCCTTCAAAGATATAAAGCAGACCATTTCAGAAGCTCCTGTTCTGATCAGACCATATTTTGAGAAGGATTTATTAGTATTCTCTTATGCTTCAGAACACACTGTCGCTGCAGTGTTGTTACAAAAGAATGATCAGGGTGAAGAACATGCTATAGCGTTCTTCAGTAAGATATTGAGAGATGGAGAACTGAAATATAGTATAATGGAAAAACAAGCCTATGCCTTGGTTAAAACCTTGAAGGATTTCAGAATCTACCTCCTCCATTCCCACATAATTTCCTATGTACCTTGCAGTGTAGTGAAAAACATACTTACATAGCCTGACCCGGAAGGAAAGAGAGCTAAATGGGTTGCAGTGCTCCTGGAATATGACATAGAAATCAAGCCCACAAATTTGATCAAAGGGTAGGGATTGGCTAGGATGATGACAGACTCCCATTGTGACTCTATGTGGCTGAATTTTCTTGCTTGTCAGTTTGGTTAGGAAGAAGCAGAGGCGCAGGTGAAACCTGATTTCTCTGCATCTCCTTGGTATGCTGACATTTTTTTGTGTTACAAAACTTATAACCCCCTACTGAGCTAATAAAAACCCGGGCTAGATCCATAAAACTGAAAGCTGTGAAATTTTGCATCATAGAATAATATCTCTACTGGAAGGGCCCCATAGGGATACTGCTGAATTGTCTTCTGGAGGATGAAGCTCAACATATGGAAAAGGAATTTCATGAAGGAGATTGTGGAGGACATAATTCTTGGAAAGTTACCGCAAACAAAATTATTAGGGAAAGATTTTATTGGCTTTCATTGTTCTCATATGTCTATTAAGAAACGACTAAATGCCACCAATGTCAAATTTTTGAAGGGAAAATGAAGGTGGTGTCTCTCCCCCTCAACCCTTTATCTATGGAAGCTCCTTTTTGGCAATGGGGGTTAGATTTCATCGGTGAGATAAATCCAAACTCCTCCAGGAAGCATAAGTGGATTTTGAATTCCACTAATTACTTCACAAAGTGGATTGAGGCCACACCCACTAGGCGGGCTACAGAAGAAGTGATAATGGATTTCATAGAAAACAATATTCTGGAAAGGTTCAGCTGCCCGAGGCAGATTGTGACCGACAATGCCCCTGCATTTAAATCCATAAAGATGATCAATTTTTTCCATAAGTACCATATAAGCCTAAATCACTCTATGACTTATTACCCACAAGGGAACGGATTAGATGAATCTTCTAACAAAATCCTTGTGAGGATCATTAAGAAGCTGTTGGAGGATAACAAGAAAGCTTGGCACACTAAATTGAAATATTCCTCGTGGGCCGACAGAATCAGTACGAAAAGGGCCATTGGTGTGTCACCGTTTCAATTAGTATATGGAGCTGAAGTAATTTTTCCTGCCTCTTTGGGCGTTCCAATCATAAATTTATTATGGGATCCGTTGGACGAGCCCAATCCCATTCAAAGAAGGATCAACTAGATAATTGATCTTAATGAAGTAAGGGACAAGGATTATAATAAAGTCCAGATACACCAAGAGAAAATGAAGAATACCTTCCACAGGAGAGTAAAAGAAGATGTTTTCCAGGTCGATGAATTGGTGTTAAAATGGGATGCCCCTCACGAAGACAAAGGGAAGCATGGAAAATTAGAACATTTGTGGGTGGGCCCATATGTTATTGCGGCACATAGAGGAGACAACACCTTCACTTTGCAGTATCTAGATGGGTCGCAGTATGAAGGAGGCATGGTGAATGGGAGGTTCTTGAAGCATTACTTGGAATAAAGGGACTTAGGTACATGTATCATAGTGTAAATATGTCTTATGTTTTAATCAGTATGGATGGTGAATCAGAATATTTGAAGCTCGTGGAGAAGGCCCTAAGATCAGAAGAGGTAACCATTCTTTCAAAGTTTGTTTTTCTTTTAGGAAGTAAAATAGTAGGAGGTTTTCAATGGATGAGGCGACTAGTCTAGGGGTTCTTTGCTACCTCACTTGGAGGATACCATCCCTCATGGAGCTGGTTGTTAACACTCTATTAAATTTTGGTCATAAGAGATACTCACGTACTTCAGCCTCATCAAGAAGTGTTGGGACGGTAGTGTAGTCTTCGCAGAAGGGGCTAAGGGCACACATAAGATAGCACCTAGCATTTGGAATCAGCTTCGGTGATGAATGCTGAAAGCAGCAAAACAGTCTGTGGATTGGAGAAGCGGGGCTAAGAATAAAACATTGGAGACGCTGAAGGCATTAAAGGGGAGTCATGATCGAAGGCTGAGGTTGATTAGATGGAAGATTAACGGCATCAAACCATTTCACACGGTGAACATGCCCGACCAAAGCCACTTTTTAGATTTGTGAAATAGTTTAAAGAACGAATGCATCCAACGGTCAAGATTGGGACCCAAGAAGATCTGCAGCTGAAAACAATTTCGCATCCCAAACTAGCAAGGATGAAGCAGCAATTACAGATTAGGAAAAGTGGTACGAATGGTTTTGATCAATGGTGCTTGTGAGAATGGAAGGAGATCAATGGTTATAGTTCATTTCACAATCTGGAGTGGGACGGAGGGAAACAGAACCTCACTTTGCGAAGAATGGTGAGGTCCGCTCGGATCGATGATTGTGAAGGATGTCGGTCTCGATCGATGGTTGTGCTGCACATGCGTGAAGTAAGGAAAGGTGTGGCATAAAGAACCCCTCATATCTATGGTTTAGGTCACGAAGAGTAAAATATATGGTGCAAACCACCTAGGAAATGCATGAAGGTTATGTTGTGTAAAAAGCTATAAAGAGGGCCACACGAAGTTGCAAAGATTTGTCTTTTCTGAAACCTCGAAGCCGTTGAATATCCGACCACATCCAGGGCACCAGCCCAGACTGGCCGGGAGACTTTGGTATAGAACAAGGTAAGCCCTTGATACCCCCTCAGTGTTATTTAAAAATGGACACAATAGAAGTGGTAGGGGTGAGAGATGATGTAGAGCCTGAGGCCACAGGTCAAAGGGAAAAAGAGAGCCTGTTAGATGAAAACGCTGATATTTTTTATACCATTCTGGTGGGGGAAGATATTGAAACTGCCATAGTAAAATTGGAAACTCTTAACAATCGAGGTAGAGATACCTACGGTGTTTTTAAATCTTTCGTCCACTTCTTCTCTATCAGCCAAAACCCCCATTTCTCTGAATTTGTCGAATGGTGTGTAGACAATTTCTCTGTCACCAAAGGCGTTATTATGAATAAGTCTAAGTCTAAAATCCTTTTCCCAGTTCAAGCTTCTATCATCCGCAAAACCCTAGATATCCCAGATGAATTCACCCATATATCCCAAGACTACCGAGAAGAAGACATTGTACGTTGTTTTAGAGAGTCTACTAATGAAAGTAAAGAAACCTTCCTTAAGGCCTATTCTAAACCCAATGGTGAACCCATCGGCCTATCTTACCCTATTGACCTCAGCCAATTCAAGGAAGAAGCTCAGTGGTGTATATCCCTGACAAGTCAATTCCTAGGTCTAGATACTGACACGTACATCCTAGAGTCATTGGTGAGTCTTTTGTTTGTCTTAAGTACTTGTTGAGCCGAACCTAAATTTCCTAGACAATCCAGTCAGTCTTGTTGCCTTAAATTTGATGAGTTCCTGGCCGAGAACATCCGTTCTTAGTTAGCGAACTTCCACGACAATAGAATGTTCAGATTCCAATCCTTTTTGTTGAGGATGTTCATAGCCTATAATGAGGAGGACCTACAAGTACCAGAATTGGGAATCACTACTGATATGGACACGGATTACTGTAAATTCATAAACCAGTTGATGGCCAAAATATATGAACTCTTCTTCTAGGAAAGGCTACCTAGGGTGTTTCCCGAGATGAGGCAAATGCTGCAATTGTCAAATATAAAGAAGATAGGGGACATGTTCCTCACATAATTTGGAATGACCATAAGGTTGTATGGCTTCATACATCCACCCTACATCTTTCCATCTTTTCTAACCTCCAGGGTTTTCTCCCTAGAATTAATCCGGCAAAAACTCATTATTGAATAAGAACACTTCTTGAACTTTAAGAAAAGTTCAAATTTGATTTTTCCATGGGAATTAAGACCATACACAGTTAGAAGCAGGGTTTCTTTTTCCCTGGTCACCAACTTGCTTAGAGGAATGGAGTTTTCCCTGGGACAAGCAATAAATTATGATCCTCACCAGGTGATTTCCAAAAGAAGGAAAGCTCACAAATGTAGGCCTTTTGAGCACACTAAGATACCTGGACTTAGAGAAGCAGCGAATTGGGAAGATTTCCCTAATCCTGCCCCAACGAATACCAGTGCAGAGCAAGACACTGGCTCATAGCTACCGGGGGTTGTTTCTTCCCAAAGAGAGTTGGATATAGTAGTTGCGATGGTAGGGGGATTCTCATCACTGGTTAGCTATTTGGCAAGATCAATGAAAAGAGGGGATCTAGAGCCCATGGACACTGAAGAAATGGACACTGCTAGCATGCCCAAGAAATAGAAAGTGGAACCAGGACAGCAATTGGTGCAGATGAAAAGGGGACATGCGAAGGGACATGCAAAGAAGAAGAATTTAATGAAATAACAGCAACAGGAAGAGCCCAAGGTAGCTGAATTGCAAATACAAGAGTATGTATTTGACGGACAGACTCTGAGGAAGCATACATCCAAAGAAGAATAGTGAGGCAGAATTGAAAACCAGATTAGCAATGAAGGAAAATGAGCTTCAAGGAAGAAGTACAAAAAATACAATTCAGTCCATGGGTATGGCTGGAGAGATAGATACCAGCTCCCTCTCCAAAGAAATGTCCCAGATAGGCCTAAAGGATATCAAGATCATTAAACTGAAATAGCCAATTGAGGAACTGAAAAAGGAAAGAGTCAAAGAGAAACAAGGAAAAGAAAAGGCAGAGGAGAAATGCCAAAAAATGACTCAACAAAATCTTAAATTGAGCCAATAGGTGATCAGCAAACTTGCCTTACAAGGTGCTAGGAATCTGATCTGGGATCAAATCATCATTGAAGCTGACAAGTTCTGGCCCTACCTAGATTTTATTGAAGATCGGGAAATTGCTATGGCAGAAGCCAGGACACAAGTACAGATAGTATCGGTAGAAATGAACAAAAGGCCCGTGGTGACCATAGAGAATGCCATAACCTTCCTAAGCTCTTTGTCAAATGGGTACACTAGCAAATACGGTATTCAAAACAGGGTCGTTGTTGTCTCTGGAGCCAAAAAGGTAGTGGCTAAGTAAAGGATGATGGAGACGGTACGGGCCAAAATAGAAGTTATTGAACACAAAGTATGAGAAGTCATCAAGCTATTCAGACCATTAGTAAGAAGAGGGCTCCCCTTTTTCTAGGAAGAAAAGGGTCCTTTAATGTCCCATAAGGAGTATCAGGAGTGCCTAGTGCACTACCGATTGGACCACAACAAATTTGGAGATATGCAACAAGCGTTGTCAGGGAAAGTTGTTTTTGACAAATTGGCTAGTGATTTTGAATTATTGTTTGATTTTAAAGTCACATGCCCCAAGGTCCCCAAGACTTCATACCCAGAAACGATGGATCTCAAAGCACAAGCATACGACATGGTGGTTGCGACCCTTCCTGGTCCCGATTTATGGAGATTCATCCAACAATATGGGTCAACCAAACTCAAAACGCACACGTAGAAGTGACAATGATGGTACGCGGGAAATTTTCTCGGCGTTGCACGCCCATCCCAACGATCCCCGCTCTCAAATATTTGTACAGTCATCACTAGCCAGATGGGATTATGGGACACTCTCGTACTTAGTTCCTCCTGTATTCCATGTTTCATTGTTTAGCCATTTCATGCAAATCATAGCCTATGTGCCACCTAAGAGTTGGTTATAGGATGTCCTTTTGTTGTAAAAAATTTTGATTCCCGGATGTCGGTATGGGAAATTTGAATGCTATAAATATACCTCCTGATGAAGGAGAAAGGGTTGAAACCATTGTAATTTGGTTGTGCGTGTTTTTCAAGAGAATTTTAATATAATTGCAGAGCAGAGGTCAATGTTTTCATACAGGGATTCATGTGTCGTTCGCACCTACAGTCTGTTATTTCCTTTCTTATGTGATTTTTTTCTCCAGTTTATCTCTCCCATTTTGTTTTCTTTCATATCTGAAACTTAGCATATAATAGTTCAGAATTCATACTTGCTATGCTCCGTTTGTTGTTTCAGGTATTCACAAAAATTTTCTTCTAAAGTTGATACATAATTCATTTTTACAATGCTCTGTGTTGATGGTCTATTCATGTTCATGTGGCTACCTTGCCCCTGCATTGAAATTGCTTACATTAAGTTCTATTTATTCCTGTTATATATCTTGACTCCACCGCCCAATGGTGTCATGGTTTGTTTCAACCAATTTTACAAACAATTTATAGTTTCATTTGTATATATATCTGGCACTGTTAACATTTGGTGAGAGATCCCTCTCAGAAGGCTAGTTCTCTCTTCGAAAGTGGTTTTGCTGTTACCTAGGAGTGAGCCTTCTCCATCCTTTGGTTCAATTCCAGTGCTAACACTGTCATCATATCCGAATAAATAGTCATCCATATAATGTTATTTACACCTTTCTTTACCCGTTATTTTTCTACCCTCTTCCATTTCACATATGAAAATATTCCATACAGATAATAGATTCCTTGGTTACATCACATCCTTGTCCCTTTGGGAAACCACCAAATTCTACATTTAGAACATTTTCATTAAACATTTGGCTAATAAATTTATACACGATAACATCTTGGACATTCTCTTTCATTGCGGCCACTATAAATACTGAAGCATCAAGTTTCTTTTGTATGAAAATGCTGAACCACCAATCAGGGTTATGAATTCGATTTTAAATATATTTCAGTGTTGAATGTTGTCCTCTCCCACTTCTACAACTGTGTGAATTTTTGAAAAACCATGGCCTGTAAACAACCTCCAAAAACATTCTAATTGCCTATTTTACAGCTTTCAATTTTAAGTTGGGAAGCACTAAGTATTCGTGTTTGTTTTTGGATGAAGAAAGTATTTGAATATTTGATTTTACATCAAAATGTCCATCAACCAGTTACTTTGCTATAGAACTGAAACAACTAGTGTTACCATCAACTGTAGACAATCCAGTCATGTCTTGCATTACAAGGTTCAAGTTATGCATTACACTTTCATAAGCTATTTTGAGAACTTCCGGGGTCACAATCACATTTTTAGAAGGTCATTGAAATTCCCATTGGTGTATTGTTGTTACTAATATTTTTGTGAAAACAAGTTGTTTGCTTCTTCATTGATCCATCTCCCTCATTCAACTGGTATTTGAGCTACTCAAGAGAATTTTCCTTGCTTCTTGGCTCCTCCTGACATAGTCATCTTCCAGCTTTTATGGTGACCAACTCCTCTTATATGTTAAGTTCTGACTTGCATATGCATTCTATGTCTTCGTCACTCACTGTCAGTGATATAACTGTGATAATGATCAATATTATGCTTCCAAGTCTGTAATTGACCTTTCACATGCTAAGGATGTGTGCTAGAGTACATTTCAACCCTCTTTTGTGGATAGGTGCGAGCATCCAAACTTTGCTGCTGGCATTTTTATCATGCCTTGTAGGCATTTAGAGTGACTAGGGAGGAATTTACTGTTTGTATACTATTTTAATGAAATTTTATTCCTTATTTACGGGAATTTCCTACCTTAAAAATATATTTACTACATGTTGTTGTGGGAATTCTGTTAATGTTGCAGGCATTTTGATTGCTACAAAAATTCAGCAGGAAAGCATTCCTTCATGCCCCAAAGCTTGGGGACATTGTAATTAATATTGCAAGCTATTCTTCTTCAAGTGTCGTCATCTAGATATTTCATTACTTGGTAATCATTTCCTTCATCAATGGCGGGCATGTTTGTGACTGAATCAGGCATCTCACTATGATTACTAGTATGGTGGTCATTACAGACTTTACACTACACTCATGTGGGCATTTAAGTGCATCCTCTAACTAACTATGGGAATTTTCAAAGAACTTCAACCATCTTACTAACCCTCCGTGCAATTCAATTATGTAGGCATAGTTTTATTTCATAAGTGAACATTTCATCACTACTAGAGGGTCTTCCATATGCCTATGGGAATTTCTACACTTTTGTGTAAGCCAAGATTAGATATAAGAGAAACTTCAAACTTTTCAAAAAAATGTTTTTGCTCATCAATAATGTTTGTCACTCAATACATACTTCTCATGAATCGCTAACACATCTACATAGTACAATTTTATTTTAAAACTTCATACAAGGTTGCTTCATTTATTAGTGCGGGCATTTTCAGTCTGTAGGAATCTTCCTTAATTTCTTCATGCAAATTCGAGAAATTTTTAACCTCAATCTTGACTTCTCAAACTTAGTTTCTTGGAAGGGAACACCAGTGAAAGACATAATCTTTTAAGGAATTCCAAATTGCAATTCCTTTATATTAGAATACTATAATCAATATCATCCTTTCAAGCATCACCATTTCATTTGTTTTAACTAGAGAAAGTTCGGGAAATTAATCTTGCTTCCCCTATCACCATGCCACGATCCTTGGACCTATCCTCATTCTTGGAGTAGCCTTCTCTTACTATTGAGTCCTTCCTCCAAACTCTATGAACTAAAGGTTTTTTAAGGTCTTCAAAAGACCCCAGTCTTGGCCTGCCACAAGGCAGCCATTTTCTTTGCACAAATTAACTTCATTCAGACCTAGAAAAACATTCTTTTTAACCCATACCTTAGAGTGTTCTTAGCTTAGATTGTTTGTATTTTGATATTCATTTTTTCCTTCGTTTTACTTCTTCCATGACTCATTAGTTCTCCTTGATGATTTATATGATGGGCTCCTCCTAGGTTGACTCCTTTGACTTGGGCATTCGTGAGCCTTGTAACCAAGGCCACTACATGAGTAGCACCTCATCATGTGAGAGTTAGCAGCAATAGGTCCAATTCAATCACATTCCCAACACCTATATTTTTCATTAGGGATTCTAGAACTTCTTCTCCCATAGGATCTACAATCCATAGCCTGAAGACCAAAATTAGAGAAAGAAAAACAATATCCATTAAATCTATTTTCATACCTTGAAGTTTGGCTCCATCTTGGAGTTGTCCTTCTTCTTTCAAATAAATGGCCTTGATGAGTGGGAGTAGCTTTGTAAGGTACTTTTGAATTTTCAACTTCTTTGTGGGCATGTGCAAGTGCATGAACAACCTCGCTGGATTCAGCTTCAGGAGTTCTGGGGGACCATAAGACTTCTTTCAATTTGTCTTTTTCCTTCTTAAACCCAAGGCTAGACTTATAAGAGGAAAGCCTTTGACACTTCAGAATTCCATCCAGGATGACTGAACTTTCATTGAACTTCACATGATCTTTTGAATTCTCAATCTTCTTTCTTATACCAACAACTTCCACTTCAAGCCTCTGATGTTCTCTTTCCTTTTCTTCCAGCTGAAGCTTCATAACATCTTCTGTTCTTTTAGCATCTTCCAACTGGATCTTTAGATCAATATTAGCCCATCTAGCTTCTACACCAATCTCTTCTTGCTATTTTGCTAATCCAATCTTTAATTCCTTGATTTCATCATTTTGATCTTGTAGCTTACCTTACAAGTCTTTGTTCTTGAGTTTTAAATTAATTAGCAAATCTTTTGTCTCCTCTTTGTAATTTTCAAATGACCTCGTCATTTTATTCTTGAGTCTTAGATTGAATCTAAGATCAATATTTGACAAAGTGCTTTTAAATGCATTATTTTCTTTCAACAAAACTTCTTCTTCATCTTCTGTAAGAACAACGTATTCATCATTACATTCAGAGTTATCATCCATTAAAGAGTACCTACCTTTACTTGTATATGAAGCTTGTACTTTCTTTTGTTCTTGCTTTTCATGGTTGACTTTTGCTTCCTCTTCTTTGTCTTGAACTCTCCTTTGGCATTCTTCTTCTAGTTTGAACCAGAGATCCTTGGCTGAAGTGTACTTGTTAGCTGGAATATTTCACCTTCTGAAAACATTAAGGTGTTCTACTAGTCTGAATGGTTCAGATCCAAAACAAATGAAGGACAAAGGTTGAAGACCCTCCTTGGATGCCGTAGATACCTGGAATGTGATGCTTAGATAGTAACCATGTGTACCTGCAATCAGCTTAAACAAGCAAACACATCAAAGCTGCCAGAATATAATCTACTGATCCATGTTAGTGACTAAGGAATCTAACAACATACATGTGAAATCAAACAACAACAATAATGTGGGACAGAAATCAACTTGCATTAAGATAAAAATGGAGAAGTTTACAACCAAGCCTTAGTGTTGACATGCATCTCCATGAAACAAAGCACTCTCATCCCCATAAGCTCCAATTGTAGCTCTCTATGCTCTCCAATGGCTTGGGCCAAGTAATCAATCCAACATCATAACAATACCTTAAGAGTTCTCCCCCTCAACCATGGATATGAGCTTGTATTTATAAGGCTCAATGGATAGGGATGGTTGAGATATTAGTGGATGAGGTGGCCTCTAAGATCCTAGGATGAGGGATCTCGAGCTCAACTGACCCACAATGATAGGGATAAGGGAGGACACGAGGCTTGTCATCTAGAAGCCTCGAGAAACTTCTCTTTTTCCCTTTTTACCCAAGGTACCACTTTTCTCCTTCAATGACAGAGTGGTTCAGGTAAGAAACTCTTATGGACTAAGGGCCATAAGCGGTGGCACCTCTTGTGGACAAGAAGGGATAAGCAGTGTGAACAAGGTACCGCTCCTAGACAAAGGGGCAAGCACAGTGCTGGGAATTTTCATGGAATATTGACAATTAGCATGATTTTCCACTCCAAGAGCTGGGATTCAGGGCAAGTAGGTATGTCAAAATTATTATCACATGATGGTGACAAGATTTTGGTATAATAGGATTCCCACCAAAGCATGAGTCTTAGAGGGATACGATAAACGAGATATTTGAGAGAAGAAGTCATCACCATGAGATGAAAATGTCGGCTTGATCGGAGCATATTGTCAAGTAGGCATCTATAGTACATCAGTATGTTGACTCATAGAAACAAGTAACCAAACTCATGGCTGCATACCAATACAAGGCAGATCCATGAGAGGAATAAACAAGCATGGCTACTAGAATACGGCATAGATCCATGTGATAGAGGACTCAAACTTGGACATAGCTAGCAGACATACAATGTAGATCTATGTCATACAGATGTAAATTTGAGCATAGCCACGACCATACAAATGTGGATCCATGCTAGATATATAAAACTCCATCACAACCCAAGGAAAATCAATGAGCACTTTAAACAAATACCCAGGGTCTTTGTCTCATCTTCCACAAAGTACGATTCTATCCATGTGATTTCAATGATCTGAAGTCGAACATGGTAGAAACCAATTGATTACTAGCCAATGATGTGAACCGTTAACAAGTGCGAGGGAGATCACCATTGATGTCAATGATACCCAAGGTACCCTAGTACAATCTATTGAGTGTGAATAGATGTCCTAATGTCAAACACCCAGTTGATTCTATCGATCAAAGGTCAATGATGTGAACCTATGTCGAGAGCAAGAGAATATGTCATTAAGGCATACAGATCTTCAAGGTACTAAATATTGTTTCTAAGACTATTTCCCGGATGATGAGCTGATGTCGACAGAAAAAGTCTCGTCGAAGGAGGGCCATGATGAGTCTACACAATCTTTTGTGTCAATATTTTTGAGTCATTCTTATGGTTAATACATTCACATCATTCCAGAACTATGTTCCGAGTTTTGTGTTTGTAAAACTTCTTCAAATCTCCTTTGAACATCAGGCGGCACGACAAAAAGACTTAGTAGCATGACTGAATGGGACAAACACACAGTGCGACAGTGGACAATGCATTCTTTTGAAAGACTCAAAGGAGTGACATGACTAATGAAAGCGGATCATTGTGGAGATCAGCTGAATACCCAATTGACTGACATGATGTGCAAACAAGTGCCATGTTCAAAGGTAATGACAAACTACTTCCATCATTTGCAAAATGATTCCTTTCCCATTTCTCCCATCATGGTTGATGAGTGCCTCTTTTTGGTTTTACGAGTTCAAAGAAGGTAACAAACACTCAATATATCTTGTTAGAAGACAAGTCTAGACTCATATGTTTTATGAACCTGAGAGAGGATGGGTTCATTCCCAAAACGGGCCTCTCAATGTTTAATTTAATGAGTCCACTGAAAGAAAACTTGGTATCGTTCATGTTTATAGAGTCTGAACGAATACGAAAGAAGAATCCACAGGGGTCCTTTTTCATATGATTTAGTCCCTAAGGCCCAAAAAAGTATAAAATCATACCTTAGGGAACTCTTCCAGTCATGATTGGCTGGAGTGTTCCTTTTTCGTAAAGAGTCCTATCCGAACCGAAAAAGAGATAACCTACCGTCAGACGGATGACTCTTCAAATACTTTAACGAGCGTGAAGAAGACAATATCACTTAACATTCTTTTCGTATTTAGGGAGACTAAAAAGAGTTTTAAGAGGACTCTGTTAGAATTTTTCATGTTTTGAATCCAGAGCATGAAAAAGTAATAAACTAAGCTCAAACAACTTTTCATGTTTTAACCAAAGCACGAAAAATGAAAAGTAAGCTCAACACCATCTTACTATTTTTAATGAGCTCGAACATCAGTTGAAAGAATGCTCAAGGAATGGTTTCATTTTTACGCAAGCTTGAAACCAATGGGTAAACTATGCTTGCAAAATCCCATTAACATGATATACAGAAGTTGGAATCTTTCCCCTAGCATGATTGCTAGCGAAGCCTACCCCTAACATGGTTTCTAGGGGCTTGACATGCCCCCCAAGCTTCATTTCATCTAACAATTCTTCTTCCATACCCAACCTAAAAACCTGGTTACTAATGTGAAAATGTTCACCAGGGGGGTAGGAAGAACGAGAATCGGGAAGGTGAAAAGAAGGTTCAAGTTATAACACTAAAGTGAAGACTCGACTCAAGGGAAGGGGATCCATTTCATTTTTACACAAGATTGAAATGGAAGGTAACTATGCTTGGAACATGGTTTCATTTTTATGCAAGCTTGAAACCAAAAGGTAAACTATGCTAAAGGAAACCTACTTCATTTTTTAACGAGCTTGAAATAGAAAATGAACTATGCTCGGGAATGATTTCATTTTTATGCAAGCTTGAAACCAAAAGGTAAACTATGCTTGAGGAGATCTATTTCATTTTTTAACGAGCTTGACATAGAATGAGAACTTTTCTCAAGAATGATTTCATTCTTATGCAAGCGTGAAACCAAAAGGTAAACTATTCTTGAGAGGATCTATTTCATTTTTTAATGAGCTTGACATAGAATGGGAACTTTGCTCAAGAATGATTTCATTTTTATGCAAGCTTGAAACCAAAAGGTAAAATATGCTTGAGGAGTGGTTTTATTTTTTAGTGAGCTTGAAACCAAACGTAAACTATGCTCACAAACCTGCTCCTACCAAACATGATATCCAGAGGTTGGTAGGTTTCCCCCATTTCATAAAAGCTAGCAGCTTAGCTCCATTATGATGTCCATAGATTAGAGCCATGCCCCCCATTTTACCTACGATGGGAAGAAGCTAACTAGAAGAAGGGGAAGGAACCACAAGAACATGTAGCACATTCAAGGCAGTCTGATTACTAGGAGTAATGTGATGGTCGGGTGTAACAAAATAAATCTGGTCAATGGTCACAATCTTCCCATCATGGGGAAAATGAATAACTCTAAAGAGTGTGGACACAACAACCTTCATGGCGTAAACATAATCACGTCCAAGGAGCAGATTAAAAACTAAAGGACCTTGGATCACCATAACATCAATACAGATAGTTTTCCCTCCTAATGTGATACGTAAATGAGGAAGAATCCCTAAAGGTGCAATAGGCCTTCGATTAAAATCTAGTATCTGATTGATGGCTGGCACAAGCTGAGGAGAACCTAAAGCTTGCCAAGCAGTTGAGGATAGAATACTAATAGAAGCCCCTTCATCAACAATAGTGCGAAGTATCTGCCTAGCAGTAACATTCACAACTATCTGGAAAGGAACACTCGAATGAAGATGAGACTCTGTTAGGTTACTCTAGTCAAAGGAAATAACCTCACTACTTAGAGAGGGTTCTGTCGAAACAGACAAAATTTCCTCTTGTCGAGAACAATTAGAACGAAGCATAAAAACTTTAGCAGGTTTAAGTTCATTCTCTACTGGAAGAGAAGAACAAGATGAATATTTGGTCAAAGATACTACTTCAGTATTAACACTCTCGAATGAAAGAGCGGGATCGGGTGGAAATGACACCGACTTGACCACTTTAACTTCACTCTCTAAAGGAAGAGTGGGATCAACCACAGATAAATTCGAATCGACCACTTGGTCAACCAATGGGGGATCGAGGGATAGCTTACTATCACTTGTTGGAATCACCTATTGATGATCAGTAATATTTTCCAACGAATGCGAAGCTTCATCCATGCTTGGACAAATAAAAATACGATGCATAGCCTTGCATATCAAACAAGGATACAAGACTTTACCCTTACGACCTTTTACCAATGGGTCACTGGTTGAGGGAGTATCGTCAACATGATGGTCAGAGGTTGATGACATAGACGGTTTGGATCTTTTAGAACACTCTTCTTGTACACGGGAGAGACCAGGACACTCCTTAAGAAGGTGGTCCCCCTTACAAAGCTTACAAGAGAACTTGGGTTTTCTGAGTGTTCTCTTAGAATGGGCACCATCAAGAGTAGATGGTTGTTGCTTTTTCTCTTTTTATCCTTCTTCTTCTTACCCTTCCCTTTCTTCTTCTTCTTATCCACATGACTACTAACCATAGAGCTTTGGTCAAGAGAAAAAGAAGAAAGGGATGAAGCAACAACCGACGAAGAAGGAGAGGGATTAGGTTGAGGTGGATCCTCTCCTAAAGGAGAGGTGACATTTGAGACATTAGGTGTAACAGGAATTACTGGATTAAAAATCCAGACTGATAATCCTATATTTAATCCAGGAAGATTTAGAGTGGCAATAAAGGGAGGACCAATACCTTCACTTGGAGGGAATACAAAAGGTACACCTATGAAAGGGACCTCTTGAGTGGTAGTCCCAAATTGGGATGACATCTCTAAAATCTATAAAAACCTCCTAACTACCATGCATAAGCAAGTACTACTCAAACTAAAAGCAACAAGCAAACATGTGAAAGGAGTGGATAAGAGTTAGGAACCTCACAGGACAGGCCAAAAGGATAACTTAGATGGTTTGAGGATTCCTAAAAGGGTCTCCCGATATATGCAAGGTACGAGGGAGCTCAAATCAGTAGTAGTGTTGTCTAATACGTAACCATTCACAAGGGGCCTTCCTATATAAAATCAAGTACGTGAAGTACCTTTCTATATACCTCAAGGGTACGTGAAAGGCCGTTCGATATACCGACGGTACGTGGAAGAACCACGCGAGTCCCGAGATGTAATGTGGAAAAGTAACGACAGCTCCTACGCTTAACGACGCCCGAACACATCTCTAACTTATCACTCAAATTGATAAAAGTTTTAACCTAGTACTACCGTTAATTTTATATTCTGCGTTTAGGTGGAACCATGGAGTGAAAACTTGAAATTAAAAAAAAATGCACACTAATCTATATGATAATGCAAGTTTTCTTCAATGAAATTCTACCTAAGAGAGGGAGAGAGATTTACTTTTCTTCCAAAAAATGCATACCCAAATGCAAATGCAATTCTATCATTTCAAAAAAAAGGGAAATATCAATGCACCCCCAACAATCTTCAAAGAAAATAAAAAAGAGATCTAGAGAACATCGAACATAAATAAACAAAAAATGTTTCCTATCTTTTCATGTTTGAAAAAGACGCATAAAAACTTGATGGAAAGATGATTTCACTAACGTTTCCCAACAAAACTAACTCTAATGCATGCAAAGCTGAAAATAGATATTTCTTCTTAATAAAAGTAAGATATAGAATTTCAAACAATCATGCACAAAACAAGAATAAAATCGTTCAACAATGCTTTCAAATGAAGCAAAAGAGAGAGAAAACTAAAACTTCTCTTTGAAACAAACAAGGAAACACATAACCAATCTTTCCTACCAAGCACTGAAAAAATCAGCATGCAAAAGGAAACAAGAATCACCCAAGCAAAGAAAGACTCAAAACAACATGGATCACTCACTCATTCCAAGTCCAAAACAAACCAAATCCTACACATGAAAATGAAATGTATATTTCCAATTCCAATGAATAATATCTACAGAAAAGAGAAAGAGGTTTCAAGCAAAGAAAATAATGTAAACTCCAATGCAAGAAACATAAACTCTCTTTGAATGCAAAAAGAATACAACAATCAAAGCGACTGCAGAATACAGAATACAGAATGCAGAATATAGAATACAACAATCAAAGCGACTGCAGAATACAGAATTCATGGCCCCTCTCGGCCATGAGGGAGCATTTTGTTTCCAAAAATACACTTCATTTTCATAAAAAAGTAAGCCAAAAACACACAAAAGTCAAAATACAAAGTTTGGAACAGGTCCTACCTGGCACCGCGCAGATGAAACTGCTGACAGGCAGTTTTTGAGGTAGAACTTCTTCTTGCTCACTGGATTCAGGCGGTGGCACCATGTATTGCTACCTGGACTCAGGCGGTGGCACCACGTATTGCCAACAGAACATGTTCGGTTCCCTGTGTAAATCCAAAACACAAAGAGAACGATAGATAAAGTCAGTAAAAGACCAGTTCAGGGTAAAGGCTGATAGATTGAGTATAGAAACATAGCATAAAAGGTCGAAATGATTCAGATCTGAACAGATCTGGAAGTTTCAAACCCAAATGAACTAAGTCAAATAGAATATCTAACTGAAGAGAGTTGGAGAAGGAGCCTAGATTCGGACAAGACCTGAAGAACTAAGGGAGATCATCACAACTTATACATATATCAAGTCCCCAATGGAGTCGCTAGATTTGTTAGCTGGAATATTTCACCTTCTGCCGACAGTAAGGTGTTCCACTGGTCTGAATGGTTCAGATCCAGAACAAATGAAGGATAGAGGTTGAAGACCCTCCTTGGACGGTGTAGATACCTGGAATGTGATGCTTCGATAGTAACCTTGTGTACCTGCAATTAGCTTAAACACGCAAACACATCAAAGCTGCTAGAATATAATCTATTGATCCATGTTAGTGGCTAAGGAATCTAACAATATACATGTGAAATCAAACAACAACAATAATGTGGTACTAAAATCAACTTGCATTAAGATAAAAATGGAGATGGAGAAGTTTACAACCAAGCCTTAGTGTTGACATGCATCTCCATGAAACCAAGCACTCTCATCCCCATAAGCTCTGACTCTAGCTCTCTATGCTCTCCAATGGCTTGGGATAAGTAATCAATCCAACAACATACCAATAACTTAAGATTTCTCCCCCTCAACCATGGATATGAGCTTGTATTTATAAGGCTCAATGGATGGGGATGGTTGAGAGATTAGTGGATGAGGTGGCCTCTAAGATCCTAGGATGAGGGATCTCGAGCTCAACTGACCCACAATGATAGGGATAAGGGAGGACACAAGGCTTATCGTCTAGAAGCCTCGAGAAACTTCTCTTTTTCCCTTTTTACCTAGGGTACCTCTTTTCTCCTTCAATGATAGAGCGGTTCAGGTAAGAAATGCTTATAGACCAAGGGCCATAAGCGGTGGCACCACTTGTGGAAAACAAGGGATAAGCGGTATGAAAAAGGTACCACCCCTGGACAAAGGGGAAAGTGCGATGCTGGGAATTTTAATGGAAGATTGAAAATTAGCATGAGTTTCCACTCCAAGAGCTGGGATTCAGGGAAAGTAGGTATGTCAAAATTCTTATCACATGATGGTGACAGGATTTTGGTATAACAGTACTTTCCAATGCTTTCTTTGATAGGGCTTGAGATTCTGTCCATCAAAAACTTCAATGAAAATTTATTTTCTTTCTCAACTTCTTCCTTCGTCTTCTTACTACGCTGGTTAGGCAGATTAACCACTATTTCCCAAACATCGAATTGCTTCAAGTAACTTCTCATTTACTTCTCCATCCAAAATAATCTGATTTTTCCAAGAATGGAACTTCATGGTCAATGAGATTTGTTGATACTTCCATATTGTGTCCCCAAATCCATTCAAGCTTGTTAGGCTTATGCTGAAGGCCCCGCTCTGATACCAATTGTTAGACACAATGGCTCACCGAGAGGGGGGGTGAATTGGTGAGCTTGAACTTAATTCAATTTTAAATTCTTCAAACTCTAAAACTTAAGTCATCATTTCACATTCAATTCAACATCATTTTCATTAATAGACTATGCTTCAATAATCAACTCATTCATCAAACAAAACACATAATCATCAACTCATTGCACAAGAGACACAAATATCATATTTGTAATCTTTTTGTATTTCAAATGGCTACGAACATGATGGAAATTCAACACCTACTGAAACAAAGAGTGCCAACTCCTTATCTAGGGCCCTGCCTAGTTTTTCTTAGATCCTACTAAGAAATCATGTACAAGACCCAAATTTTATTACAAGTACATATCTGTCACATTACATTTCATACATCACAATCATCACAAAAACATAATCACTATCATGTCAATATTCAACTCTGCCAATTTGTCAATTCTGTCACAACATGTCATCAGTCTGTCCTTACTATCACATCATCAGCATGTCTTCTACTTAAGGTATCACTGCCACCTCATCACTATCATCATTTATCACTGGTCATGTATTCTTGTCAGTAGGATGTTTCTTCAAGTCACTATGCATTATACTTAGACTTAGACTCTATATTGGCTGAGAGGAAGAGTCCAACACAAGTCCAAACTTGGTCTGTCAATACTAGAGTTGTCATCCACTCACCAAGTAAGGGATGTCATCTTCTTAAGATATGCATCAACCTTGCTCTGTGTGTCACTCTAACTATGTATCATCGTTGCACAATGGTTAATACCATTCTCATGGACTTCTATGTGCCAAAAAACTTGAAGACATCTCTATTGTAACCCTATGCACTGCCAAAAACCGAACTTTATGGAGGATAGTGTGAGCCTTATGATAAAGTTAGACTACTGGTAAATTCATGAAATTTAGACTCAGTCGGGTAATTTGTTGACTGCACCTTCACCATAAAAAAAAATCAGGCTACCACTGCCAAAGCAAAGGTTTGTTTGATTGATGCCATGTTTTGCTTTAACCAAAAATTAGAGCTGCCTCAAATGTGTCATACTAGAAAAGGTTAGACCACAATTTTTTCTTATACTGCTCTGTTAGTCTTCTACTGCTACAGCTACACCAACTCTCCCAAAAATTTCAGATCCATCAAATTCACACACTTGAAAAATCTCAGAGACAACAAATATGAGACTTAAAAAAAATTGTGTTCTGGTGTATGTTATTTGCTATCTCAAAGCTGCTACATTTTTTTCTATAGCTGCCACAATAAACAGTCCCAAAAATTCCTCAGTGACAGTCCCGGAAAACCTCAAAGTTGTCTCCATTTTTCTGTTAATAAAATGAAATCGTTGACCTCTTATTTAAACTATTTTTCATATATGTTTTTGAGTCGACATGTCAAAATATATATATTATTTTCTTAATGAGGCCGACTTGTCTTAGAATTAGTTTATTTTAACCTGAAGCCAACTAGTCTTTGCATTTTGGTCAATTTAATTATTATAACAGTTGGGTCAATTTTTTGGAGATCTTCATAGTAATTATTTAATTATCATGTCAAAAGCACAAGCGCTGTCATGACTAAGAGAAAACCTCCGAGGTAGCAACTCCAACATGTCAAATATTCCATCATGGACTCCGCATATCTTCATCAAGCTTATGGGTATTTTCAGATGGGCATCTCTTCATCTCTCTCATGCATTTTGCAAATCTTTGTGGGAATATCCTTACCTTTGTGTAGGTTTCCATGGAATTACAAAGCCCTAGGGCCATCTCCAAGAGTCCATGACACCTTTAAGTCACAAATGACCATAGAATGGTTCATTTTTCTTTCCATTGTTCTTTTACTCATGTCAAGTCTTCTTTATGTCATTCTTGGTCTTCATTGTCCTTTGTCATGTACCATGTCCTTCATGTCACCAATTTGACCTTTGTCATTAATGGTTTGTCATCAATGAAAACCTTGCTCATCAGACTCATAGTAACCATAATTATGTAACCGTTTTCTTCAGCCTTGGTTGGTTGAGATAGCAGTTCCTTATTGTAGTGTACCTGAGTTATTTAAAAGTGAGGGGGAGTTGGGAAAAATACCTTCTCAGTTAGTCTGTCAGTTCTTCACACACACAACCATCAAGTGGAACAATGGCAACATGGTTCATTACATGGGTCAGGATTCTGAGTTACTGTATAAAAACTGGAAAATGAGCCGCTCCTTTTCATTACGAAATCATTATAATTATGATCAATTGATTTTTAAAATTACATTGCCATATTCTCTCGAGATTTTCAAATTAATGGCAAAAAGTTGTTATGTTAGCGAGTCTCTTCATTCTTATGCCAACGTCGTGTTACTTGCGACCTAATTTGTTAGAGTCCCTTTCTTTTGCGATGCACTAAGTGTCTCTACACTATATTTTTTGTCTTCGCCAAACCCCAATTCTGTGAAACTTCACTCCTCTCTGTATCATACTAGCAGTCTGTGATCATAAATTTTGTCTCATTCTTTCTTGCCTTCTTATTTTCTCTTCTCTCTTCTCTCTTTTCTCTTTTTCTTCATCTCTTTTTTTTTCATGTGACCAAGTCACAACTATCGAAATAATGGTTTCAATTGACTGCCATTGACCAGTCCTCTAACCTCTCTCCCATCTATTTTTTCTAGCTTCACTGCTCCTCCATCAATGATTTATTTGATAATGTACGGTCCTAACCAATGAGTTTTTAGGTTGGATGGATTCTTAAAGAATTTTCTATCATACATAAGAACAATACCTCCAACCTAAAAGTGCTTGTTCTCAATGTGCCGATCATGCCATACCTTTTGTCTTTGCTTTTATACGTTTTGGTGAAATCCTGTAACAAAAATTTATTCTTCCAATTGCACTAGTTGAAGTAATCTATCTTCAACAACATCAACATCTGCCATTTTAGTGATCAAAACAACTCTTAAACTTGGTACAATTTATTCGATAGGCATGATGGCTTCTTTCCCAAACACCAATCGAAATGGAGTCTGACTTGACAACTTCTTACACGTCGTGTGGTATTCCCATAATACTACAGAAACATTCTGGTCCTAGTCATCTCTTTGTGCATTGCAAAGCTTTGTCAATGCATTTTCCATAATTTTTTTGAATGCTTCGACAAATATATTTGATTGAGGATGATATGATGTTGTCCTTCTATGCTGTATCTAAAATTCCTCATTCAGTTCTTCAACCAATTGATTAACAAAACGTGTACCTTGATCACTGATTATAATATTTGGGCACTTGAACCTTGTCACAACATTTTCAAATAGAAACTTCACAGCAATACAATCCTTTACTGGCGCTGCTTCTTCGCATCTAGTTAGGTAATTAGTCACAATAATAACATATCATGCTCATGTGTGCTTTTCTACCGGAATGATAGGTCCTACAAAATCAACAACCCATTTATCAAATTCCTGTAATGTTATTTGTGGTACCAATGGAATTTCATCTCTTCAGAAAGGCTTTCCAGATATTTGACAAACACCACAGCTGCAAAAATAATCCTGAGTGTCTGCATCCACTATGGGACACCATAGTTCATCTTGAAAAATCTTGCGCACTGTAGATTTTCCTACGTAGTGGCCTCCTAAGACACCATCATGTGCCTCATTAAAAATGCACAGGAGCTCGTGCTCCAAGACGTAGTGCTGAATTATCTCATCAGGACCCATTTTATACAAGTGTCCAGGTATCACTTGGAAATCTGTAGCTCGCACAACCAACTGCTTCTTCTGCACAGTGGTGAATTCAACTTGAGCATAACCTGTACTCAGAAAATGTATCTTATCTTTATACTAATCATCAAACATGGTTATCATGAAAAGTTGTACATCCGATAGATTATCATCCAAGTTTCTAGGTTCTTCACCACTTTCTATCCTTGAAAGATGGTCTGGTCCTAAATTCAATCGACCAGGTTTAACAATTATTTCAAAATCAAATTATTGGAAGAGGAGAAGCCACCGACAAATCTCCACCCCCCCCCCCTCAACACTAGCTTATTGACCAAGTATCCAATTATTTTAGTGCGTAATGGTTAGTGTACATCTTAAAATGTACACCCAGTAAATAATGCCTGAATTTCTACACCGCATATACCATCACTAACCCTTCTCTTTCCATCATGGTATAATTCTTTTCTGCAGTTAGAAATTTTCTTCTAGCGAAGGAAATAGGGTGATCAATCAATCCTTCACCAAGCTACATCAGTACCACACCGAGCATAGCAGATGATGCGTCGACATCAACATGGAACTATTTTTCCCATTCTGGAAACACTACTATTGGTGCATTAGCCATTTTTCTCTTGAGCTTGTCCAGAATTTCTTGACAATATTCTGTCCATTGAAAGTCAGTATCATTTTTCAACAGTTTTTCTATTAGAGCGGTCACCTCCATATATCATTTGATAAATTTCCTGTAGTATCCATTATGTCCTACTGTTTCTCTTAACTGTTTAACTGTAGTAGGTGGTGGTAGATCGAGGATGATTGTAATTTTGGATGGATTAACCAAAATTCCATCATAATAGACCACATGTACTAATAGAGCTCCAAAAGGTGCACAAAAGATACATTTATTCAAATTAAAACAAATTTGATATTGGTGACAACATTCCAACATCATTCGTAGGCTCTATATATGGTATTTTACAAGGCCAAATACTGTCCAATCATTGAAGTAGATTTTAAGAAATTTGTGTATAAAGTCCTTAAAGGCAACAACTACGGTTCTGGAAAAATCACAGGCGCATTCTTAAGTCCAAAGGGAATTACCGTATACTAGAAACATCCCCACTCTGTCACAAAGGTAGTCTTGTGTCAGTCCTCCTTTGAAATTTTGATATGATGGTAACAATAAAATCTATTAGTGAAAGAGTACATCTCTTTCCCTCCGACATTCTCCAATACCTCATCTGTAAATGGAGTTAGAAATAGATCATGCAAACAAGAATCATTCAACTTTCTTAGATAGACACAAATTCTTACTTCACCTGTATTACAATTGGGTTAATCCATTCTGATTCATCAACAAATTCTACAACACTTTCCTATAGAATTTGATCCAATTCATCCTTAATCCTTTCTTTGTATCGTGGATTTAATCTGTATGGTCAATGCTTGACTGGGTTTGCATTGAGACTCAAAGGTATATTCATTTCGCTGAGGTCGTTGACTATTCCTTTCATTTCTGAAAATTTATTAGGAAACAAATCCTTGAATTGATGCAACAAGTCAATGATATTCCCCACAGTCTCCTCATCCCAATAATCTATAATATTGGAAAACTTTGTATTTTCAGGTGAGTTAGTATTTTCTTTCTTAATTTTAAGTGGACTTAGGAATTGTTTGTTGGAAATGCCAAATATTTCCACTATGTGCATACCTTATGACTCAGGTATGTTTATATCGAGCGGATCACCATCATTCGATTTTCTCGTGACATTGTAACATTCCATCCAATGGTGGACTATCATGCCGCATTGATAGAAATTTGTGGTTGTGACAAGGATTTCCTCAAATATCTTCTCTTTCATTATTTGCAGTGCAACATCAATTGTTGGCCCTCAATCGTAAACTCAAATGTGTATGTGAATCTTGTATCTAACTCTTTCCACTCGAGAGTTCTTTGTCGTAGCTCCACTGATGTATACCAATTCCTTGGTACCATCTCCAATGTATGTATGAATCGATGAACCCATTCTTACTGTGGATGCTCTTGCCATGTCATGCGATAATGCTCAATATGTTCAATAGGATTTGTAAATCTTGTATACTTGTGACCAATATAACTAATCTCTTCTCCAAATCTTATCTCCAACAATCTTCTACACTGTGGTCATTTAGAGATAGATTGTTTACGTGTACCCCACCATCTAGCAGGCGTATCTTTCAGCACAAAGTCCAAGGAAGACAATCATTGTGATTGTCTAACTTTTGCTTCAAATTCCACCAAAAAAGACATTAGAGAAAATTTGAGGTCTAAAATGGGCCTCCTAAGGAAAATAGTAAAATGATAGTTATTAATTTTGGAGGAAGAATGAAAAAAACTACTTTTTGTGTTCGTATTTTCGACATATCTCCCTATGTTTTAACTCAAATTCTGAGTGGGAGAGCTCATTAGATGTAGAATTTAATTCTGCATCCAACAAGTACCCACACTGCATACTTTTGACGGACCCCGCTACCCCAAAAACAAGAAATACCTAAAAAAACGTGATGATGACATTAGATCCCACGATGATGATGACATTATATCATCACGTTTTTTTAGGTATTTCTTGTTTTTGGGGTAGCGAGGTCCATCAAAAGTATGCAGTGTGGGTACTCATTGGATGCGAAATTAAATTCTGCATCCAACAAGCTCTTCCACTTGAAATTTAAGTAAAAACAAAGGGAGATATGTCGAAAATACGAAAAAAAAAGTAGTTTTCTTTTATGACAAATATGTCAATTCAACCATTATGGTTGACTCATTTTATTGAAATTCTATTGGCTCTTGAATTCCAACTCACAAAATTTATTGTTGGCATGTTTTCTTATAAGGCCCATTTTAGACCCCAATCTCTAATGTGCAAGGTTAGGTAAACCTTCATATGTAGTTAGCTCGCTTGCCTCGGCTCCGACCCATCGTACAGATCTTGTAATTCTTGCACATTTGCATGGAAACTTTATGCAACCGGTTTTGCCAATTTTTTAATGCGTCGGTTGAATAGGATGTGCAAGAGATAACACTTCCCCAACTCAACTCTCTATCATTTTTTGGCTTTATATAGTCATCTATTGAATACATGACATTATATAGCTGATCTAGGTAATTACCTTGGCCTTCACTATTCACTGGTTCGACATATCTCTGCCCTTCAAGCAGATCAAATGGCGCGACCACCCTTATCTTTGAATATTCAAATGGCAAGATTGTTTTCTTAAAATTAATTATGGTCTGATTATATATCACCCAATCATTCCCCAAAAGTGCAGGATATGATTTTCTATCGTCGATAATGTGTATCAATTTGAAAACTGCGTATGTCCTCAGGCCTTCTACTTCGACTGGTACTTGAGTCAGTTGACCGATGGGTAGAACCTTCGACTGATTTTCTAGCCTTAGCTGAATGGGAGACCAATCTAGTTGTGGTTTATTCATGCTTTCCCATAACTGTCTTATCAAGATATTGACATTAGATCCCATATCTAAAATGATATAGTCCATCTCATAATATCTTATTTGCGTAGTCATTCGTTGTTCACGACCATTTTTAATATTTTCTCGATATGGTTAACTCTTTTTTCAGGTCGCAGGTCTTCTAGAGTTTCTTCTATGAGTGATGTCAATTTTGTGACAACATCCCTATCATGGATTAGTGCTAAAAAACTTTTGAAATTTTCTTTAAGTTACTAACCTTTTTCAGTGGCTACTTCCTGAGTAATTGTTCAAATATTTTGTGCATCTCCTTTACTTATCTAGATGTCGATTTTTAATTGGTATCAACAAATTCTTGTTGCACATCCAAGAAGACTTACTTCTCCTTTTGGGCATCTAATGGGGATTTATTTTGTGCCACAGGTCGCACCTGCAGTTGTCCCTGCTATGTATTTTGGTGATCCAAGAGGATATTGGTGGCCACCCACCTATTCCCATTGGACCCCCACCACTTTTTCTTTCATTTTTCTAGTTTCCTTAATTGTAGCACAATTTACTATTTTTGGCAGTTTTCGGGTCCTAAACTTCTGGAGCCGTTTTGAGGCCCTAAACGATGTTTTTTTTGGCATCGAATGGTCGGGCAAATATGAGTCCGTTCTAAACTCAATATTTGTCATATATGGATGTAGTGCTTAAACATATATTTCTAACGATGTATCATGTGCGTCAAATGGAGGTAGTATGCTAAAGTTATGACCCCGAGAAATTGATGTACCAAGTTACCCAACGGGGCCCACATTAAGGAGTTTCACCTCCTAGGGTTAGGTTTTTGGATGTGTAGGGTTTCCATTGTTTCTCAATAATATATAGGCCTTTGAGCCTCATTGTAACATAGAGTTCAGAGGCATGTAGCTGCCACATCTCTTCTCAGAGATAAGCTACCAGCACTCTAGCTAGTTTATTTCCATTCTGTATGTAAACAAGTTTCAGTTATTGATTAATGAAATGAAGTGTTATTTCCGCTGCATATTTGTTTCTATGGTCATTTGTGTATTCGATTGCATTCCAGCGTAAATCCGGATCATTTGGTATTCTCCCGTCGCAACACCTCCTCTTGTAACAAAAACAATGTTTGGTTCTCTTGGCTCAGCAGAAATCATCTGAATTTTTTAGTTGGGGTCCAGGTTTGGATTCTACATGGGATTTGGATTTCCCACAATTTGAGCCTACCATTTCGCAATTAATTGCAGAAACTGTTCAACAGTGTGGTAAAATTCTTTATAGTATGTACATGCCTTTGCAGGACTTTGGAAATCTCAGGAAAATTGTCCTGGTTGTCCATAGTTATAACATATGACTACGCCTATTCTTTGACCAAATCCTCTGCCTCCTTGTTGTTGTCCTCAGACTCAAAAATTTCCACCCCCCCTTGGCTGAAGGTATTGTTGTTGTAGCAGATATTGATTCTGTTGATATTGTGGATGAGGATATTGTGGTTGTTGAAAATGTGCTGGTTGATATTGAGCAGGCTGATACTAAAGTTGCACTCATTCAACTTGCATCTTCACATCATTCTTCATCAAGTAGGTATCCATCATTTTCTCTTGCAGCAGTTGAATTGCTCAACAATATTTCTCATTGTGTTCTACTAATTTACAAAATTTACATTACATAATAGTTTGTGTACCTACAATCTTCTATAAATACAAACATTCTTCTGACTTATGGCCTCTAATTTGACATATTCTGCACCAAGGAATACCTTGGGTGTTTATTGGGTTCGACACTCCCACTGCGACATCATTCGTGGGTGCTGGGAAATTATCTTTATGGTTTCTGTTTGTTCTACATATTGTAAACCATAATTATTCTTGCACTTCCTTTCCTTTCTTGATGTCCTAGAGCTGGACTGTAAGATTGGATAGCTGCAACTGAATTTGCATCATTCTTGCATCGGTTTCTCCAATCGATGAGGATTATAGTTTCATTACTATTTCGAGAGCTTTTGTTTGCACACAATCTTTTGTTGCATCAATGGGATACGGATGTGCATAAACAAGGAGGAAATTAACCATTCCTTATGTTGTACATCCGACATCTAGAAGCTCACTTTGGCCATTAATGTCTTAAATCTTTGTTCAAAGTACCAAACAAACTCTATAGGTAGCTTCTTGATTTCTTTAATCTATGTAATGCACTGGGACTCAGAATTCATCTTTCTAAACTCATCTATCATTCCAACCCGAATCTAGTCGAGCATTTTTTGCGCAACTCCTGCTGGCACTATATAATATTTAATATACCAGTCTAGCGCACGACCTCACATAGTCGTGATCATCTGTGCTTTCTCTATGTTATCATCTTGGAATTATCGCACAATAAATACAACTTAACATAGAAATCCATGTTTCTATGAGTCTTCCAACACATTTCCATTGAATATTGGAAACTTAATGTCGGTCCCAACCATTGTACTAGCTGCTGGTATGTTTAGAGAAATTTTTTGACTAGCAGAACTCCCTTGTCCACTGTTCACATTGTTAGTACTACTTGTATTTACAAATCCACTTGGAGATAAGTCTCTAGATATTGCCTTGGGTGATGTGTGTGGTGTTGTAGGCGTTCCGTAGGCACGTTCTGGATCCAGAGCTTTAGTTGATTTTTCTGATTCTTCTTCTCCCTTAGATATCAGTTGATATTCTTCTTCTTCATTGCAAGATCCTTTGTCCAAATACGATGCAAGCTTGTAGTATTCTTCTCTAGTTGCGTTGCAACTCCCTCTTTGTGTCATAGTCTTTCTTCTCTTTGTCGACTGAAACCTTCTTCCACTTCTTAAACATTCAACCTCTATCTTAGTTCCACTATCTCCAGGGAACATCTCTACTCAATTTGCTCCGTTTTTCACACAGTTTTGCTACGACATACACACGCTTATGTGCACAGCTTCCAACCGTCACATTCGTAGGATTCCTTTTTCACATACAAGCATTTGTATCCATGTCTTTAAAGACACCAAATATCTTATGTGGAGTCCTTGGAATTTTTTTTCACTCCATCTCACTATATGAAGTTATTGTGTCGACAACAAAATCAGTAATGTATCCCTCCAAAATACTTTCTACCCAAAAATATACAAACCTCGATACAGGGTTGCTCACACTATTTAGTCACTGAATCAACTAAGGCTTCCACTTTGTCAGTTCTCCTCCTTGGAGGTTTCTTTGCTGGGTTTCCAACTTCGATGACCAATCATGCAACACAATGGGAAAATCAAAAAAGAAAATCTCATAAATATCTGTGTAGAGGTATCGAACCAACCACTATGTTGGGTTCTACCGAGATACTCTACTTGCTTCTTATGCAAAACTCTAAGGCTTTGAAATCCACCCAATCTTGGATTTTCAGCTTCGTCAGCTGCCACAACATATCCCTTAACAAAATGATTCGGTCCCAGTGAGAGAACCATTTGTTGGATTTTCGTTTTCCCTTCGACCCAGGTTCAGTCCCTTCTACTTAGTGCAACAAATACCAAGATATCGGCCCAACAGAGCAAGGCTCGGTTGACAACACCTGCAGAACAAATATAGTCTCACCCAAGATATTTTCTTTATGGGTAACTACTAGAACTAGGTTTTAGCAGTTGGGTGGGGGATTTCTTGTCCTTTGGCGACACGCAAAGGTGATCGATTAATGCAGATGGGTGGATTTTTGACACTTATTCTACATAGTCTAGGTGTGACATAATTCCTCCTTGTGTAAGTATTATATCAACAACCCAATGCAACATACATACATTCACACATTCACAATAACATTGCAAAAGATATTAGTATACTTGTTATAATAAAATACATAGACATTCACTTACAACAACATATATACATGCATCTTAAAAAAATTCATCATTCATACATTCGAAATAGTAGTTAACGTGGAAACCCATCTGGGAAAAAACCACAAAGGCGCTCTTCATATAGGATGAGAAATGTATGCACCTTTTGTCTGCGCACTAAGTTGTAGACTCTATTCTAGATATTCTTTTTGATCTGCACAGACTATTTCTTCCTCTCATTCTCTCTGATATTCTCTTCTATTCCCTCCCTACTTGACCCTACTAATGATCCGGACACAACCTGTATCGATTCAATTCCTCCTACACTTCTTCACACACAACTGCAGATACTCGATTTCATGCACTTAGCAAACTAACAAAAAACAATAATAGGGGAGAGTCTAACAGTGGAGAAGCTAACAACAGAGAGGCTAACCCGCATACATCTTGGGTTCCTCCTTTTATAGGTTCCTAAATGTCGCTTTCATCTGACTTCATACAATTATCCAGCATGATATCTTTCCTATTCTAACAACACATGATAGTAGGGACTAACAACCCGGCTTACAAATATGCTTTCATACGTACGTCTCCTACTAACTCTAGCTGATATTGCACCCACAATATTTTCGAGCTGTTATGCCCTACTATCGTTTTCCATCTGTTATACCATGGCACGTCTTCTGGTACTATTATTCCGTCCCACCTTTCCTTGTCGCATTCATTCCTTATGTCACACATCTTCCTTCTATCACGACTTTCCTAGTTTCCTCTTAAACTACTTTTTTCCTTAACTCCTCCTTCTTTATATTATTTTGCCGTGCCTCATTTTTCTTCTTTTCCTTCATCTTCTATTCCTTCATGCAGCCGCTGCCTCTATCACAACTCCTTTCTCTTCTTCTGCCTTAGCTCCTTTCCATATTTAAGCAGAATTCTAAGTGAATTATGCTTTCCTTTCCCTAGGCCCAACATAGGGTGAGGGCTTTGGACCCTCTAGAATGTTGTTGAAAGTCACACGCCACTATATTTACATGTGTATGGAATGACATATAATGTGGAATCCACTCTTACTATGGTGGTAAACTATATAGCTCAACTTGCAAGAGGTGTAACTTCCTCATACAAACTTTGATGGAGGTGATTCTTGCACCATTGGAAAGGTCTTAGAGTTTAGAATAATGTTGATGGGTTGAAAGATATGTTTGCAAATTTTTGACCCCAAAAAACATGATTTAATCCCCCAAATGAGCCTCAGAAAGTTTTAGACTCGAAATATGCAAAGTCAGACCTTCCCTAAAATGGACCCTACAATCCAATTTTTCCACCTATAAAGTGCCAAGATAGATGAAAAATTATATATTGATCCATTTTGGATCATACCTCTCCATTTTGTGAGGCGTTTGGTCTCAAAAATATCTAAACAAGGTGAGGAAATTCTTTTTCTACCTTCTCCTTGTTGTAGTATGTAATGATGACTTGTGAGGTGTTGCTAGTTAAATATATCAAAAGAAGGCATAAATAACTATAATATTATAAAATGATGTCATCCCACATGCATCAGGTAATAAATTCTCTTATTAAAGCATTTATGGGATCCTATTCTTCCATACCTTTAGCTATATAACAGAGGTTGTTAGTAATCCAAATGTTCTTGGCTCAAGAGGTTTCAAATTTCAAAACAAGTTAAGGAGCAACATTAGAGAGGTCAATACAGGTTGATAATAGCAGAGACAATATCTTAACTGCTCTAGTACAAAACAAAGGGGATAGGAATGGGTTCCCAAACAAGTAAATGGGTCTAGCTCAATGACCATGGGTTGAGGACCAAGTGTCACAAATAATCGCTTGAGCTCCAAGGAAGAATATGACAAAGAGACCAGGAGCAAGAACCAGGGGCTTAGGATGAAGGGCGCTAAACCCCTCTTTAAGCAGATCAACCCTTTGATAATCAGATTGACGACTGAGAGGGATAGTGCATCGCCAAGATGCATAAGGTAAATTAACACAACTATGCCGAGTCATTATCCAAAAAAAAACTATGCTACATGGACGCTTATGATTGGCAATGCCTCCAAAATGAAAATTTTGAAACTGCTTTTGAGCAAAGCCACTACCACCTTGGCCAACACGAAACCCTCCATGAAAATAGGAAAGGGGATATGTGGAACCCACATGTGCCAACCGAAAACTGGCGCATGTGAGTGGGACCATATGACATCAATTGACATCACCCTAAAATATACCCGATGAACTTGCGCCACCTGAACAAGTTCAAATTTTGGTAACATTAATGGTGCCTTGCAACCGTTAAAAAAAACCCATTCTTCTCCGAGAAAGAAGAAAACGTTCTTTTAAGCTCTAGAACCGGATATTGGACGTCTAATATTGTGGTCGACTTGTTCTCCCACAGCTACCCGACCGGGTAATTTTAGTTTCTACCCCCTATTATTTATAGTTTTACCTTAAACAAGAAAATTTAACTTAAATAGTAAATTTTGACCTATGGCATATTAATCTAAGGAAAAACCCACCAAATCTAAAAGCTCCACTAACGACCGCTTGCATGAACACAAGGTGGATGCATTCGACACCGTCGTGTCACCCCTCGGCCTCCATCATACCATCATTGTACGTCCACATGCTAGGACAGGACGTACCCATGCCACCTTTGTGAGACTAATTTGGCTCGTGTATTATATCTGCAAACCGTGCACGTCCTTGAATTTTTTAGTTGGTGCATTGTTTGTTATTCACCTGATTAGTGGGTAATTCTTTCCCCTAACCAATCAAAGCCTATGTCTCATTTAAAGAGACGCCTTGGCTAAATGTTATGCTTCTCATACCTACCAACCCTGCAATTATCGGATGATGAAGCCCTACCCACATCATATCATACCAGGCCCTCAAGATTTTGGAAAAGAACCACATCCTATCTTAGCACTTGAAATAAGGCATTCCAATACCAACTGTCCCACCTCCTTATTCAACCTTTGAATTCTAAGAAATCTCAATACTATCCTTGAACTTGATATGCATACTTTTAGGATATTCCCATGACAAAGCCCTATATGAGACCATTCTAGGTTTTGTAGACGCCCCAACCCTAGTAGTAGGGGTTATGCCCCCTAGATTTGACCTATGTCAATAACTAGTAGATGTAATCCATGCTCACTTGCAAAATTCCATGCCTTTGAATGTTTTAGGTATCCCTCATACATATTTTACATATTTCTATACCAAAACAATACAAGCTTTAGGGACCAAGGGTTGAACACTTAATATCAAGTAGGAAATCAAATGGCAACTTATAAGCGAAAAGAACCTAGTCCTTAGGAAACCATGCAATCATAGTTTTCAAGTATTTATAAACAAAGATATGATCATAGTGTAGTCTAACCTAAATGGTGGGGCTCCCCTAATAATTTTTCCTTTATACCAAGAGATTTTTCAGTTGAGCCTAGACAAAAGGGTTGGAGACTGGTTCATGTATGAAAAATACACCGTCTTAAAGATACATGGGTTTCAAGAAGATCTGTACAATTTTCCATCATTTCTAACCACCTTAATGTTTTCTTTGGAGTACATTAGAAAGAGGTTCTTAACTGATCAGGTTCATTTTATCAAGGTAAAGCACCCTCTTTCATTCAAATTACCCAAAGAAGTGGCCCCCTTCATGGTGAAAGGTAAAGATTCTCTATCATATTTATAAGAGATGCTAAGGTAGTTAAGTTTGAAGAAAGTAGAGAGATGGATCTATGATCCACATCAAGTTATTTCTTAAAAAAAAATAAAAATAAAAGTTATGGCTACAACTAAAAGTCCCATCCTGAGTGGGAAAGAATCTCAAACTTGTTAACCTGGGAACAAGTGCAAGCCACCTTGAATAGTGAAAAACTACCTACCTCCATTACCACCCCATAGAATCCAGAGAAATGAACTAAGAGATCAGCTTTAGAAGCTCACAAAGATATGGATTTTTATGACCCATATATAGGTCCATTGAGTAAAAGGACTAAAACTAAGGGGGGAGAAATTGTTGAATGGACTTGGAAGGGGAATACATAGGTTGAGGAACTATCTAGTGAGTCAAAAACAACATAATATCTGCTAAAAAATATCAAAAGTATACCCCCTATCACCATAACACATTACACTACATTGGTGTTGGGCCCACCTCAACTACATCAAGGCTCCTCTCACATAGTTCAACCCAAGAAAAACCGACACTATATACAAAATATGTAGGTTTAAGGAATGAAAGTATGGAAGCAATGAAGGAGCATGGAGGTGGGATAAAGCCATTAGAGAAGAGACTATAAATAGTGGAGGACCACAAAGAAAATACCCTCAAATTGGCAATTTTGGATCCCACTATCCCCATGCCCAATACAATGGATGACTACAAAGCAGAAGATTACAGATTTGATATTAGTAAATTCATCACTCTAAATAAAGTTGATTTTTACATACATTTAGGTGAATTGTGTTGAATGTACAACATTGGGAGTCATTCTCCGAGACTTGTGCAGTATCAAGTTAGGACATTGTGTTGTATAAAGTTCTATCTATGTCATCATGTATTGAGATGGGATGCATGTATTGTGATCTTATGTTGTATCAAGATTAGAATTTTGTGTTGTATCAAGATTGGATTCTTGTGTTGTATCAAGACTGGTCTTGTGTTGTATCAAGACTGTAGACTTGTGTTGTATCAAGTCAATGATTCTCATAGATGGTACCCAATGAGAATGGATCTCCACTTATGAAGATAGAATTGTTTTGTATCAAGTCACGTGGTTATACTATATGATATATTACTAGTCATGGCCATTAAATGCTATAAGTATCCTTTAGGGATTAGCTACCCTTAGGGTGAATCACTTTAGCATATGACTATATGGCCCAGGGTAATATATATGATCATCAATATGGATTAATTCTTCTGAGTATGATATGATAAGATGGATAAATAATACGCATATGCAGCATGCATTAATTATTTAATTATAATAAAATAAAGCATAGAGAAAGAGAATTTGAATTTCCCATGCAAATGTTTGAGTGAACTCAAATTATAAAGCTTCAGTAAAATATGAATTCCTCAACCAATGCCTCAGTTAAAGAATCAATTGAACTATTAATGAATGTAATTAAATAAGTAAATAATATTTTAATGTTCATCAATCAACATGCATCAGTTAACTAAAGAGATCCATGCAAAAGTTAATAATAGAAAGTGTGCATGGATGGAACTAAGAGTGAAGCATTGATGACACTTAAGTTAGTTTGTTAACTAAGTGATCAACAGTCGGTTAACATTTAGTTCAAGTCACTTAACAGTCAGTTCAAGTAAAGTTAACATTCAGTTTAAGTAATTTAACATTCAGTTTAAGTGAGTTAACATTCAGTTCAAGTCAGTTCACTTTTAGTTCAAGATAGTGAACATTCAGTTAAAGCTAATTGAGGAAAGGAAGGGTGCTGATGTTTGCATGGAGAGAGTTCTAGTTAGCTCTTCCTTGTGAATGCACAATGTGATGATCTCAGTGTGTCTACTGAGCCTCCTATGTGCTACCTTCTTCATGCTAGGGTTTTTGAATTGTTATTAATATGTTATGCATATACAAAGTTCAATACAATTGCATATAGTTGTTTTTGCAGGGTTACATTGGATCTCTCTTCTCTACTACTGAGGTGATATCTCTTATCAGGAAATCTACTTATGTGTTGTAAACCATTCTCTACAAATCTATCTATCATACTCAAACAATTACTGGGTTTTTCATCCTCCATGTTTGGAGGGTTTTCCCAGGGTATATCTTGTCTCTTATGGTTGATTTATTTATGAGATTCATATGAGGCTGATATAAAGATTCATATGTGGCTGATTTATGAAATTTATAAGTGCTGAAATTGTTTGATAAAAGTTTTAAAGTTCAAGCATCTCCAATTTTTCTCAAACATCAACATGGTATCATAGAATAGGGAATGAAAGAGACTAGTTTTTTGTAGCAAGATAATCTTATGTAGATCTTGAAGTGTCGAGAAAAATAATGTAGAATAACAACGCCTTGAAGGTACTTCCAATTTCAACACATGGAAGGAAAGGGTGTTGTATTCTTGAAGAGCATAACCTTGATGGCTATGTATCCACAGTTGTAGAGGATCCTAACACTAATTAAGGGTGAATCAACTTCAATAAGAATAAATCAAAGGACAAGCATATCATCTTTGATTCAGTTAAGGAAAATCTCATGTCCGTGATCCTTCCGTTGAACAATGCAAGGGAGTTTTTTGATACACTCACCAATATCGTCAAGAAGAAGACATCGAGTAAAGAAGAGGGGCACATCCAAAGTAAGGTTGTGTACACTAAAGAGGATAATATTTTCCTCATGACAATAATGAATAAAGGGAGAAATAATTTCACTACAAATAATATCTTCCATTCATGTGAATAAAGAAGGATTCTGGTATTCTTTGGAAGGGTGCAGAGATCAAAAGGGATCCCACACAAAACAATAAAATATATGTACTTTTTATTTTGATTGGTATATGTTATAAATTTGATATAACAGTTTTTTAATATGTTTCATGACTATCATGTAGAGATCTGTATTCCTGGAATTTGGAATTGTGTTGAGCATACACATTGTTTTTTGTCTTTATTGGCATGCTGTAGATATTATGAAGTCCATATTATGAGAAATTATATAGGACTGATATAAGACTGATATATACATATACAGTACTGATATAAACTTATATGGGACTGATATAAGGCTTCATAATTTGTTTCATCATATATACAATATAGTGTTGCATGATTGTTCATGAGTTATGAACACAAGACTGCGTAAGCCTTGATGAATGTAGGTTGGAATTTGTATATGAATATGGGGCTGCATTAATATCCGAAAGTACTGATATAGGACTAATATAAGACTAATATAAAGCTTAAAATAAGTTCATGATATTATTATGAGTTATGTTAAGATGATCGATTAATATATGTACAAGACTGTGTAAATTATTATTAGTATATATTCATGTGAGTAAAATTCATGAGTATGAGATGGTTATGACTATTAGAATATTTTGTCTTCTAGGAAAATTTATTATTACCTAACCTACAAGTAAATAATTACATGAATATGGAGTCATTCCTATGGATGATCCTGAAAGAGAGCAAATTAGGAGGTTCCTATGTTTCTTAGGAAGAAGATATTATAGAAGCCCTAATTCTATTAGGAGAAATGTAAAGACTCTTAAAGGTAATGTAATTATATTAATTATATTCATATGTTTGTTATATATAAAGGATTAAGAGTCTCCGTCATGGAGGACTCACATTCATTATTCTCACATCCTAGACATTGGGAGGGAGAAGCTAGATTTTCTAGCTCCTAGAAAAACTAGTGGAACTAGTTAAATTAACCTCGTTCTATGTAGAAACCATGTATGGTACTCACATTCAAAAGGAATATATATGTAATAATCTTGGATGATTATTAAGTTTAGAGGTGTAACAATCATTAGATAATATTTTCTTTTGTTGATAAAATTTTTAGTAGAGTTCCTAAAAGGATTCAAGAACAACGGATTATAAATCCATACTCACACAAATAAAGATAATTTGATTCTTGTTCAGATTTGTAAGATATCATAGATGTTAGATATATCTATACAGGTCCCATGATCAGTTATATGCTTTATAGTTAGTAGATATACATGTACAACAAATCATGTGTTGTGTTACCTACTTGCTACAAGAGTATGTGGATTTAGACATGTCTCATTTAATGAAAGTAAGTTTCATGGATACATGTATTTTGACTATTATAGTGATCAAGAAATATCACATCAAATATAGAGCATGATATTACACATTTAATGTGTTTCATATGATGGATATGAAATCCATAGTTTCTATTTTAGAGAGACTACATTCTGGATTGGATCTTGATGATGCTAAAATGGTTGGTCTCTTAATGTACCTAGTAGACCTGTTGTATTTTTATGCTTGCGGATACACATATGTTTGAGTAACTTTAAGGTACATTAGAATAGGTTCTTTATTGTATTTTGATACATAGTGACATATTATATAGCTTGGGATTAGGTATGTGTATTGTAGTTGGTATTACATAAGCTAAATATATTTTGCTATTAGTACTACCTACCGAGGAGTAGCGTAGATTGGGATGCTACCTACTAGGTTGAAATAATTGAAACCTACTGCTATTATGTGTTAATAGTTAAGATTTCTAAAAAACCCTATGTGTTATGATATAACACATTGAGATGAAGTTTTACTTTATCAAAGTCATGGTAGATGTAAAAATAAAATTTCAGTACATAGCTATTGATGAGTAGATTTCAAATTTGTGAACAAGCCGTTGTCAGCAACAAAGTTGAGATACTTCCGAGATAATATTGGTATGGCTGTAAATTCTTGGTAAAGAAGATAATGTCTCCCTCGTTTAGAGGGAGTGTTGATTTTACAACATCACGAATCATTCTCTAAGACTTGTGTGGTATTAAGTCAAGACATTGTGTTGTATCAAGTCCCATATATATCTTCATGTATTGAGGTGGGATTCATGTACTATGATCTTGTGTTGAATCAATATTGGAATCTTATGCTGTATCACGATTGGAGTCTTCTATTGTATCAAGACTACTCTTGTGTTGTATCAAGACTATGGACTTTTGTTGTATTATGTCTAGACTTGTGTTGTATCAAGTCAATGATTCTCATAGACGATACCCTATGACAATGGATCTCCAATTATGGAGATGGACCCGTGTTGTATCAAGTCATGTGATTATACTATGTGATATATTGTTAGTCATGATCATTGAGTGCTATAAGTCTCCTTAAGGGATTGGATACCCCTAGAGTGAATTACTTTAACATATGGCTAAATGGCCTAGGGTAATATATATGATCATCAATATGGAATAATTATTATAAGTATGATATGATAAGATGGGTAAATAATACGTATATGGACAATGCATTAATTATTTAATGATAATTAGATAAAGCATAGAGAAAGAGAATTCAAATTTCCAATGAAAATGTTTGAGTGAACTCAAGTTATAAAGATTCACTAAAATATGAATGCCTCAATCAATTCCTTAGTCAAAGCATCAGTTGAACTATTAATGAATGTAATCAGTTAAGTAAAGAAGAGCTCAATGTTCTCCAATTAGAATGCATTGGTTAACTAAGAGATCCATGCAAAAGTCAAGAATAGAAATTGTGCATGGATGGCGCTAAGAGTGAAGCACAAATGACACTTAAGTTATCTTGTTAACTAAGTGATCAGTGGGCAGTTAACATTCAGTTCAAATTAGTTGACATTTAATTCAAGTAAATTTAACATTCAGTTCAAGTAAGTTAACATTCAGTTCAAGTCAGTTAACATTAAGCTCAAGTAAGTTAACATTCAATTCAAGTAAGTTAAAATTTTGTTCAAGTCATTTAACATTATCTTTAAGCCAGTTAACATTCAGTTCAAGTCAGTTCACTTTCAGATCAAGACAATTACCATTCAGTTAAAGCTAATTGAGGAAAGGAAGGGCACTAATGTTTGCATGGAGGGAGTTCTAGCTAGCTCTTCCTAGTCAATGCATTATGTGGTGCTCTTGGGGTGTTTACTAAGCCTCCTATGTGCCACATTCTACATGTTAGGGTTTTGAGCTTGTTATTAATATGCTAGTCACATGACAAGTTCAATACGGTTGAATACAATTGGTTTTGCAGGGGTACATTGGATCTCTCTACTGTTGAGGTGATATATCGTATCGAGAAATATGCTTAATTTTTTTAAGCCATTCTCTACAAATCTATATATCATACTCAAATAATTGTTGGGTTTTTCATCCTCCATGTTTGGAGGGTTTTCCCAGGGTATATCTTGTTTCTTATGGTTGATGGATTTATGTGGTTGATTTATTTATTAGAAGGGGATATTTCCATTTCAATGATTGACCATCAGTAAAAAAACATTATTACATAAAACATTATTAGCATATAGTTCTAAAAACAACATTCTATGACAACTTACAATTTGATTCCATTTATCAATTAACTATTTATCCTGAATGCACAATAAATAACATTACTAGTTGCGATAGATTATAAAACAACACACATATAGACATATAAGCATACATCATTTGCACGAGCATTTTAATGTGGAAACCCACATGGGAGAAAACCATAAAAGCACTCTTCATCTACCATGAGTTGTTTCTAGAACAATTTCTATCAATGCACACATCCTGCAAACTTATTCATCAAAATCCTTAGTGTATTAGATCTGTGCACACATCCTGCATATCAACAAAAAATATTTTCCATGACTCTTACTCATTAATATCCACTACAACATACAAAAATAACATGTATTACATCAAAATTTGACTCTTTCTATCATAAGAATCCCAGATCCCCAATTTAATCAACCCATTACATTTTTATAGAAAGCTAACAACCATTTTACATCCACTCCCACTACCTGTTAGTGGACATTATTCCTAACTAACACATCACATGCATTAATGATTACCGAAAAATTCCCCAAAATGCCGAAGTTGACCCTTTTCAACTCCCACTTCATCGCAACACGGTTCACACCTTGGTCAAACTTCACAAAATTTTTACAACAACCTATCCTAGGGACAACAAGCCCCCAACACTAACATGTGGCTCATCCTGAGCCATTTCAGATAGATAATTCTGTTATGTTCAGCTTGGCCTAAAAATAATTGAATATTTTCATCACATCTTGCATCTATAATTGAACATCTTCTTTCACTTTATCAACTTTCTCTACATCTTCAACACTAAGATGCTTTGCAGTTTCCACCCTAGTAGTCCCTACATCTTATCACACCTTAATATGCATAGGGTGAATGATTTCCATAACTCGTTTTACTTCAGCTTGAAGCTCGACAACACGATTAGTTATACATTTTTGTTGCATGTGTATCTTCGTGACCTGCTACTGCGCAACTTTAAATTTAGCATCCTTAGTCGTATTTTCCACCAGAGGTAACATCTTTAGTGTGTTCCTTACGCTAGCCATATTAGACTCTGCGACATTGGGTCTATCAGTTATCTCCAATTCAATGTCATTCATTAGGGATTCCCAAGTGTGAAAAACTTACACATACACCTTGAAACAAAGTACATAGGCCTCCTAAATCTACCAAATGTATCCCTCTAATTCTCTCCACCAATCTTCTAGTACCTCAACAGGCATACTAGGAAGTAGCTGGGCCTCTAACTCTTCAATATTCTGGTGGAAGTTAGTCGCAACTTCCACTAGTCTGATAAATTGAGCTTTTGAAAACATTTCAGGTGTGACCCCGAACTATGGAATACCCTGACAGGATATAGTGACTACTTGTTCAAGTCTCTTCTTATCTTGCTATCATTTCTACATTTTCCACTCTATTTCACACAACTAACCCTACAATGTTGCTACAATGTTTTTTTATTGCTTTAATTATTCACACGTGTTCTCTGTCTTTAAGTTCTTCGACTGCATCCTGCTGTAAATTATGCAATATATACATGGGGACTGTGGACAATTCCAACCCGAGATATGTAATATCCTTAATTATATTGTTAAGATATGTTGTACCTAAATCAATTGCTCTCAGAATTACCTGAATCTTGCGATGCTAGCGAGGCAGTGGTACTTCGGTTGGTCGATTCTCGGAAGGACTAGCTTCTCGTGTCTGCTACAAGGCTCTAACATCTAAAACTTTAAGGCCCTGTACCTTATCACACAAAGTTTGACACAAATACGTGACAACTCCAAATAATTCAGTATTTCTTTGATCAATATTCTATCAAGTGTCATCGGTGATCTTGACCATCCTATCATTCAAAAGGTGGTAGTTGTCATCCATGAATCCACCAAGGGGATCCTTGGTATCCTTTTTCTTCTTAAGGCTATTCTTACCTTCCTCAATAGCGTTTATCTTCTCCTCGAGGCTTGGATTTGTTGGAGTCACACTTGACTCATCATCGCTATTGTGGTGTGATCTCAGTGGGTTTCTTCATCATGCACCCCCCATCTTGGGTACCCAATGTCCCTTCCTATCGCAGCTCTATTTTAGTCGACTATAAGTTGTCTACAATAGGATGCTTCCACTCGTTGGTCCAATACTGCACGATCATATCAAGATCTTCTCTAGATAATCGAAAATTAGTGTCCAACCATTGATGCTCTGGATATATTCATGGTTGAAGGTGTAGCTGGTGCACCCTTACAATATGATGATATTCCAGTACCAACTAATTGTTTCAACAATGATACTCGACTAGCTCCCTGTGTAATATCTCAGCGTATCAGTATGAAGATAAAATTATATATTATTTTCCATTTGTTGTGTATGATCCCTCTCATCATACCACAAGTTTTGATATCGTGCCCCCTGACACAGAACATTTTCTTTCATTCCTTGATAATTTGGTGGCTCTGCCCACCCAAAAAAAGAAGACAAAATCAACAACCAGGAGTATGTAAATGGATTAAAATTTTCATGTGCATTAAGGGTATCCTCTAATAGCTCATTCAATAAGAAAGTAGACCAATTCATTTGGACATATACAGTGCATTTCTTAGTTGCAACAATAGTACCAACAATACACTGGTTCGTTCACATATTCCTTAACAATTTGCTGGACAAAACCTTTGCAGTGAACCGAACACCCTAATCATTGATGGATGCAGTAAAAAAAACCCTCTTTTTGTGGGTCAAGTTGTGTTTCTCCCTCAGGAGAGTGACAAGACTGGTTCTTTCTCTTTATCAGTAAAGAAAGGAACCAGATCCACACCTTCTTTCGGTAACCTAGTGATACTGGAAATGAAATCTACATCAATAGAAATTCGGTCATTCAACCACAAACAGCTGATATGGAAGCATACCACCAACTACTTTAGACATGTATTAACTTTGGTAGTGTGAATGAAGTGTGACATATACAGTAACGAGAGAATTCCATATTTCTCCAATCCGTGTGGTCAATCCATTGGGACCAATTCAATACGACCACCTTCTACCCATTGTATTGAAGTCATGCACTTGGACATCTCAAATTCCAGGAACTTCCTCAAGTCATGGCTTGTGAACGTCTATTTCTTCAAATTCGAAATGATGTCCATCATGATATGAACACCACGTGGGATAACTAGCTTAACTAATGGATACTTTTCAATTTTGCGAATTACAACCTTTAGATCATTCTCTTTCCACAATGGAATGTAACCAGGAAACATGGTTGTAGACTCATATCCTGAAGCTTTGGCATCATGCACAACTTTCAGCAGTAGCTTAGGAAGAAGAACACTACCACCAGTTCACTTCTTCCTTGGTGGATTGACAGTAGCAAGTCATGAAATAATCTCATGTGCCTCCTTAACAATGGGTATGGTTGAAGGAACCTCCACACCAGACTCCCTCACAGTGGTTGAACTCAAAACAGGGATCTTCATGATTGAAATTTTCAACAAAAGAATATTGCATACAAGTTCTTGACTCAATAGACTCAGACTTCGGTATAATGAAAAACTGGCTTGTGCATGAAGATGAAATAGACTTTCGCATGCAACAAAACATCCAATCATGTGGGTAGTTATTTCGACTTGATCCGCAATAATGAGAAAAGGTGACAACTAATATTTTGACACACTGGAGTCTTTTGATAATTTATGATAAAGCACCATTAAGGCCATCACTTCCCTTATCATAAAATAAGGAAATTATTATGCATTAATTACAGACTTGACAGAAAATCCCATCACCAAAATATTTGTGACCTAAACTGAAATGCAGCACAACTTTATCTTGCGAAAGAAGTATATCATGCAACTGACTTCATCAAACAATTTCTAACTTATATATAAGACGTTTTTTTTGCAACAACTATTTACAACTTCAAACAACTCTGACTCAGTTGAGTGATGAACGACTATCTAGGTAGGGTTTTATCTGATTCCCATTTATCAATCCGTCGTATGGAGTACCATATAATTTATGCAATTTAATGGTGGAAATTGATTGAACTTAATATGTTGGTTGTACCAAGCCTTCTGTTACTCCTTGTTAATATGCCGGTGATATTCTGCAATGAAGTGATATTCTTCCAACTGCAATAATTGAACTAGTATTTCCCTAATTGCATCTACATATGCCATTTCAGTAACTGCAATGATCCTTAAATTGGGTACAATATCCTCCATTGGCATAACAACCTCGTGTCCATAAAGTAGTCAAAAGGGACTGTGGCCTGAAAGCTTCTTGCAAGTCATATGATATGACCATAATACTGCATATATCCTAGGATCATATTCATCCCAATTGATATTGTAGATCTTTGTCAATGCATGCTCTAGAATTTTATTGAAGGCTTCGACAACTCCATTCGCTTGCGGATGATGGGGTGTGGTGTTTTTATGATGAATTTGAAATTATGTAGTTAATTCCTCAATCAATATATTGAAAAATGCATACCTTGATCATTTATAAAATAATATGGACAGCCAAACCTTGTGGCCACATTTTCAAACAAAAATAAAGAAACAGTCGTAGCAGTACAGTCTCTGATAGGTGCAACTTCATTCTATATGGTTAAGAAATCTGTCGCAGTAATTATATATCATGCACCTGTCCTGTTACCTAGTGGGTTAATAGGACCTACAAAATCAACAACCCATTTATCGAATTCTTGTAGAGTTACATGTGGTACTAAAGGCATCTCATCCTATCACGATGGTTTTCCCATGCATTGACAAATATCACAAGCGCGATAGTATTCCATAACATCTAAAGGAATGGTAGGCCACCATAATCCTTCCTGCAAAATTTTACATGTTGTTCCTTTACCTGAATAGTGATCTCCTCCGACATTAGCATGTGCCTCAACTAATATCAAAGGTCTCTCATGTTCCAAAACACAATGATGGAGGATCTCGTATGGTCCCAAGTTATACAAATTCCCTACTATCAGCTGAAAATTCACATCTTTCACAACCAACTATTTATTATGTGTTGTGGTAAAGACCTATTGTGCATTTATTGTGGTCAAGAAACATACAATGTCTGCATAGTAGTCATCAACCATATTTACTACAAACAATTGTGCATCGGGTAGGGCATCATCTAAACTGGTAGGGTCCTCCCCAGTTTCCAACCTTGACAGGTGATATGGACCTGCATTCAACCTTCCAGGATTCACAATAATCTCAAAATCATACTTTTGGAAGAGAAGAAGCCATCGAAATATCTCCCCCCCCCCCCAACGCTAGTTTGTTAACTAAGTAATTCAAAGCATAATGGTCTGTAAACATATTAAAATGTCCACCCAAAAAGTAATGTCAAAATTTATGCAATACATATACCATTGCATGTCCTTCCCATCCTATCGTTGTAGAGTTATTTTCTAAAGTCAACAACTTCCTCCTTGCAAATGCAATGGGATGGTCGATAGAACCCTCACCTAGCTTTTCCAACACTTCTCCTAATGCAATCAACAAAGCATCAACATGGACATGAAATTCCTTTTACCAGTTAGGAAATACCAAAATGGGTGTTGAAACAATCTTTTCTTTAAGGATATCCAGACTCTTCTATCATTCTTCATTCCATTGGAATTTGACATCCTTCTTTAATAACTTCTCCATTGAGGTGGTGATCTTTGCAGATCCTTAGATAAATTTTCTGTAATACCCCGTATGACCTAGTCCTCAATTGCTTAAGTGACAAAGGTGAAGGAAGTTTGACAATAATAGCAATATTTATAGGGTCCATTAAAATTCCTTCTTGGCAAACTATATGACCCAATAGAATACTGAATTAAGCACAAAAGATACATTTCTTCAAGTTTAAAGAAATTTGGAATTGCCTACATCTCTCAAGAATCATTCTCAGGATTTCAATATGATCCTTAATCATTACATATACTATCCAACCATCAAATTAAACTTCCAAAAATTTGTGAGTAAAGTCCTTGAAACAAGCAACCACTATTCTAGAAAAAAATTTAGGTGTATTCTTGAGTCCAAATGACATTATCGTATATGGAAAGAGACCCCATTCTGTTGCAAATGTGGTTTTGTGTCGACCTTCATTGGAAATTTTGATTTGATGATATCCTGAAAATCCATCACTAAAGGAATACACTTATTTCGCTCTTACATTCTCCATAGCCTCATTTGTGAATGGTGTTAGGAATGGATCATGCAAACATGTGTCACTCAACTTCCTTAAGTCGACACAAATACAAACTTAACTAGTTTTCTTGTCTTGTACTACCATTGGAATAATCCATTCTGTATCTTCGACCAGTTCAATAATCCATGCATCCAACATTCTATCTAACTCAACTCTGACATTTTCTTTATATCTGGTGTTCAATATGTATGTGTGTTCCTTAATAGGTCTTGCATATGGATTTAACGAGATCTTCATTTCACCCAGGTCCATGACAATCCCTTTCATTTCCGAAAAATTGGTCGGGAATAAATCCTAGAAATCATGTAGTAAATCGGTAATTTTTCCCACTATTTCTTCATCCTAGTAATCCCCAATATTAGAAAATTTTGGGTTCTCAGGGGAACTAATGTTTACTTTATTTATTTCCAAAGGCTACAAAAATTTGTTAGCCACCAAACCTGGTTCCTCGAGTGCTCGACTACCTTCATAATAAGGGATATGAATGTCGCAAAGAGTGGGAAATCCTCTATCATATGATCCATTTATTTAGAATATGAGCATGCCATCGTCGGATTAGTACAGTCTATGGCATAATGTCTTGTTAATCCACAATTATAACAGATAACCTATCCTTGTCCTCTACAAAATCCTCTTCCTCTACCACATCCTCTGAAGTTACTACCTCCCCTAGTATGAGGAATCTCTGCCTATGATCGTTCTGTTAGTTTTTCAACATTTAAGCTAGCATTATGTTAGGATCTTTTCACTGAGAGAATAACAAGCACAGCAATAACATAAGCACATCACAAGAGACAAGAGACACAAAGCTTTTAGGAGGGGAAACCATAAATGGAGAAAACCCCTCAACTTCCTCTAAGATAGTATCACCACAAGATGTGATCCCAAAACAGTAAGATGACCTCCCAACACAACAGCATCCTTCTGTCTTCTGTCAAGCCAAAGATTTCCTTCTCCAAAGGTGCGCCACACTTGAGAGAGCAAGAGAGCTAAGTCACAAGTGATAAATAGAGAGACTCTCACTCTCTATTTATATTCTTCCGTTGACTTGAAGTGCACTCAACCTAATAATTAATACTCGAGCCTACACCTTAATTAGTGTATAATAACTCAAGTGCCCCTAAACTGTGGGGACTTACCTAATGACTTGATATGACTTGTTTACATTATTAATCCTCTCGATCGGAACATCGGGGCATGACCACATGACTCAAATACATAATAGAAACATCCCGGAATAAACATCGGGTTACAATATATGAAATATATAGAAGAATACATTCCGAAGTTACATATACATCAACACTCCCTCTTAACTAGGAAGGTATTCTTTCGACACAATTTTCAGCACTGGTCTTCTTCTCTGTATCACTGGATCATGTTCGTCTTCAAGTCATCTCTGTCATCAAGTCATCTTCATCTTCAAGTCATCTGGATCTGGATCATCTCTCGATCTGGATCATCATAGGACATCATCACAGGATCTAGATCATCACTCGATCTGGATCGTCATCACTGGACTGGATCTGGATCATCTCTCTGGACAGGATCTGGATCATCACTCGATCTGGATCATCTCTCTGGACAGGATCTAGATCATCATTGCTGGATCTCTCGGAGTCATCATAACTGGATCTGGATCATAGCTCGATCTGGATCTCCACTGGTCATCATCAAGTGTGTACTATCTCGTCATAGGAATTTCTACAGAGCCAGCCCTATTTCATGCTGGATGTAGGCCCACCACCTGCAGGTCTTCATCATCACTGGCCATACTAGAGAATCATCAGGACTTATTACATGCGTCACAAAACCTCGAAAGAGCATCCCAGGACTGATTACGGGCACATAGCCCAACCTATAGGATCTCCCAGGGCTGATTACATGTGACCTCACCACAAAACCTCGCAAGAGCATCCCAGGACTAATTACGGGCACACAGTCCAACCTATAGGATCTCCCAGGGCTGATTACATGTGGTCATGGAAAAACCTCGCAAGAGCATCCCAGGACTGATTATGGGCACACACCCCAACCTATAGGATCTCCCAGGGCTGATTACATGCCATCCCAGAGAAAACCTCGAAAGAGCATTTGCCAGATGTCCCAGGGCACCAAATTACATGCCATAGGCAAAACCTCGAAAGACCATCTGCAAATCTCCCAGGACTGATTACATGCTCATTTGCACAACCTGACTGAGTGTTCCTGGTAACTGACCAGGTGCCTCCATTCCTAGAATGGCAGTTGCCCTTACATCTGTCCTACTCGACAGAATGGCCAGCACTTATGAAAG